>JBBBDQ010029185.1:475000-1075000 GCA_037127315.1 Ascarosepion bandense | reverse complement strand
AATTCAATATAACTGCGAGTTATTGAGTCTGTGTGGCGGCTAATTGGGATGGAGCACATCATCCGGCTTCTAAGGTGTCATCAAAGCCTAGCAGATAAACACAGCACAATGGGGTCGCATTTTCACATTGCCTTGTCGTGTTTCTCTCGCGTGATTATGCAACGCAGACAACAATTCTTGAGAGATATGTTCAGAACCAATCTCGCAGTTTGTCTGCATTTTTTTATTTGAGGATAATATTATTTGTTTACAAACACGTCTTCCATTCAGAAGTAAATTGTGCATATAATTTATACATGATTTCAATATTCAAGTGAAATTTCTCACTTTAATAATTTTTTCAGAATACTTGTAAAAGATTACAAGTGTCAGGGCTCGTTACGAATCCGGGCACACACCTCTGTCTGGCAGTTAACCAAATGCTCTGTTTATGGCGTCCTAAATCCTCAGGGCACACCTCTGTTTTATCAAAGGATACAGATACTTCACAGCAGGAAAATATCTGAAATTTCTGGGACATATAATGAGGAAGGATGGTTTGAAGAATATGATACCTGTGTCGTTTCAGCATTCACTCTGGTCGGGTTGACTCGGCTTCCTACTATGCAGAAAGATTCGTTAGGATTTGTTTAAGTGTCTCAAGTCCTAACGTTTAAGGTCCTGGGTATGACTGTAAACTGGATCTGGCAGCAAGGATTGGGAGTTTGTGAGGATCATGGAACCACCTCTTAATTGCTGTTGTTTCAAGGTCCGCCCTGAGCCGGTGTGGTAGCACCTGTTAGGGTCCCAGCTATGGGTAAATTGTTAACCCCCAAATTGGGGTCAAAAATGCTACGAAAGTATTTTTTTTTTTTAATCATATCACCCCAAGCAAGGCGGTGACGCCACTGATGTGCAGGGGGCTACATAAGAGTGAGAAGATTAGAAAAGAGAAAAACAGGAAACCGCATCCTAAACAGGAAACAAGGGATGAGCCTCTTCACCTGTTCAATAGACGTGGGTGGAGTGTGAACCGGGCGAT
Organism: Ascarosepion bandense; assembly: GCA_037127315.1. NCBI lineage: Eukaryota > Metazoa > Mollusca > Cephalopoda > Sepiida > Sepiidae > Ascarosepion > Ascarosepion bandense. Next base: position 1,073,979 of record JBBBDQ010029185.1, on the reverse strand, counting down.
AGTTTAGTCTATCTACTCCAATTGAAAATACAGTGAGAAGATTAGAAAAGAAAAACCGGAAACCGCATCCTAAACAGGAAACAAGGGATAAGCCTCTTCACCTGTTCAACAGACGTGGGTGGAGTGTGAACCGGGCGATAGTTTAGTCTATATTAGAAAGGAGAAAAACCGGAAACCGCATCCCAAACAGGAAACAAGGGATGAGCCTCTTCACCTGTTCAATAGACGTGGGTGGAGTGTGAACCGGGCGATAGTTTAGTCTATCTACTCCAATTGAAAAAACAGTGAGAAGATTAGAAAAGAAAAACCGGAAACCGCATCCTAAACAGGAAACAAGGGCAAAACGTTTTTGAATGAAAAATATAACCAACAAAACTTTTTTAAATGAAAAATATTACCAACAAAACTTTTTAAATGAAAAATATTACCAACAAAACATTTTAAATGAAAAATATTACCCACAAAACATTTTAAATGAAAAATCTTACCAACAAAACATTTTTGAATGAAACATGTTACCAACAAAACGTTTTTGAATGAAACATGTTACCAACAAAACGTTTTTGAATGAAACATGTTACCAACAAAACGTTTTTGAATGAAACATGTTACCAACAAAACGTTTTTGAATGAAACATGTTACCAACAAAACGTTTTTGAATGAAACATGTTACCAACAAAACGTTTTTGAATGAAACATGTTACCAACAAAACGTTTTTGAATGAAACATGTTACCAACAAAACGTTTTTGAATGAAACATGTTACCAACAAAACGTTTTTGAATGAAACATGTTACCAACAAAACGTTTTTGAATGAAACATGTTACCAACAAAACGTTTTTGAATGAAACATGTTACCAACAAAACTTTTTTGAATGAAACATGTTACCAACAAAACTTTTTTGAATGAAAAATATTACCAACAAAAATTTTTGAATGAAAATGTTAACAACAACTGTGATTTAAAATAAAAATAGTTTTCTGGCCCTAAATGAACCTTTAGATATTGATAGGCCGTTAAACAGGAACAAACTAAACCAAACCTAACCTTTATAAAACTCTGGCATTTTAATTATCCAGCAACTGGTGACCAGTACTTGCTGCTGTAGACTAGTTGCCAGCCTCGGCTATAGAACCCAATTTGCGCAGTTAATTTAACGCATAAAAGGAAGGATTAATACCTTCCCCAAGGTTATTAGCGCCTAAGTGAGGAATTCGAACTCGGCTCCCCAATTTCTCTTTTCCGAGCCTATATCTCCTGCACCAAAACGCACATCCGTCAAGAAAACTTTAAAGCACCTGATATACCCAAACGGTCACCCATGTAAGTACTGACCAGGCTCAACGTTGCTTAACATCGTTGATCAGACTAGAACCGGTAGATTCAAAATGATATGACCGTATGATACTCACATGATAGTGTAAAAGTTTGACAGGAAAAAGCAATACGTGATATGTTTGAATCGCTTGAGCAAATTCTTGACAGAGAAAGGTTTGGGAGGGTAACAACAGAATGATGGTTAAAGCTACAATAACTAGAAAGATGTCGAAATTAAAATTCGCCTTCATACTGAAAAAGCAGGGCACATAAAAGAAGAAAATAATTTTGCGAGGGTCGTGTTGATAGATTTTGAGAGAGTGTGAAAAATCTGGCGTGGAATATTATTTGAACAAGGACAAAACGTTCAGACCCATGATCACATTTACATGCTAGCTTAAAGATTTACAAATTTTACGTCAGCCCAATGACATTTACCATCTTAATAGGAAGGAATTTTTTCAGCCACGCGTTTGTTTAAGTCTCACAAACTCTATTAAATATAATGATTTTAATATTTTCTTCAAACATTTAATCTTTTTTCTAAATTAATAAAAATTTCTTAATTTTAATCATTAATCTTATTTGCAAGATAGTTAAACACTTCATTTCTTACGACAAAAGAGTGACTGTATTTTCGAGGGAAACCATTGTGTATATGAATGTAAGAACGTGTAATATTCGGCTTAAAAGATATGATATTGCTAAAATTATTAACACTATGTTATTATTTATAAATTAATTCAAAATAAAATTAGACAAATCATTATGTATCTGATGGCTTCTACACCACTTTTATTTGAATAAAATATTGATTTATACGATAATATGCACTGCTGAGTTGATTTATATCCTTATATCATGTTCTTAATAATATATCTCTTTTGTTGGTTTATAATCGCCAGAAAATATTTTTCCAAATATTTATTCATTTTTTATGTTTAGCAATATTTTTTTTACCTCTGCACATATTTTGTAAAATTTCTTTTTGAAAATTCGTAAAATATTTCATTCAGTTGCTAAAATTTAAAACTATATTCATGGGAAGTTTATCGAATATGAATATTACTCTATAAAGAGAAAAAATGTTTCTCTTTGTTGAATATCTGAAAAATTACACAATATAATATTTTTTTAAAATTCTGCCAGTTCCGAGAAAAAAAAAACAAAAAATAAAAAAAACAAATCCATTATATGAACGGTTCCGGCTAATTACAACTATGACTTTTTCTGGGTAATATTTTCTTGGGTTATTAAATATTATGATTGGATACGTGTGTTAATCTGTGATGACGTTGCACTCAGCGAATTCTCTCAAGATACCAATTCACAGAATTGAAATTTGATTGGTTCTTTCTCTACTGTTTATACACCATTTGAAATTTATTTAAAGCCAAAAATAATTTTAGAATTTAAGTATTGTTCGGAAATAATTTTTTTTTTTTTAATACGAGTGATGCTAATTAAATGATAGATGGAGAAATAGAAGTACATACTTTGCTTTCCTGAATGGTATTGCTCGTTTGTGTATATGACGAAGACAAGTGTTATTGAACTCGGCTTTCCAATTAATAATTCCTAGCCATTTTCTCTTACGCAAACCGGACATTCAAGCCAGAAACACCTGGTATGCACAAGGGGTCGCCCATTTAAGAACTTACCAGGGTTGATGTTGGTTAACTTCAGTCATTGTACAGAAATATGTGTTTCAACATGATGCGGCCGACATCTGTGTTAAAGACATTGCAGATTGGTGGTTCTTGGAAAAAGCAATGTTGTCTATGATAAAGTTATCACTGGAGTTATCAAAACTGAGTTGCATAAAAACGATTTGCAGCGTGAAGGTAACGATGATGATGATGATGAGAGAGAGAGAGAGAGAGCATACTTATATATATATATATATATATATATATATAAATAAACAACAGAAAGAAATTTTATTTATTATATATCGTCTCCCCTAACTATGTCGAAGTAATTAACATAAGGTTGGCAATAATAAAGCCACGTCTAAGTGTGGTATCTGTCCATGAATCTCCTTATGTTAATTACTGCGTTATACGTAAGTTAAAAACAATACCAAATACTTACAAAACCTAGAAAGTAAATTGAAATAAATTAATATTATGAAAGTGTTACTTCAGACGCCAGAATTTAATTTAAAAAATCGAAGTCCGTTTATCTTCATAGTTTTGTTTAAACAATTAAAATTTTGTTAGATTTGTTCACCAACATTAGTGACGGATTATATATCATATATATTATTTTTAAATAATTTAAAATATTAAAGAAAGAAATCATTTACATGAAATTATTAAACACTCACATACATATGCACGCATACAAATGCATAGGTAAACACACACAACCCTATCAACTGACGATGTCTCGATTTGAATAATTTTTTTAGGCATTAGCATTGCACAAGTTAAGGTCTGTATAAATTATCAATCCGATGTACTAATATATTCATATATTAAATATATAACTTTGTTGGGTATTTACAGAAAAACTGGAACAGAATACAAAAGTGACATAAAAAAAATTATATATATATATATATATATATATATATATATATATATACACACTAATCCGTAGACAGATCTGTTTCGCTATGTCACACGTCATCAGTACGGTTAGACATCCGATTGCTTATTGCCAGGATTGAAACCCGACCAAAATGGTATCAGTCGGCGTTTCTACCTCTGGAAGGGGATGTCTCTTGTTTTGCTTATAGTAATAAATAATTCTTAAAGTTTGAATTTTATTTTAAAATATACACATGTGTATATTTGTGTTTTGTTATGACAGTTGCGATCAGTTTGAAGAACAAAAAGACTTTCTTTTCTGTTTTAAAAAAATAAAATATGTAAGAAAAAAAAACAACTACCAAACGGAAGCTGTAGGACTTAAACATGATTGAGACGTTCGAAAATACATGAATTACATCAACGCAATAAATATAAACTTATTATTCATTCACAGTTTCGATTCTAATATAAACTAATTTGAAAGCTGAAATATTCAAATTATTAAACAGACAGAACTATTCAGTTGCATTTAATCTAACTTGTATGGATGACTCAGAGATCCCTGAATATGCCTTATATATATATATATATATATATATATATATATATATATATATATATATATATATATAATGTGTGTGTGTATGTGTTCTGATTACTATCCTAAATATATTTATGGTCTGTCTGTAAACCGTTCAAACATTCTTTTCTCTCATTTCAATTTCTAATGACATTTTCATTTAACTTCTCGTATTTCAGCGTTTCCTCAAATTAAGGATGCCTGCAAATGACAAGGAATTTGCTAACACTTCCTTATTAACTACCAATGTCGGTTTTGCTCATTAACAAAAGTTAGTCTGAACAAGATAAATAATTGCTTCTAAGAATCTCATTAAATTTCTGCAATTTTGCGTAAGCTATTACAAACGCTATCCACGTTTGGCGGAGAACATCGTGCGTAGAATTTAGCTGAGGAGAATAATTACACACACACACACACACACACACATACATATATATATATATATATATATATATAATCGATTCTGACTGCCTTATCTGATGAATATGAGGTGCAAACCTTATGCTTCCGTATTCATTTCTGTTGTTTTAACTGCGTATGTGGCAATAATATTTTCCAGGATTTGTACGATAAATAATATTTATTAAAGCTTATTATAGTTAAACCGATGGCAGTTGTATAGATTGTGTACATTTGGTATATATAAGCCTTATTATATAGTTATTTTATCATCTATTATTACTCATTGTGGAGATGCACAAAGACATAATGTAATGGTTAGCATTGACCTAATAAAGTAAGTTTTGTGTTTGATCCTTACGAAGCGTTTCAGTATTTAGCCTTGTGGAACATCCTACGCTTTATAAGTCACTAGAAGACTCCCATATCCGGTAATTGGTAGCAATCTTGTCTTTCTAAATCAATTATGACTGTGAAAGTAGATTCTCAGTGATTGCCCAATACTATCAGTTTGAGGCACAGCTAAGATTTGCTTAAAAAAATCAGTTGTTACGCATTTGGAAATCATTGCCAGATATTTCGAGAGTGAATTCTTAAGTGATCATATTCTCACGATACATCATTCGTCGTTTCATGAAATGGAACCTGGATTTTGCTAGCATTTACTAGTGCGAGAAAGATATATGTGATTCTTTGTGTATAATGCGAAAGCAACTCGAGAAATAAACATCTTATTAAAATATCATAGTTCCATTAAAAATGTTTTGCCTGTACTTCTGGAATGACGTCGTACTTACAACATATACATTTGGCCGACTATTATCCTCAACTTTATTGCCATTATTCCCAAAAATACAAACAGTGTAAAAATGTTTTTCAGGTAGTCTTAAAAAACGCTCAGTGTTTTATTTCTCCAAGACATTGCGTTTTTCCGGATTTCACAATTCGCTGAAATATCACCATTATAAATTGTGTCATGACACTTACGCATTTATCCCTTCTTCTTTTTTCTATGTGCCATGTCCCTTCAGGACGTAAGCGATAATGGCTTTCCACCTCTCCCTATACCTAGTGGCTCTTAGTACGCCTAATCCTGTTACACCATGCAACCCTCGTTCTATCATCCACCTGATTAGGTCCTTCAAATATGTTATCCGCTGCGTTCTCCTGTCCTTTTTCTCTATATCTAGCCTGTTAGTTTCAGGTTCTCCAAGATTTCCTTTCTCATTGCATGTCCCAGAATCTTAAGCTGTCTCTTACTGATGTTCAGTATTAATTTCCTTTATGTTTCCATCATTTCTAGGACCTCATCATTGCTCACATGCTCGATCCATGATATTCGCAGTATCTTTCTGTAGAACCACATTTCAGTTTATTCAATTTTTTCCTTCATCTTTGATGATATTGTCCAGCATTCACTGTCATATTGAAAAACTGACAACACAGCAATCCATTACTCTCTTCCTTGTTTCTAGCAAAATTGTCCTGTTTCTTAATACTTCACTCAACTTCTGGAATGTTTCCTTCGCCATGCCAATTCACCTTTGGATCTCTGTGGCGTACTTTCCGTCTTCTGTTATAACCCTTTTTAGGTATTGAAATTTTTGAACCTGATTGATTCTACTATCCCTGACCTGTATTTGTCATATTGGGCTGCCCTTTTCACTGATTACCATGCATTCGATTTTCTTGCAGTTTATTTTAGTCATTTCTTCTCACTCTATACAGTTACCTTCTCTAAAAGGTCTTGTAGTTTCCTTTCTGTGTCTGCCATCAGCAATGCATCATCTGCGTATCTTCTTCTATATGTCCTGTTCCTTTTAGTACGTAGCGATCATGGCTTTCCACATTTCCCTATCCCTGGTGGTTCTGAGCACGCCTTCTGTTACACCATTCAACCCTCGTTATTTTAGGTTGTTTAAATTGTGGCCTCCGATGACAAATCCAGGCATAACTTCTAGGGTCCTCAAAATATTCTAGCTGTACAAATTAAACAGATCCGGTGAAAAGACACATCCTTGTTTTACTCCCCTTATTATCCTTTTATATCTGCTGAATTCATTAACTGTCTGTATAAAAGCGATTTTCCTGCCAGTAAAGATTCTTGATTACTCTTAAGTCTTTCCCGAATATGTCAAGGTTGGCCAGCATCTCCATCAATTCTTTGTGGCGTATTTTCTCAAATGTCTTTGCATAATCAATAAAGCACAGTTATACGTCCTTCTTCATTTGCACCCCTTGACCGAAACTTAACTTTAAATAATATATTCCACGTGCAAGTACCTGCTGTTCTTGTGATCATATGTATCAAATATAATAAAGGATATAAAATAATTGTAATTCCTATATATATACAAAATTGAAATTAAAATCTTCTGTTCACTTAGCAAACTCAATATATATCAAAGAAAGCTAAAGCTAAATATAGGATTGCCTTTGTGATGATAAATTATTGACAATATCACTTATTGTAGTCTGTTTTATCTCTGTTAGCTTCATCAGTTATGTGTGCAGTTTGAACAGTGTTTGTCTTAGGCACATAGAACACCAAAAATTACGAATAATAATATAAAGATGACAAGATAAAAGCTAAGAAAACGTTAAAGAACGTATAATTTAATTGAAATGGAAAAACACTAACGAAAATATACACTACATTTCAAAGGTTCGAAGCAAACCACCCACAACATTTGTGTGCGATTAACATAATTGTATAGTGAAACCTCTCTATCTAAAAGACGAAAAAGTGCTGTTAGACACATGGAAAACATTAATGGCATCTATTATCAATCATACTCTTTAAGAAAATTTCCCAACGAATTACATGGCTTCTTCATGGCAAAATCACGGATAAACTTTAATATCTTGTCGAGCGTAAAATTAATAATAAATTGCTTTTTTTCTCATAATACAATTTCTAATAAAAGTATTATTTCCAACTCTTTCAAACATGTAAAAACATTTCCCCTTATATGAAGTACAAATCAAGTACATTTGGTGCCAACTATATATATATATATATATATACTCGGTTTTATCCTAAACCATTTTAGCTCTAGTCTATATTATATGGCTTCTCTTTGATCTTAGTCTATATTATATGGCTTCTCTTTGAAAAAAAAAATCTAACCAGCTTTACATACGTCTTCCTTAATTCACATCTAGCTTGAGTTTTTAGTCTTTTGTTGTATGAGAGAAGTATCTCTCACAGCGAGTACCGCAGGACAAATATCTGTACGTTTCATTGATAGAATTTAAATGTTTTATGCAGACCTAAACATCGGTGATGTTAATAGATGAACGTTACCTCAACTTACATAATTCTGGTGTATCAATTGTACTATGGTCATACAAATAGGTGAAAATACAAAAAAAAAAACATTAATTTTTTATCAATCTGTGGTATTATTATTGTGTGATAAGCTAATTGTAATTAACATATTTTACAAATGAGTGACTATCGCCCAAATTAGAGACTGGTTTTATATTTATTTTTTATTTTCTGTCTGAATGTAAGTTTTGGACATCCTTCAGGCTACGTCTGCTATAAATCGATGAAGTATTTTATCCAGAGAACGTCTAGTGTTGCGCGTAAATCTGTAAAACATCAGAAAAGTGATTGTAAATATATTATTCGTTCAAAATCATTGTTTTATTTACAAACTACATTGCAATCAACTGACCAGTAATTGGGACATGAATCCAAGATGGCGTGAAAAGTTCTGAATCCCACAATCTCTCGACGAACGCTCCTCGCGAAAAAACTCCTAATTTAAATTTTAAAGTCATTGGTTTCTGATGACAGCCCGAGGAAAGATCTGAAATATCAAATATAATAATAGAAATAAATAAATACTTTCAAAAAAATACATTTTTAAACTTACAAATTTTTAGTAGTTTTTCCTATACATAAGACAGTATACGTGGATCATCAATATGTTACTATATATATATATATATATATATATATATATAGACAATATATATAGCTTCTTTCTTTTATCTACATTTCCATTATTTTCATATATATATATATATAGGCATACTATATTTATGGTGTAAAATATTGAGTAAAAGGATAATGTGTACGCAATTTCGACTTTATGTATTCGTGTGTGTGTGTGTGTGTGTGTGTTCATTGGTGGTCGTTGGTCAGTCGCTTCAACCAATAAAAACTATTTACAAAGTCTATCATAGTGAGTTTGTTCCTTTATACGCCACAGGAGAACCTATACGGTTATCTTTCGTACCTTTGGGGACTGTGATATAATACTATTATGTCTGATTGTTTCGCAATATCTATCGTAGCTAGTGATCGAAAGGCAATCGCAGTACACTGCCTTTTACAACTTTTATTTCTGATTGGTTTTATTGCAAAATAAGATAAAATTGAAACAGACAGGAAAATGTGTTTTCCTTTTGTAGTTGGTTCACCTGAATTTTGCAACGTCTAAAAGAAGACTAACAATAATAAACTTGGCAGTCAAAGACATTTTGATTTAAGTCAAGTGAAGGGAAGTTTGATTTGGGACGAAACGAGAAAGAACTTGGCACTGATGCCATGTGAGAAGTTAATTACCTCTTGTGGCAAATTGTAGGCTAATAACTTTATCTTCTGCCAAATTGAAAACCATTAGCTTTACTTCTTGTCAAATTACAAGATAACAACTATGCACATTTTATTTTATTTTTCCTATTTAAATACAGAGTTCAGGGTATAGGCATTGGCTTTAATGGGACTTACATTAAACTTAAGAATATTTATAATAATTTTAATACTAATAGCTATTTTATTATAAAAAAAGCAACATTAATAGACAGATCAGCCAGGTATTTCTTATAAGACAGGAAGTTGTGGTTCTCAAGATTTGAGTGGCACCCTACTTTGGTAAATATAGAACACTGAATCTTGGAAGAAATCAACGAGACATTATAATTGTTATATTAGCTGTTTCATTATACAGAAACATTACGTATTCATAAACCGAACAGACAGTACTAATTACATTTGAAATTTTATATTTTTCTATAATTTTTTTAAAGAACATTGCTTTCCAGTAGCTCTTTCTAGTAATGATAGAGATTTTATTTTCCCACATTTTATTTGAAGCCTTGTGGAATGTTCCACAACTTGATTCTGCCATTTTAGTCTCTTCTTCGAGATTCCATTATATTTTTTGCTGCTGTTGAGAGTTTCAAAATGATGGTGTTTCTAATTTCTAGTATATCTCTTTATTTGTGATTCTGTAACGTTAGCATACAAAGTTCAAGTAAAGACTGTCTTCGAGAAGATACATCAGCATCATTATCTCAAATAAACTTTTTACAATTGATCTGAGAATGCGGTTATATATATATATATATATATATATATATATATATATATATATATTAGGGTAGGATGATTTTCACTTTTTTTTAAATATTAAAAAATCTCACTTACCGAAAGTTGTGCATTGACCTATTAAGTACTGATACAAATAATTAGATCAAATACTTCAACGGTCTTTTGAGCGTTTGGCATCAAACATCGCAGACAAAAATATACTGAAAATTCCTCCTTTTTGCAAGATTTGGCTTAAATATTAGTGAGAAAACCAAATAATTTTAGTATTTAAATGAAGGAATACCATTTTATTTTATAAAAATAATATTAATTAAAGAAATGATGACTAATCTTCAAATAGAAATCTACCCCCCATTTTCAGTATCTGCTTTAAAAAACATTATGAATTAAGCAGTGATATTTGAATACCTTAAATGATTTTTTCTGTTATAAGTGAAAATATAACAAACAAACAAATAAGGAAAAACAAACACTATTTTAATAGTGCTAAATATAGAGTCAAATTGATCCATATAAGAGCCCTTATACAAAAATGCTGGTCTTAATTTCTGACTCAAAACATTGGCTGTCATATGTTGATGCGTTGCTTCAAAACCGTATACAGTTTGCAAAGCTTCTGTTGTTAACTTGACTGCCCTTTCCATGCCTTGGAAAAGTGAGGGCAAATTTGGCAAGTCAAGCTTGGTTCCATTTAACAATGATTCCTGAAGTTCAGATTCAGAAAAACCTTCCGTCATTGGTGGTTCAAAAATGCCGCAATGATAAATCTATCTATTGTTTCCAGTGTGTGGCATTAAAATTAATGGTTCGTAATCTTTTTAACCTTTTCTGAAAGAATATAAAAATGTATTTATTGATTCATTTCAAAACTTCCAGTCTCTACTATAATAATTATGGTGAAAGTAGACAAAATCTTTAAAATGATTCTATAAATTGCAATAATTAATTGAGTATTTGATATATAAATAAATATCTAATTACCTAATGGCTAAAACTCTTTTTAAAGCTTCTTCTCTTACTTCAACTTCATCAGATTTGATTATGGAGTATAGGTTTTCAGACAGTAAACAAAATGTATTTCCTTGTATCTTTCTTAAAGTGATCTGTTGGATTTCATGAGGCTGCTTCTTAATCTTCTGGATCATATTAAAAATGTGCACTTGCTGATAGTGGAACTTATTATTTCTTTTAATTTCAAACCAACAAGTGGCATACACATTTACAGTAAAACTTATTAAACTGTGAAGTTTTGTTGTGAGCTTTTGTGGGTATGTGCCACGACCCAATAAACGCATAAGCCTGATGGCAAAAGTTAAACATCTTGCCTGATTTAAAGGACCAATTTTCCAGGAGGCATATCTAGAGTCAACCTTACCTCTAGAAATATCCACTGTGTATTCATACAGGAGTCTTTGGTCACAACTAAGATCATGTATTTCACCAATTTTCAAAATTGAATGCAGATGACTGCTAATAGTGGGAAATTATATTTGTGGTAAATCATTTGAGCATAATTTCCCCAGAGGAACACTGAATGCTGTAGGGCCTTTTGTGCAACCATCTATGTTTTTGAAAAGAGCTCTAAAAGGTAGTTCATTATGGTGCAAAGAGCAACAATAGCATGAAGATTTTTTTCTAAAATTGCAACCATTCCACCTTCACAGCCTGTGTTGGCCTTAGTGTTGTCAACAAGGATAACCTTGATAGTGTTCTCATTGTTGAATTCATGCAAAACATTCACTACTATGCTCTGCATGAACAACACCTGTTGCACCACTATTAGATATTGACTTTCATGTGATGCCTCCTTTGTAAAAGTTAAATGGCATTCTGGTTCCTTACTTTTTTCATCGTTTTCTGTTCATTTTCCTCCACAATTTCCTAATACAGCAATGTGTTCTTATTCATTCTCCCATCAACTGCAATACATATAAGGTTTTCCACACTTTCATCATGTTTTTCGGGCAATTGTTTTCACTTCAGACTTTGACCTATCAACTTTACATTTATTTATAATATCTTTCATATTAATGTTTGGTATAAGAAGGCCTATAGCCTTCAGATCCAAGAGCAAGGCATTGACAAGGCTAGCTCTAAGATTAGAAGATATGTCCCTCCTAACTAACTTGAAAGCATAAATTGGAAATTATAAGCATAAGGACCTTTTGGATGTCTCCTTGGCTGCAAATATTCTTCTTCTGGTTTTTCACTTGGAGGATGAGTAGGAGGGAGAAAAAACATTAGCCTGAACATTTGATGTTGAAGCTGTTGGTGATGAAACTAAATTTTTTCTTAACCTCTCTCTTTCCCTTTTACTTTTTATAGCACTTTTATCAACAGATTCAAGCTGAAAAGTGCCCTTACACCCTAATTTGCATCTCTGATCCTTTTAGTTATTCACGATTCTGAAATACCTAAAAAATATATGCACTATCAGAAATGAACTGCCACAATTTTTTTTTAAATAAATTTGATAAAATTTTAAATAAATACATTAAATTAGAAGTAATGTTTACTTATTTAAAGTAGTGTTACTTCCGAGATTGGCTCGTAAACAGGCTTTTTAATAAATAAATATTAATTTTAAAAATATAAACAAATCAGAATAATTATAAAAGTTGAATTTTTCATTAAAATAAAACTTAAGTATTTAAAAAAAATACAAGAGATATTCGTGATAATTAAAAGCGTAAAAGAGTAAACAAAGTACAAACAATCGTTTAGGGGGAGGTAATTTCAACAGGTGAACATAAAAAATTCCAATAAATATAACAGCATACGTAAATAATTATTTGTATATTAAACTAAGTATCATAGTGTTTTTATTTCTTTTTAATTTTGATGTGTTCATTTAATTTCTTAAGAAAAATAGAATACTAAACTTAAACTTAAAATATATATTATTAATCGTATTGGATTTTTTCTTATTGTTAAAACTCGGATTTTATTTAAGAGACACTTGTATCCGGTGACACCTCTATCGTGATAAAATCCCAATTTATTTCGTCTTCAGGTTTAAATGCTCAAATAAATACAAAGTTTTGAAGAAAAAAATTTATTGTGGTAACTCTTGACATTATTTTGCAACTTTCTTCAAGTGCGATTTTCTACAGTTCCAAAATCGACCTACTCTTATATATATATATAAAGGTGTCGATATTTTTGAGAGGATGCGACGTCATGCATAACATCCACATGAATGACTCGATATAATGATGTTATTTAAAACCATGACTTAAGATTTTATGTTAATATTTTGATTTTTTAACAATAGGTAGTTTTAGTAAGTACATATTGGTAAAGCAAGAACACAACAACAGTAGATATAGACGATTGTTAGTTAATTGACCCAATTTTTTGTGATTTCAAAACCTGTTTACAGCAGTGATGAAACATACGTTAAATAGTTGAGTTAAAAGTAGATAACTACATGGTATCCGGAAGTGGCATCGTTCATGGAATGAGAATTATATGGCCCAGTGATCGAAAAAAAGGGTTCGGTTCAAGATTGATAGCACCAGATGATGGCTGGTGAGTAAACGGCTGAAACCACGTAAACATATCGTAAAAATGATGGCTACATGTATAGTGCCAGGAAGAGTTCATTACTCTTGTAAAGGTGGAGAGCGACCTAACAGTAATTTACTTATTTTTTATCCATAAACTATAATCTCTAGATTTTCAAAATCTGCGTGAAAAAATATCCCCTAAATGTGCCCATTGCTTAACCATATTTAGGTAAATAAATATCGACTGGTTTTATTCTTCATTGTAATGTACTGTTCTTGGGCCTTCAGATAAGCGCCTTAATAGAATCCAAAGATTAATTTGAAATATTTTCGGTTCGTATCTGACAGCTCGACTTCAGTCACATTCCCATCGCCGTAGGTTTGGCTCCATGTGTCTTCTATAAAATATTTTTATTGTAAATTTTCGGTCGAGCTCTTCACCATGGTACCTGGATTTTCATAATCTTTGCTCATTACTGCGCCAACGTCGAGTTCTAATTGCTTAATGGTTGCTACTGGCTAGATGCAATTGCAAATCATATGTTAACTTTTTTTCTCACTTATCCTGTTTATGGAAATCTCTTCCGATTTTATGCTCTTCCGCCATCTTTGATATTCAAAATTTTAAATGCAATGATAATTGACATGTACTGTCCTTATAAATAATTATTTCGTTCCACATCATTAGTAATATTTCTGCTTCCAATTATTCCACACTCAGTCACCTCTTTTGCATTAGAGGCGTTAATACCTTACATGGGGAAAAATCGATAAAAGTATTATATGTATTCATTAAAATCTGCATTTTGAAATTCATGATTTAAGAGTCAAAATAAATATTAGTTGAGATTTTACATCATAGTGGGCCGAAGAAACAAATACCTGAATGTAAAATTAATTATATTCGCTATACATTATCAATAAAGCGTGTATGTTGAAAACGGTGTATGCCAAAATATGCCCCCTTCTGTCAACTTCTCTGGAAAAAGTATTTGAACGTTATTTAATAAAATTCGGCGGCATATTGTATCGCACATATCCCGTAAATATATCATCTGTAAGTGAATTAGTTGTATAGAATAAGAAAAATAAATATTAAAAATAGAGAAAGTGAAACGTACAGAGAGAGTGTGTGAGAGAGACAAAAATCAAAGAGAGATATGTCGGTGTCTGGAGAAAAATGACTGAAAGCAAAATACATTAATCATTCACTTCGTGTTCATCACGAAGTCCTTCAGTTGACAGATTTCATTCGACACTCCTTTTGAATCGCAAATTATTGAATATTTTAACGAAATTGAAAAGAATTATATTAAATATTCAAGTTGTATTTGGGTGCACTGGAGTTTCTTCATTTTTTGCTCAGCCAAATTCTAATTTTATTTAATCAAATTGATAAAGATGATATTGAAATGTTAATTCTAATTAAAACCATGAAAATACATATGGAACATATTTTACCGGAAAGAAATTTTGCTTTTGAATAACATCAGTGAAATGAAGCCGTAATAAAATGCATTCTGAACACATTGGATTTTAATAAGCGATTCAGACAAGCGGTTGGAAAATAATAGAAACATTACGAAGAAATCAGAGAGAACATTTGAATTCATAAAATGAATAATCTGCGTTTATTAAATTAATGATTTGCGAGATTTAAATCAGAGCCTCGTACCGAAGAAAGACGTAAAGAAGGGCTAATAATGCTTAAATTATTTAATTATTATCTTTTAGGGGTAAAAAAGTTTTAAACTTTATTTCTACTAAAGTTAATAGCTGCTAGATTTTTAGTTATAAGTGTTAGCTAATAGCTTACATAGTAACTTTATTTTGACTATTTGTTTCAAAATGGACATCGTTCTGATTCTTATTAATATAAACTTCATTTGATGCATATTAATGTGTTTCAGTTGATATTCTTTATTTCTAATTTCATAATTAAATCAATAACAACCTAGATCAAGAAAACCTTCGAAAGAGAAATGTACACGTATGCTGTTTTTCATCATTGAAATCAGTTCTATTGCTAAAGCATGTCGTTACCAATTCGGCTACGAGAAAATTTCATGTTAAATAAAGGTCAGTTATTTATGACACATACATCTTGATGAATCCAGTGTCGAATTAGCAGAGAATCTACGAGCAAAGCATTCAGGCTTGTCCGATGAGGAGGTGAGGACCTAATTGTTTCTCGTTGTTTTAACACATCCAGCTGTAGTATTTAAAAAAGAGTGTAGTAAAAATTGGTGGTCGTAAAATAAACATTTAATCCTTTTCAAAACGAGATAAATTATAATTATCAAAGCTTGAGAAAACGCCATCTTGTGCATCACTATATTCATAATATATTTATTTTTCTCTCGGGTAAAAGACATTTCAAATACCAAACTGCTTAAAAATTTTACAGTAATCCTCAATCTTATATTTTCCAAATATTTCTAACTCACACTTAGATTTATGCAATTCATTTTCCATGTGACAGCCGGAGACATTAGTAATATCTCATATCTATTTGTACTCATGTTAGTGTCAGTTAAGTGTCATGCATAATGCACGCTGGCGTGACCATCTCTCAAAAGAGACATGACTGGTTGGGCAAAGGATTATCCCGCCGGAGGTTGCCATTACTTTCTGCGGTAGAGTGATTGTCAACCAAAGCTATAGTACCCAAACTGTCCTTCTATTTAATCTATATCTGGAGGAAATACAAGAGTTAAATGCATTTTCAAGACGTATTTGTTCGTAAATGAACGCAACGAATTGAGCTGGAATTCGAACTCGGCTTTATATTTTCTTTAATTGCCTATTCGCTATTCTAATGTTTTGATCTCCAATCTTTTACGAATGATAACTACATAAACTTTCGTTTTTCCTGCTTTTTTTTTTAAATAGATTCAATTCCGAAACTATTAAGATTTTCTTAAGAGTCAACGAAGAAGCTTTACCCATGCATTTTGTAACTAGTTTTCTTCCAGATTCGTCTATTCACGCTTTTGAATGAGCAGGAGCAAATAGACATATATATATATTTTTTTAGACAGAACTTTGCCTTTTAGATCTGAGAAAACGGGGGTTGCTTTGCTTCACCAGTCGATTAGTTTAAGACTGTTGTACTAGATTGTTTAAGTTATTTTTGTTACACTGCGACAGTGTTTAATCAGTTTTTACTCGCAACATTATTTTGGAGTACAGCACAAAATAATGGAAATTCTATCATGCTTCCTATTCAGTTCAGTTCATAATCATTTATTTTCTTGCATTTAATAAGTGATCCAGGTCGTATTTGTCTTGATAGTCAACCAGCATTTACTGTATATTGGAGGTTTTTTGTACGCTGTGATAAAACCCTGTTTCCCTGAGACGTTACCAACTTGCTTGAAGTTAAATTATTAAACTATAACAACAGCAACACTAATTATATTACTACTAGTAATATTCTTTGTAGTGAAAGTCCCAGCAATGTAATGTAATGCATCTTTGAGTATCTGAAAATATCTTTCAAATTACAAGGATCTTGAAATGGAAATCTAAAAAGAAACTGTGGCACATTTGGCATAAATAATTCCTGATGTAGATGAAGCCATGAAGTTGATTGAAAAAGATATGATAGACACATTAAATAGAATTTTGATAGCGCATGCCTGAAAGAGATACAAATCTTTGTACTCCAAGTACAACTCAAATATTCCGAAGAGGTTTATCCCTGTAAAATGAGAGTAATTTTATGGTTTGTTTTATCTTGCCAAAAATGATCAGCGGAAAAATCATCAATTCATTTCTGACCTATGCATTCTGTTAGAAAATATTTACACAACTGAAATCTAGGTAAATAATAGTAATAATAATAACAATATCAACAGTCGAATTTGAAGAATATAAAACAAACAAGAAGACCATCCGATTTCTAATTGATTAAATAATGGAAATTGTTTACAAACAAAAAATACCATGCATCTCTATACTGTATAATTAATACTCAATTAATTAATTTTAAGTATTATGAGATCAGAGTGAATGACATATTATAAACAAGAGCTATTTGATCTAAACGTATGAATTAAGAACAACATCTCTGATACAGCAGTTATATACAAGGAAGAAAAATGCTCAACTGCTCATTTGTATGTTTATCCTATCAAAAAATAATAACTATGAAAATTGCATAAAAACAACTCTCTAAAAGAAATAGACAGAAAAATACAGCAAACATAAAGACAGATGAAGCACTGAAACAGCTGCTTCAAAATCAGAAACAAATAATATTCCGAATTATAGAAACTAAATCAGTCAAAGAATTTTAATAGCCAATAAGAAGAGTGCATGCAAATAGAAATTAAAGAACAGTATACTCAAGAATAAATGTTACTCGGAAGGAGAATCCTATTTTCCTGTGAAATTGGTTTAGCCGAAATATTTTAGAAGTTTTCTGGCGAAGATAACAGAAAATTTCTTTATGAGGAAATGTTTAATATCATTATTATCACTGGCACTTGGAACTGACCGATTTGAATTGTATTCTAGGTAAATGAACACTCATATTAATTTTGAAAACTATTTATATATCATATTTTACCTTTTTAACATAGCTTAACCTATTTACTTATCATTCGACAGTTTAACAGAAAGGGAATCCGATATCAAAATTATTTTTTTATCTAAATTATTTTTGTGAAAACTCTCTGTATTCTATCAGCAGTGCTGATGCTAACCCCCAGGAAAGTAACTCGTTACACAATCTATTGCATATGTTCTCAGCTGACATGAAGTAAAATCTTATATTGAATAGTCAGTATGTCAGCTGCTAGCTACTAAATGACGGGTGAGACAGTTTTATGAGTCTACCATTCGTCTATGATGAGAATATTACTGGTAAATATAGTCGCTGCCCCTGATAAAATCTAAAGAAAGATCAGCAATATTATTGGCGCTGATTTGGCAGCTCGGCTTCCGCCATATTCCTACGCCTTTAGGTTATTTTTATCTGTCTTTGGTATAATTAATTTTATGGTAATATATCGGATGAGCTTTTTGCTATGCTTCCTCGACATTATTTTACTCAGAATTTTACTTCGAATTTCATTGCTATGAATCAAAAGTTATTCGTTTAATTTAGTAAAGTAACATACTTACATTTAAACTTATTCATAAGTTGTGTATACGATAGTGGTGTAGTATGAAAATAAAGAAGCTGCTTGAGTTTGCCTCTCTCCTCCTCAGATAAATATTGGCCTGTAATTGACCCCCCACTATAACAATTCCACAATTGCCAATGAACGAAGGTCATGTTAATATGTTATATTCCTCACTTTCTTGGCCTCATCCAATACTTTTGCTTTTTATGGAGATAATGTGTAAGAAACAATTTACTTTTGGTAACTTCAAATCCACTGAGTGTGAACTTGTTCAGAATTTTATTGTCTGATTTCTTATCTTAAGATTCGATTGCTGAAGTTAAATCCGAGTAAACTGTGTTGTGTACTAATTATTTTTCTATGCATAATTATCAGCTCTGTTGAGTACACGTATGACAAATAAACTCACACATATACACCATTCACTCTTTTTTGGAATATACGTATGGCGGGTATAGATCCTATTTTTTTAAGATTTTAATGCATTATTTTAATGCATTATTTTACTGTATGGTTGAGTGTTGTGGTGCAGTGGTTGTTGGCTCGCAATGTTAAATCGAGGAGCTGAGTTCGAATTCCAGATTAATTCCTTGCATTCACTTACGTGCAAATACCCTTAGGAAAGGTATTAATCCGGTTCTTCTTTTCAGATAGGGGGTAAATAACAGAATAGACTGGATTCTATAATTTTGGCTGGCAAAAAGTCTACCACAGAAACAATGACAAAGTACGGAGGGATAATTTTCTGCCCAGTCAGTCATATCTCTTTCGAGACATTATTCCTGAAGCGTGTGCAACTTCATTGACATTTTTGTCTTCCAGGTAAAATCTTTTACTGTCTTGTTTGTAGCTTAGAATGTGTGTATGTGTGTTTCTATTACCAACCTTTCCATTTAGTAACAGTTCTCATTTAATTGGATTCCAGCTGGTTAATGATAGGAATACATTACGGAATATTTAATTATGATAGATTGGCTAGTACTGACGAAAGTCGTAATCTTTTTTTACAATAATATTCTTCACAATTATTCTTGCTACCCTTCATGGCAAAATACTAGAAAGTCTAATTAACGTATGCATCGCACGGCTTTCTTTCGAATGAACAATAATACTTCAGTTTCTCCCGTTCTACGGCTGACGTATTAACGGATATTACTAAATTTGATTATAAGCCTTTATGTAAAAACGGCAAAGATGAGCCTGGGTCTTTAGATATCTCGTAGGCATTCAACACGCTTTGACACGTTGACCTTCTCTACTAGCTCCAGGCCTGCAGCAGCTCTGGACCTATATTTCGTTAAATAGAATCATTCCAAAGAAACCGGATAATTAACGTCGCATTGAACAGGAAAACGCTTCTAGGCAATTTCACTTTAATGCAGTGGTACCCCTAGACATTGTCCTTGGACTTGAAGCGTTTCTTATCTTCATTAATGACTTTCCAGAAATCATCAGTTCCAAAGAAAATATTTATGCTGATGACAGCAATATACACTTGTTTCAATAGCAAGTTTGACAGGTCCTACAAAATAAAACTTGTCCCAACTCTGTATAAAATTAATCCCAATCAGTGGTTAAATGGGGCATAAGATTTAACTCTTTTAAAAAGAAATTGCTATGAAATATTATCGTGCCAGATATGGCTTTTGTCATAAAGCATCTTGAGTATCTATAAATCAACAATCCCTCAAAAAATTTAATATTGTCGTGATATCTTGTCTAGTAATATATATTTCAAGATTATTTTTAATCATTTCACACCAAGCAAGGCATTCCACTGCCACTATTGCGCATGGGGTTATATAGGGGAAGGTAAAGAGAAGGAGTGGTTAGATATAGGGGATGTCAGGAGGAAGGTGACAGATGAGTAAGGATACAGAGGATGGGGTTAGGGTAGATGGGAAGGGTGTTTGAAAGAATGGGAACGAGTTAGTGTGTTAGGAGTTGTTTATGGATCTTACATTTAAACTCCTGGAGATTGTAGACGTCGGGGATGCAATCATAAGGAAGTGCGAGAGAAGAAACTTTTTAGCAGAAGTTGCGGTTGCATTTTATCGGTTTCACTGTAAAAGGGTGGGATCTAGTAGCTAATGTAGTATCTCGTGCAAATTCGTACCTAGCGGGCACCAGTGATCTAAGTTCATCGGAGCAGAAGCCGTGAGAGTATTTATAGAAGAATCACAGGGAAGCCACGTTGCGCCGGTGAGAGAGAGACTGCAGGCGGTCTGCCAAGTTGGTATCGATCACATTGCACACCCTCCGCTCTACCTTGTCGAGAAGTCCGAGGAGAGTAGCAGGGGCACCCGACCAGATATGGCAGAAGTATTCAATGTACGGGCGGATGGTAGATTTATATATGTGCAGGATAGACTCAGACGGAAAAAACTTCCGGGCCCTGCACAGAGAACCGACTTTCATGGCAGCGGATTTAGCAATGGATTCGATATAGTCATTCCACTTGAGGTCCGCTGAAAGTGTGAGACCAACGAGAGTTAGTGTTTTACTCTTTGGAAGGCAAGCCTGGTCCATGCTAATGGGAGGTAGGTGCGATTTTCAATGATGGATAATTGATAGTAGCTTAGTTTTAGAAGCATTAAAATTTACGAGCCATTTCTTACCCAAGTCCACTACGGATTGGAGGTCCTTTCCGACCTCCGCTGCAAGGTTAACTTTGTCGCCTACACCAGATTTTTGATCGAGGCAAGAGTAAATTGTGATGTCATCGGCGTACATACCTACTTGGGATCTTATTGTATCAGGGAGATCATTAATGTAGATCAATAAGAGCGTAGGACCTAGGATAGAGCCTTGAGGGACACCCGCGTTCGTGTGGTAATCCTGGGAAGCATACCACCTTCGATGTGCGGTTAGAGAGGCAAGATTTGCTGAAATCAAACAAATGTCTAGTTATACCAAAGCTCCGTAGTTTGCCTAGAAGGCCAGCATGCCAAACTCTGTCGAACGCTCTAGAGAGGTCCAAGACAACGGTTTGGGCTTTGCCATTCCTGTCGAGTGCCTGGTATATATACTCGGTAATGGTCGTTAGCATATCAGTAGTAGACCTGGTATAGCGGAAACTATACTGCTTGTCCGAGAGGAGCCTGTGTGCCGTGAGATACTGAACCACATCGGCGTTGATAATGGCCTCGAACACTTTGCCAAAGATCAGAAGAAGGCTGATAGGGTGGTAATTTTCGAGGTCCGAGGGTTCTCCAGTCTTTTTAATATAGGAACTACAGAGAAAGATTTCTAACAGGCAGGAAAGCAGGAAGCATATAGGCAGAAGATGTAGAGCTTAGAGGAAAGTTCAGGGGCACATTTCTTTAAGACTATGATTGGGATTCCGTCCCCTCCGCTCGCTTTGTGAGGGTCAAGTTTTGAGATTATCTTAAAGAAAGGCGAGTTCGTAATGTGGACGTCATTCAGTTGAGCCCCAGTTTTAGGTGAGGAGTCGGGTGTAGAAACTTCAAACGAGTCCAGACTCGAATTGTTCGAGAATCTGCGGGCAAAGCATTCAGCCTTGTCCGCTGAGGAGTTGAGGACTTTGAATTTGTTGATTAGTGGGGGTAATGTAGACTTGCTCTTGTTAAGTACTCTTTTACAGTGTCGACAGTTGTCTTTGGCGCCGAACATAGAGAATGCTATGCGTTGCTTTATTCTGGCAGCAAAGATGTAATCTATGTTTAACGGGTGAAATTAAATTTTGAAATTTCGATATCAGAATGTACGTCTGAATAAACCTAGAGAGATCATTAGTATGTATCATCATAGAAATAAATATACATTGCAATAAATATAATCCTCCATTTAGTTGCAATAAGTGTTTTTAATTTTAAGTAGATAGTTTTATCCCATACCAACTACTACTAACCCAAGGGTCAAGCCATATACCTTCCACTACCTTAAAAGAAATTACTCTTAAGATTCCGCAAACCTACCCATATAAAAGCCAATATACACCAAATACTTCCTTTACTAGACCAAAACTCCGGCAATAGATTTTTTCCTTATTCTTTGTTTAAATGGGGTTGACAATGCGTGTCTAAAAGTGGCATGTTAAAAATCGCTATTTCCCCTCTAAATTTTACCTGAATTTACAGATTATATATATATATATATATATATATATATATATATATATATACATATTATTCAATAAAAATTTAAAACTTTTGACATAACAAGATTTTTGAAGAACAAATAAACAGTTAAATTAAAAAAAAACGCGCTCAATACATTTCCATAAATAAAATAGAGAACAATTAAAACTAACACATACATTTACGGTGAATTCTTATCATGTACACATCAATCACATCTACCAAATTCTGCTGTTTGAATACTGTCTCGTTTCTCTCTTTCTCTCTCTCTCATATATATATATATACACAGGAGTTTGTTATTAAGAATGAATAATTTCTACAAGTGGATTCAGTTATTTGTGTTAGTGATTCAAGATGACATTCATAAAGTTTTTCGGCCTGTGATGCAATGTAATAGTGAGATATCTTCTAATTTATCATCGTTTCTGTTCGCATTATTATTATTATTATTATTATTATTATTATTTATGGTCGTTGTTGACGTTCCTGTTTTTGTTGTTACTGTAGTTATGTTTTTTTTTTGTTAATAAAGCTGTATGTGTAGGGTTTTATGTTGGATCGATTGACAGAAACACTTATAGCGATATTGTCTAACTGGATTTTAAGCTGAAGTTTTCTGGGATGGTTCCTTCTAAAATATACTGCTACTACTACTCATTCTGTTGTATGTTGCTGTTGATGATTATGATGTTGACAACAATGATGATGATTTGTTTATTGCTGCTGTTGTTTTAATTGCGTGAGGATATTTTACATGTATGTGCCGTGGCGAGCACGTGAATTGCCTGGGACTGACTGATTGATTGGATGGCCTTTGTTCGCTATCATGAGACAATTAATCAAGTAAAACCGACAAGCCAATAGCAAACCGTTATATATGGGCTGAGGTTATACAGGAGGTTAAAACCAATGAATGGCTGAGAAGACAGACACACACATACACTCGATAAGAAAACACGCGATTGGTCAACTTTTTCCTGATTCTAGGGGTATATAAGCTCTTAAAAACTTTCAAATAAATTTGTTTGGAATATGAATTGAAAATTGAAAGAGGCAAATTAATAGAAAGTTTATCAAAAGTTCAATAAATATATTTCACGCTCTCGACTTCATAATTCGATTGTTGCAGTTGTTAATAAAAATGGAAAAAAGAAAATAAAGAAAGAAATAGGAAACATTAAAATAACACCGATAATCCTTTACAGCAATCTGTCGAGATGGAAGGCGGATGTAAGATTTTGTTTACGCGACCGAGTGTTAATGTATTTCAGTATGGTGTTATGATTTCTGAAACAATTGCATTTCCTGTTTCAATAGATCGGATTAAGCCCGTCTCAATCTTTCTTCATTTGCGCTTGTCTGATGCATTTGAGAACGGAAGTGATAACGTGAACATATCATTCGAGACGTCGCCTATATTTTAATACTATGTTTAGCAGCTTTCGACTCAATAATATTTAATATAGCAGCTTCAGTCATAAATCTATTCCATTCAACTACAATACAGAGCTTATTTGTACAGAAAGAGAAACAATACTTCAATAAAATCAAGAGAACATTGTACCACTTTTCTCAATTATTATGTAAAACAAGATATGTCAGTATTTAACATTATGTATTTTAAACCTTGATCGACTTATAACTTATTGTTTAATCGAGGCATTTAATTTGCGTATTAAGATTTAAAATTATCTTTGGTATTCCAGTTTATATAAATTACTAGCATTATAGCCCGGCGTTGCCCTTGCAACTCAGAATATTATAGTAGTAATAGACAAAAATCTATTTTCTTTTGTTTTGCGTAAACGTGATTTGATGTTTTGTGTGACATTGTAAACAGCATTGCGTTTGTTTTTAGTTTCAAAATTACGGGTGAAAATATTTACATATTTTGTTGACGGAAGGAATTTAACATAAAAATAAGAATTATTTATTTTGTTTTACTGAAATTAGAAATATAAAAACTATTATGCTCTCAGTTCAGAAATTTTCGAAGAATATTTAAAAATGTAGACATTTACTTTGAGAGGAAACGGTTACATTAATGCCAGACGAATTACAGACAGTTTTTTTTTCTAATTTTTTAAAAATATTTCTTTTGTTTCAAATTTACGGAGAAAAATATTCACATTTTTTGTTGACCAAATGAATTTTAAAACTTCGGAAATAAAAATTAAATATAAAGGCTAATTTTTTTAAATAAAAAATATATTAGTCGCGTCTGACACGTGTGATTTGGTTTCTGTGACGTAATTTAGCAACCGTATTAGATCTTAAATATTTTACAAAGTAAATGTAAAAAATCGACTTCATTGACCAAAAAGTGCGAAAGGGAAAACTGCTAAACATATACTCAAAAAGTATGTGTCGACCTGGCTTCCCTGTAGATATGTGTTTCAAGAAAGTTTGAATGGCGTAGCTGAAGAAATGTAGACGTGCATTGCTTACAGTCACATACAGACTCACAGTTTGCCTTGTATATATAAGGATTATATAAATGTTTATCTTATTTTATTTTTCATAGTTTTGAATGTAAATTTGCTTATAATTTTAAATGAAGTAACACTCGTTTTCTCTCGCTAATTATACGGCGTGACATAACTAAAAGTCATGTGGAGAAATGAGTTTTTGAAATATTTGAGGGTAGTTCGGATATTAAGTTTTAAATATATCTAAATTTTTATCGGGTGTGCTTTGTGTTGCAATAAATATATTCTCGGAATTCTGTATTCTGGTTCGATTCATTCAATTAAGCATAAGTAACATTAAGAACGATTTGACTACCTATCCTCCCATCTATGGATTCAATAGTAGCAATTTCTTCTAGCCTTTGTTGGCATGCAAACTACCGCAGAAACTAAAGGCAACCTACTCCGGCATGTCTGTCATGAATATAAAGTGATCGCCCGAGCGCGTAACACGTATGATATTTAAATGCCTGACTGATGTTTATATCAGATCCTCTCACAAATTGAACATTTTTTATCTTATGCACTACTGAAAATATATTTTTCAATTTTAAATGCACATTTTTCTCTTCGACTGAAGTTTTTTTCTGAAATGACATTTTTAAATTTTTGCTACTTAAGCAACTTTTTAAGACCTTGAATAATATCTCACTGATTTTTCGTGAAAATTATGTTTTATTTACAAAAATTAGTCAGAAACCTGTTACTGAAACTATTCTCCATTGAGAGCAACTAAGTTTCTAATCTTTCTGATATCATTTGAATTCCACATCGGAAAAACGACAATTTTTTAAGGCTAACAACTAGTCGATCCATTTTTGGAATCTTCATAAGAATGAAACTGCTGCTCAGCCTGGCCACGTGCCGTCAACTGGAACGTGGCAATGTATGGTGGTTTGGGATATGACTCCATTTCCAAGCATGTTTTTACCCATTTTGCAACATGTGATCTATCGTTTCCTTGTTGCAAAATGACTTTGTTGTATCTCTGCTTATATAGCGCCCGTTTCTACTTCAGTGATTGGCTCAAACGCATCAGTTGTAGTCGATGCTGCTTTCGGTAGGTTTTAACAGCTCATAATAAACGACATGCAGCTTATCTCACCAAATGCACAATAGAAGCTTCAAAGAATGGTTATTCGGCCTTGCCCCGATGTTGATTCATGGCTGGGCTTAATCTACTATATTCTAGGCTTGTAATTCTCGTAGTGGAGCTAGTTTTCATCACCAGTCCTGGTACAATAAAAAAAACTTTCTTTATCTGCCGTTCAAGTGGCTGTTTACACGTGATATGACAACGTTCAACATCTTTCGGCTTTAACTCGTACGGAATCCAATGTCCTCGTTTTTTTTTTTATCATTCCTAGTGCTTTTAAACGTTTCGAAAAAGTTGTGCCATCAACTCCTAATGATTGTGCAAATTCCGCTTGTGGCTATCACATGTCTTTAAGAAAATTGCCTGCAATTCTTCGATTTCACACTTTTTCGGTGCAACAGAGCTTTGTCTATTTGCAACATCTAAATAACAGCATCAGAATCTTTACTTTTGAAACAGCTAAACAAATCCCTGTATATTGTTTCCGGCAGAGCATTGTCATGGTAAGTTTCAATGGGATTTCTGTGTACTTCAGCTGCAGAAACTTTTAAAAATAATGCAGTGCAGGAAAATTCCACTGAACTACATTTTCTATAGCATGAAATTCGACATGTTTAACGCCATGAAAAACAATGTTGTTTATATTTCGGTAAAATGACATACACAGAAATTCAAGCTTACTTATAGAATTTTCTTATAGACTGCTTACCATCTGAAGCTACAGCAACGCAATTCTGGGAACGTGATCTGTTGGAAAACAGCGAGACAATATTCAAGGTTGTAATCCATATAAGTTTTAGACACTGATGTTTTGATAATAAAAGAGAAGTTGAACTGTAATGATTTATGTTGATTATTAATTACAGTAATGATTTTAGGCAAATGATCAGTCTGAGCCCAATAGCATTATCACAGATTGAAACCAAATACAATAAATGGTATTCTGTTTATTTATTATTCAACAAAATGAGATATAGCTAATGCTTTCTAGTTTCTCTTTAGTTCAGTAAAATTCAAAGTATTAAACATTGGAGTATTGGTGCAATGGATATCTACTCGGAACAAGAAATTGGTGAGCCGAGTTCGAATTCTAGTCAAATTCGTTGCATTCATTACGCGCAAGTACCCTTGAGAAAGGTATTAATCCGTCTCTCTCCAGCTATGGGTCAAATAACAGGACAGATTGGGTTCTATAGGTTTGGTTGGCAACCAGTCTACCGCAGGAAGCAATAGCAACCTACTTCGGGAAATTTTCTTCCTAGTCAGTCATGCCTTTTTTGAGGTATGATCGCCTAAGCGTGTATCACGTATGACACTTAACTGACTGATAATCCGAAGGAACGTTAACAAATTTGTAATAGATACATTGAAAAACTAACCAAATTATATGTTCATTTCTGAAAGAGATGTAGGCATTCAGTAAACCAGTACCAGTGGGACATGTAAATAGAGGATAATTGCTTTTTTTTCTGGGGATTACTGATAACTATATTATGATTCTGTTTGTTTCTTTGCCACAAACTCTAGATGAGAAAATGTTATCTAAATTATTAATAAAAAAACTGCTCACAGACACATCACTGTCAAGTAATATTTCTAAAGTTCCAATTTATTTGTTACATGAAGTGAAAGGTGTTTGCAGTTCATCTCCTCACCCGAAAAAACTCTTGGTATACATCAGGAAATAACTGTATCTAAACGCTAGCACGTTAAAAGAAAAGTGCACAAAAGACAAGAAAAATGCGTTATCAGCGTGTGAATGAGGGCAAAAGAGTTCATAATGCAATTAGATCCAGTAAACGCTCGTGGAAGTTCTGCGCTGTGACCCAAGAAATCTGCAATGATGCACAAAGAAATGACTGCCGGAATATAGGGATTAGAGAGTCGAGTTCGATTTCCAGTTGACTTTATTATATTCATTTACGTGCTTATATGAATTTATCTAATCTCTCATCTGTGGTTCAATACCAAAAAAAACAACACGGTTTTATTCTGGGTTTGCAACCTGTCTAGGAGAAAGAAAACTCTGAATTCAAAACGTTGTGTAGCTTTGACGAAGCACATAATATTCTGCTAAGCTAAGGATCGTTCGAATTGACAGGATGACACCTGAGCTCGGTTAAAATTTTTTATATTCAATCATTCTTCATAAAAGGATGTGTTAAATGATAGATTAATTTTATCATTTGAAAAGAAAACGAAACATTCTGCGTTAAAATGAAATAGCAGATTCTTTCTTGATCAAATAATACTTGTATGAAGATAAGATGGCTCATTAGATCACGACTCCACAAAACAGAAAAGTATAAACTATTTTTATAAGGGTTTCTTGGTTCGACAAAAATATTTAAACTCATAATAATTAGCCTTAATCGTTTTAGTGATTTACTTAACGAGTTGAAACATTGTGGTAAAACGCCAAAACTATTGTAATTGATCTACCAAGCGAAACTAAGTTCAGCGCTCTATGAATAGTAAACAGTACTAGATTCGTGGTAACATTTCTTTATTTAACAGTTGAAATTATCAGATGTATGTTCTATTCTAACAGTTTCTTCTATATATATTTTTTACCCCTGAAACTCACTTCCTGCTACTTGCCTCTCATTGAACTTTGATCTTCAGAAATTTAATGTAATATCAATCCCAACTTCTGTTTTTATAAATCTTGTTTCTTTATTGTCTCTCTCTCTCTCTCTCAATATTATTTTTATAATATTCTTTGAGTCAAACAAGAACTTGGATCCTAATGTTTTATTATATTGATTTGGATAAAAAGATAAAAATATATTTGTATTTTACGTATTTTCCGTGCCAATGTCACAACTCGAATAACGATAATTGTTCTAATATAATTTCCTATAATGCTACAATTTTTCGCATATAGTCTAAAAAGAGTAAAGACATATACATAACGTTTAAAGCTGTAATGAATCGGCATTGACCCATGTAACGCCAGATATAATTTCTAGTATTAATTTTGTTAATACAGTTTTACGTCATATGCATATAAACATTAAATATGCTGGCAGCGTGAAATAGCAGAGGTAAGAAATGGTGATTGGCTTGTGCAATGTCGGTTATAACTGTTATTATTAAATGATCATATTTTATTTTTCATGGGATGGATTCATATAGTAACAGGTGTCGTTGTGCGAATGAAATTCAGCGAATTGAGGAGATCTAGTTATACAAATATCCTTAGTAGAGAAAGTATAAAATTTCAATCTTCTCCCAGTTCAATGAAGTAACGTAAATAGACTGGGCTTTTCAGCCAATTTTCTAAACCAGTCATAGAGAAAACCATTATTCAATTATTAGAGGACGCAAAAAAATAAAAACTCTTACATTTTCAATGACGTCATGGCATTTTGTTATAAAAAATATGTGCAAAAAAGCTATGATCAAATGCGTCATGGAGAGACGGTAGATGACAAAAAAATTAATATTTCAAAAAATATTTAATTTAATACTTTCATATTTTGATCATTGTTTTCTTGCTTACATTCGGTCTAATGGTGTTTCACATACGAAAAAATAGCCTTGGGAAAGGTATGAATCCGTCTCTTCTCCCTCCAGTTGACGGTTTAATAGCAGGGTAAATTAGTCTCTATAGCCTTGGCTAGTAACCAGCCTAACGCAGGAAGTAATGTCAACATACTGCGTTAAAATATTCTGTTAATTCAGTGGTGTCGCTTTCGAGACATGGCCGCCCAAGCGTATATCAAGTATGACACTTAAATGACTGAATCAAGCTATCACCTAATGTGTTGTTCTTAACTTCAAAAACTTGTTTTATGTAGCCACGTTTAATATGGATGCCATTGAGGTAGAATGTTCAATAATAAGTCTATTGTAGTCTATCGCATACTAAGACCAAGGTTGAAAAATAATTTTCTGAACGGAAACATTTCTTCTTTGAATCTTATAGACTGGCGCTAAACAATCAGTAACAGTTTAATGCGCCAGATAACCAAAACCACTTCACTGGACGGCTTTCATTGGATTAAAGTATTATTACCTCTAACTAGAAGAAACATTGGGATTATCAAGATATCAGGTCACATTCAATGAAAGGTAAGTATTAGCAATACTAAAAAGAGTGATAAAAGTTATGGACATGAGAATGATATTTTCCTGAAAAATTTTTTAGTCGAAATATTGTTATAAATTTCAAGTAAAAAAAGCACTTACTTCTCAATCAATAAATAATGACTCTTTTTTATAAGAAAAAAATACCTCTATAAAAAAATTAAAAAGTATAAGTTAACCCTCTAGGGCCATTCGTATCATACTTTATACAGTATTTCCCTATAAGGAAACATTTGGTATTCATTGACTGAGCAGTCAGTACTGCTTTCATTTGAAATTTATAAAATATTTCTCTTGAAAAATTTTTCAGGAAAATATTTCTTTCAAGGCTTGTTTTCATACTGTATCAAATATGATACGAATGGCCCTGGAGGGTTAAGCAATTATGGAACATGAGTACATCCCCAATGCCAGTAAAAATTATTCCAGGACAAATTCACAGAAAAATACACCAAGACAGAAGAAACACAGAAAAAACTACTTAAGATATAACTAAAACAGATGAATGTTATTTGTATTAAAAACTAAATCATTGAGGACATTCAACAGCAAATGGGAGGGGCACATATAAATCGAAACGAAAATATTGATTTGTCTATATTTCTGAGATGAGTCAGTATTTACACTATTTACATTATACGGAATATTTTCCTAATTTTTGTTACCATTTGTACGACGCTTAGGCCGTTGTGCGCTCCAGCCTTTTTCAGGTGCTAAGAATTTTGAACTGGCGTATATCATTCTCATATCCTGTGCAAATTTTCTTTTGGTAGTGTTGAGTTATCTCCTTATAAACACAGACTAATGGATATAGACGTTGGATAGTTCCAGTGGTTTGAGCAAAAGAATTGTTAGTTCAATACCAGGCTACAGCAGGGGTGAAAAAGTAACAAAGTGATTCCTGTTAGAGTGAGATAATTGTCACTATCAAAAGAGGCTTTGCACAACAAATGAGAATGGCATATCATAGTGATCGCAATAAAGGGATTGTTTCTATATTACTAACGCCTGAAGATGACCGGAGCGTAAACGATCGAAACGTCATATCGTTCGAAACAAAGAAGTAAATAGTGTAAATAACGAAGACAAAATGTTAGCATATTTAAGATGTTGGCGTTCAGCTTTATTTCAACAATGAAAACAATAATCAAATAATAGTTACTCGGCATGAGAATCTTATTTTTTTATAACCTTATCGCCACAAGCAAGGCAGGTTACTGCCACTGTGGTGCACGGAGTTAGATAGGAGGAAAATTATGACAAAAAGTCACAGGTTATAGGGGATGTCAGGAAGGGTGTAAGTGAAGGACGAGAATACTGATGAGAGTGGAGTGGACGCAGAAAGGAACATGAGAGAGAAAGAGAGGATGCAAGTTGGTGAAATAGAAGATGACTATTGACATTACATTTAAATTCTTGGAGATTGTAGCTGTCGGGGGAGCATGTAAACGGAAGAGAAATCCACAGGCGGGAAATGCGAGAAAAGAAGCTGATGGAGTAGAAATTAGGTTTATATTTTATTGGTTTCAGAGTAAAAGGGTGGAACCTTTTATTTTTTATTTTATTTTTAATCGTGTCACCCCAAGCAAGGCATTCCACTGCCACTATAGCGCAGTGGGTTACATAGAGTGATTGGGTATAGGAAATGTCAGAAGGAGGGTGATAGACGATTTGGATGTACATAGGGAGAGAGTTGGAGAGAGTGGGGGTGAGTTAGTGTGTTAGGAGGTGTCTATTGACCTTACATTTAAACTCCTGGAGGTTGTAGCCGTCGGGGAAGCAAGCATGCGGTAGGGAATTCCACAGGCGGGAAGTGCGAGGAAAGAAGCTGTTGGAGTAGAAATTGCGGTTACATTTCATCGGTTTCACTGTAAAAGCGTGGGATCTAGTTGCCAATCTAGTATCTCGTGCAAATTCACATCTAGGGGGCACAAGTGATTTAAGTTCGTCAGAGCAGAAGCCATGAAAGTATTTATAGAAGAGGCACAGGGATGCCACGTCACGCCGGTGAGAGAGATACTGCAGGCGGTCAGCCAAATCAGTATTAATCACATTACAGATTCTTCGCTGTATTTTGTCAAGAACCCCGAGGAGAATAGCAGGGGCACCCGACCAGATGTGGCAGCAGTACTCAATACACGGGCGGAGGGTGGATTTATATAGTTGCAGGATAGATTGAGGCGGAATGAATTTCCGGGCCCTGCACAGAGAGCCGACTTTCATAGTTCCGGATTTAGCAATACATTCGACGTAGTCATTCCACTTGAGGTCCGCTGAGAATGTCAGACCAAGCAGGCCTAGAGATTTACTCTCCGGGAGGCAAGTCCGTTCCATGCTAATGGGAGGAATTTGAGGTTTTCTTTGGTGGTTAATTGACAGCAGCTTCGTTTTGGAAGAATTGAATTTTACGAGCCATTTCTTACCTCAATCCACCACGGATTGGAGGTCCTTCTCAAGCTCGGCAGCGAGGTTCGCCTTGTCACCAACACCAGATTTTTGATCGAGGCGAGAGTAAACTGTGCTATCATCAGCGTACATGCCTACTTGTGATCTTATTGTATCGGGGAGTTCATTGATATAGGTTAGAAAGAGCGTATGATTTACGATAGAGCCCTGGGGTACACCCGCGTTTGTAGGGTAGTTCTGGAGGCATGTCCGTTTAATACCACCTTCAGTGTGCGGTTAGAGAGGAATGACCGGATTAAGTCCAACAAAAGTCCAGTTATGCCATAGCTTCGCAGTTTCCGTAGAAGGCCGGCATGCCATTCTCTGTCGAATGCTTTAGAGATATCCAAGCCGACGGTTCGGGCTTCGCCATTGCTAATCTTGGGGCTGGAGCAAATTCATATATTGGTGGTACCAGTGAGCTAAGTTCATCGGAGCAGAAGCCGTGAAAATATCTGTAGAGGAAATACAGGGAAGCCACATAGAGAAGTTTTAGAAAGTGATAGTATCTGAGATGCTAAGTCGGGATCGATCACATTACGGTTTCTCTGTTGCATTTTGTCAAGGAGCACCAGGTGTATAGCAGAAACATCCGACCAGATATGGCAGCAGTCTTCGATGCACGAGCGGATGGTTCATTTATATATGTGCAGGTTTGTTTTAGACGAGGAAAACTTACTGGCTCCACACAGAGAACCCACCTTGTTAGTAGCGCATTTAGCTATGGATTCTATATAGTAATACCACTTGAGTCTGTTGTTAAAGTTAACCCTACGAGACACAGTGTTTTGCTTTCATGGAGATTAGTCTGGGACGAAATTGTTTTAATTTAAATATTTTTTTAATTCAAATCGAAAGGAGCGTTTTATTCTCGGTTATTAAATAACAAATGTTTCTTTATAATTTAACGTTTAGTTTCACCATTACTATTTTTGGTTGAAACTGACCATTTTACAATCTACTCTAGAATTTTATTCGACACTGATTTCACTTTTAGAGTATTTTTATATTTATTTTTTCGTTTTTAACAAAATTAACCAATTTACTTCTTCAGAGCCTACTTTTTATTAGTTTTATTTGATTTTCTTTTCATGATGAGTGTTTTGTTAGTAGGAGCTGAATCAGATTAAAAATTAATTTTAATCAAACTGTTCGTCGTATTGTAGGAAATATATTTATGATATATTATGTCAAATATATCACATATACCAACACTGGTCAATCGGATTAAGTGAATACGTTCAAAGACACATATGCACACAAATAATACAATCTTTATAATACTAAATATTTAATGGGAATCTGCTACTTACAAACGCATAAAGAGACAATGATGTAGGTGAGCACCTAAGAACTAAAAAACTGTTAAGAAATATCAGTTAAATAGAATAACTGATTTTGATTGTGTGCCACATTATTTATTAGTTACCTGATTATTTATTGAGTCAATATATTTCAAGACAAAAACCACATAGAATCATTTGAATCTCATTTCATATCACCTTAGAATTTGCTTTTTGTTTTTTTACCTTTCTTAATTAATTCAAAGACATTGAAGAAATGATATCAGTGGACAACTTTGATCGAATGCCTCCTTAAAGAGATGTCATTTACAAAAGTTAACTCCCTTTTATATCTTTATACATACGACAGAATAACTGGTCCCTTATTCTAAAAGTAAAGGTTCTTCTAGCCCATCATAACATGAAACTTTTGAAGAAAATTTGATTTCCATGTAAATTGTAACTTTAATTTGGGATCTAAACCAAGTTTCAAAAAAAGACCGATTTGGGCTCAAATATTGAATGGTCTGGTCTAACATTCTAATTCAGGCCGAATTTTGCATTTTTCAAATCACACACTCAGTAGAACTTCAATTAAGTTGAATTATTCAAATCACAAACTCTGCTGAACTTCATAACCTCACGTCAAAAAACCTCTCACATTAATTCTGATTCTTTGACATTTTGAAGAAATACAATCGATTTCCGCAAATATTTTAAACAGAAATTAAAATAAAAAAATAATTAATCAATTTTTGTTTTAATTTAAACTCAATATGAATTTAAAAAAATAAAAAACACTATTTTTAATTATTTAAAATTTGAAATTTAACTTTTCCCTCCACATTCAGACACACCCCAATACTAAATATTCAAGTACAAGATGAATGGTGATTGATTCCAAAATGGTATAAAAAAGTCTACATTGATTTTCTAAGCGAAGATTAGATGTTGTACAAGGACGAATTTATGGAGCAGCTACTGAATATCGGACTCACTTTTCAGCTAGAATGTAACAAGCTTGTTCATTTTTATGCCACGTGAGGTGGCTAGATAAAATTGTCTATCTAGAGCAATCGTTGCATATGTTTAAGAAGTTTAATACACAGACTGAGAGAAAGATGTGTTGTTTATTTAATTAGCTGTACGCCCATACAAAACTTTCTTTTTTGTCTTCCTCAAGGAAAAAACGATCTTCATAAATAATTTTAGATGGAAATTATACTCAGATATTTTTTTGAAACATTAATTCAAATTTTGCATTTTCAAAATTCCTAAAAAATAATCTTACCTTCTCAAACTTGAAAGATATATTTAGTCATGACGAGTGCACATTGATGTAAAAACGAAAGCATTAAAACACTGCACTAAATTTAAATTGATATTTACTTGGAAACAAGCACATACTTGCACATAATATATATATATATATATATATATATATATATATATATATATATATATATATATAATTACGTGAGAATATGTGAAGATTTACTAAAAATTGTTCATTAGGTTTGACAGTAAAGAAAAAATATCTGATCAGGTAGTCAACAATCTTTGTTAGCTACATGATTGACATTGTCCTTTTAATGTAGAATGAAAATATATCGTTTGTAAAAAAAAATGAGATCCAATAATTAATAAATATTCAATGCCTTGTTTTTTGTTCAGAACAGAATATAATTAATATTTTCTACGTTGCAATTTTATTTTTCGGTCTTTCCCATTTGTATATATATATATATATACTTATTTATAAATGAAACTTTGTCTCTGTGTGTATGTATGTGTGTGTCTGTGTCCGTTACCTATAAACTCCGAAATTGCTGAACCAATTTTCTTTAAAATTTACACAGTTGTACTATAATCGTCTGCGAGTATTCTTAGCTAGGTTTGTATCGAGGTACCCCCGATAAATATCGAAAATCCATTAAAAAATTTGGGTTATAAAAGGATTGTTTTTTGTTTAAAAATATTTGGACGTTTGCGTTGAATATCTGTATCATAAATATTAGATTTTATTTCAACTCATGAAATCTAATTTAATGTTTGCGGAACTAATCTACGAAATGTTGTGTTTCATTGAATTAATGATTTTTTTAAAATGGTGCCTTAAGCTTCACTTAATAATAAACAGCCATTATTGATCAAACAACATATATGTGTTTGAGCAGTGAAGATGTTTATTTATTTATTTATTTTTTTCTTTTTGAAAAAAAATTGTAATAATCTCTCAGATGTTGTCTAATAAGGGGACAATTAAAAAGATTTGAAACATTTCTTCCGGAACAATGCTATTAAATTCCACTGTCGTTTCAGGTTCGATTTTAAATCCACAGTTTGAATAAGTTTTCTCATTAGAATAGAGATTTAATAAGCACAGATCTGATGTTAAACACTAAAGAACATAGAGAGTATTTCGTACTGATCAAATCCGTAGTAAATAATATGGTGACACAATTTGCTAGTCATTGCATTATGTTTGAGTTCCGAAAACTATTGATTTACTATTGCTTAGATGCGACAGAAGACCGAGATTAGAGAGCACAAGTGAGGGTCTATCCCACCACACAACTCTAACTAATTAAATCAGAAAAAATTGAATCACTTAGAAGTGCTTTGCTTGTATCAACTTGAGCATTATTGTTTGAGGTTTTATTTCCTCCACCCCCTAAAAAAAAAAACTGCCAACAAGTTATATATTTGTTTTGTTTCAGTTTCAAAAATATATCAAATAATTTTAGTGTGCATGCATTTTGACAATTTATTCATATTTTGTGGACCCGTACCGTCGAAATGCAGTCAAAATATATTTATGTATATGCTGTCTAAAATGCCAGCTATATATATATTTATGTACCTGCTATTGAGTATCTTACATTAAGTCACGAGAAAAAAAAACAACCTCTGATTGCAAAAAGAGGTTATATATATATATATATATATATATATATATATATATATATATATATATATATATAATTGCTCTGCTTAGACTACATTGAGCACGGTTTATTAACATCTGAATGATAATACTATATATCTATGTAAACACATTTATATATTTGTTAATTCATATAAAAATATTTATAATTACATATACATATATATATATATATATATATATATATATATATATATATACACACATTTAGTCCTTACTTAGTTTGGTTACTGGTAATAAATATAATGAACTAAGCTGAAGCTGCCTCGTTAATCACTCTTTCTCTGTTCAAGAGCTTGACGAAAAGAATATATATATATATATATATAATGATGTTTATTATAGCTGAGAGGATTTTATTGATATTTTGTTTATGATTGCTCCAATAAAACTTTTCTTCTCAAGCAAAAAAATGTACCCGATTTCACGTCACTCTACTAGATCATCTCAGTTGAGTATCTCATTAGTAAATGAAGCCGTCTGATTCTTATTTTTTTATGTAGCGTGTCCTCTCAGGTCGTAGGCGATTAACGGATTTTTACAATTTCCTGCCCTTCGTAGCTTTCATTATAACCTGTCATTTTTATTTCTCGTAAACTGTTGTATCGAGGCTCGTGTCATGTGACATCAAGTTGCCTGTATGTATAAAAGATATTGTGTGCTTAACACAGGAGTTGTTATTATCACGGACATCTTAGGGAAGTAACAACTACTGCTGAGAGAGATTGTAAATATTATATATACATCTTGGTTGTACCACTTTATTAATTAAGAAAATTAGCTACATTTCTCTGTGTATTTCTTCATTCTTCGATACAACATAAGCCCTGTTCTGCCATCCAGTTATTTATGACCATCTAAAATGCTGTGCCTCTTTCATCTGTCCCTCTTGAGACTATAACATTTTCCAAGGTTTTCTCCCTCAACATGTGTTCCAGAGATTTCTAGTTTCTCTTTGATGTTATGTATCATTTTATAATTAACTCACATTTTCTCTAAAACCTCGCAGTTTTTCACTTGTTTGGTCCATGTCATCCTCAGCATCCTTCTGTCGAAAATATTTCTGCTTGTTCAAGTCTCTTCTCCAACACTGAGAAAACTCTTTAGAATCTATTGACGTAAGTGGACAGACAAAGTAACAGTCAGTAGTCTTATTTCTTTCTAACGAAGTTTTACTGTCTCCTAATACCTGTTTAGATTTCAGAATTCATCTTAGTATTTTCTTACTGCAAATGTTTCCCTCTATTTTAACACTTCCACAATATCTAACATTTTGTATTTGTTTTATTTCGCTATTGTGATTTTGCAATTTGCATAAATTGATAACATCTTACATTTATTTCTCTGGCCGCGTGTTAAATTGTCGTTAATTTTAAAAGTTAAAATGCAAAATTCTTTCTTCGCGCATTGCTATAGAGTTCATTCAGTAAAATGCCATACGTGATACATGCTTCAGTGATCATATCTCGAAAGAGACAGGAATGACTGGGCAGAAGATTATCCCGCAGTAGGTTGCCATTACTTTCTGCAGTAGACTGGTTGCCGACCAAGACTGTAGAACCCAATCTGTCCTATTATTTGACTCATAGCTAGATAAGGAAGAGATGTATTATATTATTTAGTAGTAGTTATTCGGGGATCTGTTTAATACTTAATAACAATAGAAAACCGGTCCCCCACTTTATGACTAGTAAAAGCCTTAATTATGATTCCAACTATTATATATAGTCAGTCAGTTAATTTGTTAATACGGGATACACGCTCAGGCGATCATGTCCCGAAAGTTATGTGACTGACTGGGCAGAATATTATCCCGCAATAGGTTGCCATTACTTTTTACGGTAATCTGGTTGCCAGCCAAAGCTATAGAACCTAATCTTTCCTACAATTTAACCCATAACTAGATGGAAGAGACGGATTAATACCTTTTCCAAGGGTATTTGTGTGTAACCAGTCTACTGCAGAAATAATGGCAACCGAATGCGTTTAAATATTCTGCCCAGTCAGTCATATCTCTTTCGAGACATGATCGCCTAAGTGTATATCACTATGACACATAACCGACTGAATAAGGATATGAGTTATGGTGCAATGGATATAGACTCGGAACGACAAATTAGTGGAGCCGAGTTCGAATTCCAGTGTAATTCTTTACATTCACATATGTACAGATACTCTTCAGAAAGGTATTATTCCGTCTTTTACCTCCAGTTATGGGTTAAATAACAGAACAGGTTGGATTCTATAGCCTTGGCTAGCAACCAGCCTACTGCAAAAAATAATGGCAACCTACTGTGTAGTAATCTTCTGCCCAGTCAGCTATGTCTCTTTCGAGACTGAATGAAGCATATTGTAATTTTATTTCTGAAAGATGTTATATTTATATCATCAAATATTCTTTTCAAACGCTTTGTTCAAATTTTTTTAGAACTAATTTGCATGGAAAAATCTGACAATATTCCTCCATTGGGTCATCGTCGTTTTTATTCCCCACACCAAATTCTGATCAGTTAATTACTTAGTTGCTATATGAGACACAAGCTTCAGCGATCATCTCTCGAAAGAGATATGACTATGTAGAAGATTTTCACGAAGTGAGTTGTCCTTTATTTCTGTGGTAGAGTAGTTGCCAAGCAAGGCTATAGAACCCGATTTGTCCTCCTATTCAACCCGTAGATGTACGGAGAAGAGATTGATTCATACATTTTCTAAGGTTATTGGTGCGTAAATGCACAAAAGGCATTCGATAGGAATACGATTTCGTCTTCCCAATCTCTCACTGGTGCGTTGAAATAGATATATGTTAATGGTAGCTTCCGCTCTAAAGGGAAACCAACTTAAGTATTTCTCAATTGTTTTTAAATTTTGGGTTGTTGGGCTGCTACATAGGCAATATCATTATCATTCTATTAAAAATTTTCTTACGAGGTGATATTTGATTAGTCTTTTATTTGCATGAAAACAGATAATTACCTAGAATAAATTTAACTGATTTTCTCAGGGTAGTATCTAAATGCTGATTAAGAATTCTTTTTATTCATTTAAGCACAAATACCCTTGAGAAAGGTAATAATCCTTCTCTTCCCTCCAGTTATGGGTCAAATAACAGGACAAGAGAAGTTCTATAACCTTGGCTGGCAACCACTCTACCGCAGAAAGCAATGGCAACCAACTGCAGGATAATCTTCTGCCTAATCAGTCATGTATTTTTTGAGACATGATCGCTCAAATTGTGTATCTCGTATGGCACTTAACTGACTGACTGATGACTTTCTAAGTTTTCTTGTGGGTTACTTCCACGTAGCATGGAAGAAGTCGTTCGGTTGCGCTGTTAAGCTCTATAAAAACGGGGCACTCCCACTCTCTCTTTTGTCTTTTATCTTAACAGAAGGCTGGAGTGACAACACGAACACCCTTCTGAAAAACACGGGGATTTTTTTATTCTACGTGACTGAACTTTCTCATATATATACGCGTGTTTACATCATACAATTCTTGACGTTTTTAATTACTTTTTTTAAAAAAATAAGTTAACCCGTAGCAAGTTGATAATGTCACTCATATGCTAGAAGGCACTAGAAGTGAAAGAAAGAAAGGCTATCAAAATTAAACAGGAACACGTTCTTAAAATGAAAGCAAAAATTAGAAAAAAATCGGGGAGATTTGTCATTCAGACAATAGGCGAATATGTTTACTCCTGTTGATAAAGAAAACGAATGTAAATATTAAATTACTGGAGATGCTAGAACTATTACGATGATGTAGTTTTTTGAAGAATCCGAAATCCCAGTCCTACACATAAAACTATTATATGCATTTTATACACATATTCATGCATATTCTATGTTGTACTGTCTGAAAAAGAGTAACGAACATTCTTTCACGATAAACGTATTTATTGAATATATTATACCATTATGTCACAAGTCTGAGGGGGAATAGGGAAAAGGTTGGTCATCCATTTCTGTCTTACTCACTCAGATTCACGACTCAAGCATTCATTAGTATTTTGTCAAATTTACCACAAGAACCCATCTATCATATTCCAATCCCACGGAAAGCATAATATGACGGAATAAAACAACCTAAACTTCAAAATTCACATTTACAAAAAGAGTTTTAAAATCTTTAATTTGAAAATGTTTGCAGGAAGAGATGAACCCAACAACTACTAAAATAAATAAATAAATAAATAAATAAAAATAAAGCAGGTCATTCAAACAAAAAACTATTCATTTCGTAAGAACACGAAAATGTGGCACACGGCCGAAAAATAGGGTTGGTTAGAGGGTGGTCTTCAGTATCTATCCTATACCGAACTAATCATATTCACGACCTAATCATTCTGTACAATTTCTCTTTTTACCACAAGAACACATGTTTAAACACAATAATACCACACTTTCACAGGGGAGCCTAAAAACGGCGTATAACCCATGACATAAAAATGCTATGTACAATCGTATAAAATATATTTTAAAAGATTTAATGAAAATAAAATAAGGGGATACCCTAAACAAACCAAATATCACAAACTATTGAAACAAAAGAATAAAATGTTAGTAAGACACGTTCACCCCATAAAAGTAATGGAACAATAAATAAATTAAAAGGCTGAGGTGAGGGAGGAAGCTAGTACTTCCATACATACCTATAGCAAGCTAATCAGATTCACGACCTAATCACTCATCACAATTTGCTAATTCTTCAAAAGAACTCATCCATCACATCGCAATCCGCCATACACCAAAATGCCTCATATTCACAGGGGCACCTAAAAGGTTCTTTGTACAATAATACAAAAATATACTAAAAAATTTAATGATGTGAGAATGAATAGGGGAAGAGATGAAATACCCAAAACAAACTAAAATGAACAAAAATATTAAATAAAAAAAAAATGTTCGTAAGTCCCGTTCACCCTAGAAGAGCTACTATTTGAAAAAAGAGGAGGCGGTTGTGATTGTCTTTATATTACTTATAATGCAAATTTTGGGAATCATGTGACTTGTAACAGACACATGACACATTTTTCTATCTTATTAAAACGGCCATTTGCTCCCCCCACCGCCATTAGTATTACTACTTCTACCTATACGGTAGCTTTTCTAACGGGGAAAATTTACCTCATCTTGACGGGAATATCCTATCCGACGTCGCAAACTGTTGCAATTTCTAACCTTGAACATTTTTATGGTAGAGTATTCTCTTTTACCTCTTGTTGATTGTTCTAGTTGAGCCGAAGTAAAATTGTTGCTTTTTGGGTTTTGAACCCCCTTATCTACTAAGGTTTTATTTTTTTCTACCCTCTTTATCATTCCTACTGAGGAATTTTGATAAAACGCCCTATATATATATATATATATATATATCGCCTGAAATTTGAATTATGCATATTTCCTTACACCTATAATTAAATTATTTCTGCTGCCATGTTTTCAGTGGAACTAGAAATGCTGCCTCAACACTCCAACGGTTTGATTGAAATGAGATATTAAAATGGGTTTACTTTTGGTAAATAATTAAATATTCCTACGATGTTGCTATTTTCTTCATTTCGGGGTCAATAATAGAAATCAGAAAAAATTAAGTACGGATAATCGATGAAGCACTCTATACTTCTGTTAACAGACCGAAACTTTATTTCCAATCATATTATGCTGATGAAAATAATATATATATATATATATATATAAATTATGAACAGTTGGTAACGACAGCAGTGTTACTTTTACTTTATTTAATTTTTTTCTTTTTGTTACTGTAGTCGTGAAAATGTTTGCGTCTGTCAATGCAAACTGCGTATCAAACTTGTCTATCCAGAAAAATTTCCTTAGAGATTTCTGTGTCATTGTAAACTTCAACTTGATGTCATCATTCAAATAAAAAAAATCTCCCTCTTTCTTTTTAAGATCTCTGTGGACTGGCTGAAGACATACATGAAAAATGTTAAATCAAATATTTTCTTTAATTTTAAATTATTTAAGTTTTAAGATCAACACCGATCAACAAGTATGTCAACTCGTGTAGGAGATTTAGTAAACTATTTTGACAGCCTTTTCTAATTTTTATTAGTCTACTTTCCGTTTGTTTGTACGTGTTCTTTGTGATCGATTGGGTAGAATAAGCTAAATACACTAAACATTATTTTCTGTTTTGTTGTAATTTAAAACCGTCAGTTTCTTTAAGATTTTTCTTATGAATCTATAAAACCTTTAAAAAGTATTAGTTTTCTATTCTTTTGGGAAACGTCGTCTAGTGGGGAAAGAAATAGGTTTGAGACGCTTCTGATTAGGTTTCGTTTTACAAGTTAATAGACTCGTAGATGAATCAGTATTTCCTGTAATTATTGGAATAGCATTCATCTAACCTGATAAAGATTTACTTTCCAACAAAATATCTATCACTATCTTAATTCAATGCTGAATTAATAATTTTAATCTTTATTTCTTTTTATGCAAAAAAAAGCCATTAAGTCTCAAGATGTAGAGAAATTAGAAACATTGTTAATGAGCAGAAAAAGTTATCTCTAGGATAGAAGTTAGCAATTGAAATTGCATTCAAATTTTTTAAGATGAAAGTTGGTTAGAAAGAATAGAATCGGAATAATTCCTCAAATGAGAAATGAGAGGAAAGAAATGGTAACAACTCGCCATATGTAATATAAATTGAGATCTTGACGTCAGTCTTGTACACTTTGTGTTAATGAATCGAAACAAAACGAATAATTTATTTCTAGGTTTATTCACACTTCCCATGATCACGTATATGTCGTCTCTGGGCTTTTTATATTCCAAATGCAATTTCCTTTACGTTTTCAATCTAGTTTCTTTCTTCGTCTTGATGACACGACTGAGAGCTGAAAAGA
The DNA here is from genome assembly GCA_037127315.1 of Ascarosepion bandense. Lineage (NCBI taxonomy): Eukaryota > Metazoa > Mollusca > Cephalopoda > Sepiida > Sepiidae > Ascarosepion > Ascarosepion bandense. Next base: position 1,029,850 of record JBBBDQ010029185.1, on the reverse strand, counting down.
TAACACCACCAACATGCGCGATCTCTTCGTATAGCTTGCCAATGTGTTCATACAGCGTTAAAATTTTCTTACGCTTCCTTTGAGTAACGTCCATCGCAGACGATGGCCTTAGGATAATTAATCGTTAGTCGAGCAAATAGTTTCTGGGAGTGAAAAATCCAATCACGGATGACGAAATATTTTAAGAGGTCTAACAAATTTAAGCATGCACACCGAAACTAGATTCATATTATTGAAAAATTAAAAATGACCTAATCTAGGGAAATAATAAAAATCGATTACTCCCTCTCAAACCAGGGCGTGTAAAATTGACTGTATCGTAAATGAAATGTAACTAAACCAGTTGTTTCAGTTAATTTGCCCGAGGGTTTATTTAACTTAATTATATTAATTTTTGGGATCCAAGCAAAGAGCTGAACTTAACAATTATCATTAAAGTATTTAAAGAATAGAGCAAGCCAATATTACGCCGGTGGGTAAAATTAGCGAAAATGTTCTGCCAGATCAGGGCTGATAATATTAGTTTTTTTTTGTATTATCAACATGTAGCAGCAATATCTAAGCATGTATGGATGGTAAAGTATGTATGGTAGGTTCTGGACATAAATATACAGTGAAACAACTTTTTTAGCCGCTGATATAGAAACACATTCAATTCTGTCTGATCAATTTGTCATCTGAGAATGTTTATCCGAATATGCCCAACGAGTTGCTCCAGTAAATGCTACCTATTCTATCCAAGTATAATTTCGATAAAATTGATTAACGTTCGGAACCGGAGAGCCACGCTGGCATGTTGTTAGCTATACTTAGGTCACCAAATGTTCATCTCTGATATTTGAACAATCTTACCTGAACGCAAATTGCGCTATGCAGGCCACAGCTGTCGAGCAAAACAGATATTTGGAAGTAATCTACTGCTCTTCACACCAAGTCATGTCGCAAAACGTGCTGGTTGCCCAACATCTAACATTGATAATATCTGTTATGAAAATGAATGCTACCCTAATGACCTTCAAATCTTGATACAGGACCATACTTGTTGCTGTGTTATAATTAGAAATATTCGGAAAGTCTACAACTAAAGAAATCAGTAAGTTTTCAGTAACCAAGCCGAGACTTCAAGTTGGCGGACATCTTCTCTGGTTTTACTTCAACTTGGCAAAGTTTTCTTACCCATTTCAAAATATGAATATTCTCATGAGCGGCAATCTTACAATCACACATTCTCCGAGGAATTATTAAGATGAGTAGTTGGAATACAGCTTTGTTGAAATGACTAAAACAAAACTTAAACTGCTATTTTTCATTAAATTGAGGAGATGGTTGTGCTAGTAACATTTTGCAAGTCATTTTGATCGTGGGTTTGATTTTCCTTGTCATGTTCGGATTGTTTTTTACCCTAGATAAAGTGCTCTCTTCCAGAAAGTGAGACTGTTTCAGTTAATATAGTTGAAATACAAACCAAATGTGCCTAAGGTAACGTCTACTACATAGATTAGCTAGCAACACACGTAGACGCCCTCTTACCATATAATAAGAATAAATTAATTAGATATGAACCGAAGAAAGTGAAGTAATTTTCATTGCTAATTAGGTTATTCAATGTCTAATTAAATTTGATTTTAATATCCTTTTATGTATTCTTTCATGGAACCAACTTCGTAGTGTAATGTTTAGCAAGCTTGTTTCAGTTTAGTGAGTTCGGCTTTGTTCCATGTCTAAACTGCACTTAGGTAAAATGGCCTCTTTCTTAACCTTTAAAATATGGGAATTGTGAATCTTAGCTATCAGATATGTTTTTTTGACGGTAATGACGAAATTTAGGAAAAAACAGCCTCTCGAGATATTTTTATCCGATTTATAGCTTTAAGTTTCTTGCGACATTGTATCCAAATAAACACAGAATATGAAAGATATGGTAAAAAAATAGATATATGGACGGAAATATATTCATAGGTAGTTCAATAGAAAAAATGGTAATCGGCCAAGAAAGACTGATAACGAACATGTGTGCACCGAACTATGATGAGCAACTGGAATATCGATAACAAACATGTGTTTCTTAAGCGCCAAAAACAGAATTTTAAGAAACATATTCATCTGCGAAAGTGTGACGAAGCAATGTTATAAAGTTTGATTATACGAAGAGATTAGAATAGCAACGTCAACGACATATACATCTCTTCAGGTTTGTAGAAGAAAAAATGGACAATATTTTCATTAGTATTCGAAAATTAAATAAAATATAAAATATTTTGCATATAATCTAATATCATCCATCATCTGACATGATTTCACTCTACATACTGAGATCTGTTTTTCTTCTTCCAAGTGTCGTGAACGTCTAGTACGTGAAATATAGTGGCTCTCCGCAATTTAATGATCTTTGTAACTCCTAATAAATATTTTAATTTCGCTATCCCTCCTAATTTTCGGCAACTATTTGCAGAAGATCGGTCTTCACTCTCTTCATTCCATGTCACTTCAAGTTATCAGATTATGGATCTCCACAATTTCTTCTTTGTAACTTATTTTAAATCTTGACATTTTAATATCTCTCTTCTAACCTGTGTCCTGCCAACTAATTCCAAATGTTCATACATTTTTTCTGAAGTGTCCCTTCAAAAAGTGAACAGTCATGGTCCTCCCTATTTTTATGACCTTTGTAGTTCACATATATATATATATATATATATGTGTGTGTGTGTGTCGTTATTTACTAAAGTTGTATTTTTCTAATGTCCCTTCATACTGCTATTGGTTCTTTTAATCATGAATTGATGTATCCCATTTTCTCTGCTTATGATTGGGTTTCCGATTTCTTATAAAATCATGACTTTTTCTCATCGGAGTTGCATTGTTTTCTTTGAACTTCTTTTCAATAAACCTGTTCTGTCAACCGTTTCCACAAGCTTGTCATGCACTGATTATTTTCCTGCTTACTTGCTTTCAGTATGCCCTGTGAGAGTCAGGCTTTACAAGAGCCCTTACTTCATTATGAGCCTTAGAACATCTGTCATTTTCTCAATTCAAGTAAATGTATCCATTTTATATGCAAAAAACGCATTGAAATAAGAACTTTGTTACCGTGATGTTGATGTGTTTTTACAAGTACTTTCATGGCAACTGCTCTGTTTCTGGTTCCCCCAACCACATGGCTTTACGCATGCTACTGGATTGACATCAAGGTCCTGCTCTTTATTATCAAAATAGTTTATTCTTAAATTCGTTTCTACTCTAGCCGTTACTTGTCTCGTACTTTTCGTTAGTGAAACACCTTTTACTTTTACTTTCTTTCCTGATATTTAAATCTCTAAAAGCTAAAATGCAACTTCTTTATTCCCATCAATCTCTTATCCTTTTCTGAACATCCATCTACCTTGTTTTTCACACTATTATCCCCTGCGCACCATTGGCGTTGTAAGGTGTGAAATTATTTTGAAAACCTGTCATTTAAAACCTTCCAACAAATTGTTTTTACATAGTACTTTGAGATTTCATTATTTTAGATATTTTCCAAATTGTTCTTATATTTCTTAATTATTACAATATATTTTATATTCTATTTTAGCCAGTAAAATCACATTGAGACTGTGATCAGAAGCATGATACATATTCATATTTATTATTTACCAATGTTTGAAGAGACTATAATTTACATAATTTATAATATAATTTATTATAATTCACAATAATAATAATAGACATTAAGAATGTAATATACGAATGCAAAATGAGAAAAAGCAGTTTATAGCACTCATTTCAACTAGCAGAAGGATAATTATGATTTCTTGGAAAAATTTCTTTGTCATACTACAAATGATAGTAACGTCTTCAAACAAAGGTATTGGATAATAAAATAACGGAAACTCAGTGAAATTTTAAAATATCTATAAATTATCGATAGAAGATAATTTACTTCAATTTTATATTAAGCGGCGTATGGATTTTATATTAAGCGGCGTATGAACAGACCATAACCAAAATACTGTACTCCATTTTGTGAGGGATTTCGAAAGAGAAAATGATTTTTATTACTGAAAAATCATGGCTTCTGTGTCCATTGTAAACTGAGTAATGTCCAAGGGGGTAGAGGCCATAAATTTCGGTATTAGGTCGTGGGATACGACAACACACCTATCTATAGTTACTATACTTTACAGTACACACCTGCAATTAGTGCTCCAACCACCAGCTTAAGCTACTGCTGATACGGTAATGCTGTAGACTCTCTTCTACTACTCTCTCACTTTTACTACGCTTTCGTTTGGCAAAGGTGAGAAAAAGGCTGAGGAGAGTAAAAAAGACAAAGTGGAATGAAAAGCTACTTTAGAGTGTGTAACAGACGGAGGGACTGACTGAAGAGGAAACAAGAAGAATTATTTTATAGATTGTTTGTGAAGCTAAACACATGGATTCACTATTTCCTTGAAAACGGACTGCACTCTTAACGTAGATAAATTAAAATAAAATTTATTCTTGAATTCTCTAGAGTATTTCGTATTTTCTTGCCGACGATGGTTTGCAGCTATCAATATTTTCAACTTACGTTCACGAATTCTTCAGAAATTTGCTAATGCGTTTCTTGATGAATTGATTTTATGTAATTTTATTTATGGATATTTATGGTACTAATGCGAAGATTTGCTCACGTTTTTTCGGACTTTTATCGTTTTTATTTAAGCAAGACCCATTCCTCTCGGCATTTTCAAAACTTGAAAAAAATCTAAGAATTTATACGCGGTTTAGTTTACTTTTATGTACGCAGTCTCACATATGAATATTGTTTAAGCTTTCCGCGTAATGTCCGCATTACGCAAACGATGTACTTGACGTGGTCTCTCTCTCTATCCTTATATATCGCAAGTTTTGGTGCATAGGTGGTACGTATCTAAGCGAATTACTAGAGAGGCAAGTAAGGCACATAGTTTTACCGTAAAAATTGCTAGATATGAAAATAATTACTAAAAATCGGTTTTTCACGGATTTATCAACAGTGGCTGTTTTTTCCGGTATATCAAAAATTTAAAAGCTAAGTTAGACGCTATCAAATGGCTTCCTGAAACCGGTTCTTTTATTTTTTGTTTCTTATCAAATCTCTTAATTCCCATTCAAACCCAGTAGCAGTTGCTTGGAATCAAATAATTTAAAAAGCCTCCTTCGATTAAAGGATTAAACCTCAACATTAAACATAAATTGATATAAATACAATTCTACCAAATATTCGAGTCGTTATTTAGAATTATCACTGGAGAACATCTTCTGTAAATTGTCAGTTTTAAACATTTATATAAAAAAGGAATTGCTGACCAAATGTACCTTTGGCAAGTTACATGTCACAGCCAAGAATGAAAATAAACTCAGCACTTTGTCAGTCTCCTTTAACGAGACTTGTATAGAAAAAATTGCTTCGCAAATACAAACTTGTCAAATTACGTGATCCGTCAGACAAGGAAAGTAATCGCAGTTATGTTTGTTGTCTTTAGCATAAAATGCACAATTGTCAAATTCGCTGAACCGGCAACCAACTAGAAGTGTAATCGTAACACTCTTTTTAACTATCTTTCAGTAAGCAAGTGATTTCAGTCCAAATCATGTGAGCCGACATCCGACAAGGAAAATAATCCCAGTATCATATCAGTCATCTTTAACTTATATAAGAGCGATTGCTACAGTCACACACACACACACACACACACATATATATATATATATATATATATATATATATGATTGAAAAATTTTGTTAATGAAACGTCTCTGGCGGGATTCGAACCTGAGATCCATAACAACATTGAGGAAGCTTACAATTTATCCGATCTGTGCTGGTTTGTATTATTCCGTTACTTGATGAAAAGCATGACCAAACAGGATAGAAAGGAAACATTTTGTTCAAGTAACATTAACAGAATCTAATATCAATAGAGACATAAGTATCATAGACAATGCTAAATAAGTGAATTTATGATTGCATTGTTTCAATCCTGAATATGTTAAAAATCTCACCGATCCGCTAAACTTTTTCGATAGTTACCATGTAGGATAAATAAAAGCAAATATTAAATAATTGTTTAATATTTTATTAATAATTTATTAAATATTTGATATTTTAATATTTATTTTTTGAAACGCCTACAATTTTATATTTGGTTTTAGATTTCGGTATAAGTCAAATTAAAATCATATGTACATTTATGTTTAAAATAATTGCATTCTAGTTTTATAATTTATAACGAACTTAAATAACACTAGTAGCAAAAACAAAACCCTCAAATCTAAAAAGAGTCAAGTTACGATTACGATTTATCGGTTTCACTGTAAAAGTGAGTGAACTAGTTGCTAATCTAGTAGCTCGTGTAAATTTATACCTAGAGGGCGCTAGTCAGCTAAGTTCATTTGAGCAAAAGATTTTTCTATCTCTATATGATTAAATAATTTTATTTATTAGTGCATTTTTCAGGTCGCGATATTTTAAAGCAATTTTTTTGTTTTTAAATAAATAAAACATTTCTCCTGATTAATACTTCATTGTTTTGCGGTCAATTTCTGATGGAAATTGTCAGTGACTTTGCCTGACAAATTGATTTCACTTTGAGCCATAGAATGACCGAAAATTTTTATCTTTTTTATTTCGTATTTGTTTGGTTTTTGACGTCGATTCTCGTTTGTCACATTAACCATAGAATTGGTGTTGACACATTCGATCAATTCAACCAACCCGTTAACAAATTAGCAGGTATGGAGTTCCAATTTAGAAACATTTCTTTCTTTCTGTAATATTATCGGTATGTCTTATTTAGTATGTCTCTCTCCCTCTCTCTCTCTCTCTCATATATATATATATATATATATATATATATATATATATATATGTGTGTGTGTTACGAAGATTAACGAAATTTAGTTATAAACAACCGACAATTTGAATTAATTTCTTTGATCATTATTTTTGATCGATACTCGGATTTAAGTAGATATTCTTGTTATAATCAGGCTGGTAGAAATAAATATATAATACTGTTTTATTATAAACAGAATATCTACTTAAATACGATTATCTATAAAAAATGTTCAAACAAATCATTTCATATATATATATATATATATATATATATATATCGTTTCACCCCAAGCAAAACAATAACGCCACTGATGCACAGGAGGTTGCATGCGAGTAAAAGATTAGATAGGAGGAGAATGAAGAGAAATCTAAACCAGTTAGAAAAGAGCAAGGGAAGTATGGGAATACAAGTGTGATGACAGTTGCAAAAGTAGAAAGTAAAGGATATACAGGGTGATGTAGAAATAACTAGTTAAGTGATGGGTATTGACATTGTATTTAAATTCCTTGAGGTTGTAGGCGTCAGAAAGGAAACAATATGTAAATGGTAAGAACTTTCACATTCTCACCATGAAGCGAGTGGTCTAATCTCACCATGGTCGATGTTTCAGGATGGCAACTTTATATTATCGGTCTGAAGTAGGCGATTCAAGAGTGCGGCCTCATTAGAGAATTCTGGAAAAAGTATACCATTGTTTGACACTAGCCTTGTGAGTGAAACTGGTAGAGGTCTGTCATTGAGCAGTCATCGATAGTTCGGATAGCTCGAAGTAACATGTCATGCTGACCGAATCTTTGAGCGTCCTGTCCTTGTTTACTCTTGTTCACGCTAGACAACGCGCTATCTCCCAGAAAGTGTAACTAAGATCCGCTCAGCATCGTTGAAGTATAAACCACAGGTGGGCTCTATGAGAGTTGAACAAAAAAAAGTGTGCTGGAGCAGGCGTCTACAATGGGGATTAGCTAGTTACCGGCCAATGTGTGTGTGTCTCTTTCTCAAGGCATATGTATTTACATTGTTGTTGGCAAGCACGCTCCTCTAGGATACTCAAAGTAGGATTTTCATTTTTTTCGTCTTGGTGATTTTTAAATATGTAATCTAGACTTTAATTCTATTTCATTTATAGCAAAGCAGAGTAAACTAGAATACTAGTTAGGTTTCCTTGTTGTTTTACCAAATTCTTAATCGTTACAAGTCAAAATTACCTCTCTAGGTAGACATTCAGTATGTGTGATTGTCGTATGACCATTAGCAGAGGGCTTTATTGCATATTACAAGGATATGTTGCATATATAACTGTCAAATCACTAGATATACAAGTTAGTTGTAGACATCCAAGTGATTCTTTTTTGTTTTTAATGGGTTTTTGCAAGTTTTCGTTCGAATTTTCTCCTTGCTAATGAATAACTGGTTAAAGTATATGATTCGACTTTATGTACATCAGATAGCGATTATTTGTTATAAGGGTCTGAACAGATGAAATAAGGAATGTAATTTGAACATATTCCAAAAATATAGAAATTGACCTAATTCTTTTTTTCTGTGGAAAGAGTTGTTAGTTAGGAAATTAGAAATCGTCTTTAAGATTTGTGTCAATTTTGAGCTCACAACCTATTGCTGTCGTAGAGAATTAGGCCTCTTATTTTTCTTTCTGTCTTGAGTTACTATTTAAAATATATTCATCCTCTTTATCTTTAATATTTCACGTTATGTCGGCCGCGGAGTGAATATCAGCATCATCGTGATTGAGACTGCTTTGATAAAAACCAACGAAGGAAGAATCTTGTTGGATAAGTACAGTTTTTTTCTCGTGTGTATGATTGGAATATAATTACTTTAACATTTTCCCGATACATGATTCTCAATCATGTTCTTTTTAACTGTGCATGTGTTTTGAAACCATTATTTTGGGGAAGATTAACGGATTTTTCTCCAAAACTGCAGGATTTTTTAAAGCATAGTATCTGGTTTCTTCTATGTGACTTGTCCTTTCAGTCCATAGGCAATCATGTCCTTCCAGGTCTCCTTATCCCTTGTGGCTCTTAGCACGCTTTCTCTAACATCTCCCAACCACTGTTCATGTACCTTCTCATGCTTTTCAAATATGTTATCCGCTGCTTTTAATCTCTCTTTTATATATTTCTGGTCTGTTAGTATCAGGTTCTCCAGGCCCTCTTTCCTCATTGTATGTCCCAGAAACTTCACTTGTCTCTTCCTGGTGTTCAATATTAAATTCCTTTTCGTTTTCATTCTTTCCACCACTTCATCATTGCTCACATGCTCGGTCCATGATGTCCGCAGCATCCTTCTGTAGAACCATATTTCAGCTGCTTCACGCTTTCTATTCAACTTTGATATTGTCCAAAATGCAATGCCATTATTGAAGAACTGACATCACATAGCAATCCAGTACACTCTTCAATTGTATTTAGTGAAAGTTTCCTTTGTCTTAATAATTTGCTCAGCTTCTGAAACGCATCTTTCACCATGCCAATTTGCCTTCGGTTCTGTGTCGCACTTCCCGTTTTTTATTAGACCACTTCCCAACTAGATAATTTATTGTACCGGCTGATTTTAGTATCAGCCACGTGTATTTGTCATTTTAGGTTGCTCTTTTTGCTGATGACCATGCATTCGGTTTTTTTTTTTCAGTTTATTTGTAATCCTTTTTTGTTACTCTTCAGTTACATTCTGTAGAAGAGATAGTTTCCTTTCCGTGTCTGCAATCAGCACTATATCATCTGAGTATCTTGTGTTCCAATTGTGGCCTCTGATGACAAATCCTTGCATCACACCTAGGGTCCTCAAAACAGTCTCGCAGGACATGTTGTATAGATCCGGTGAAAGGACATTCTTGTCTTGCGCCCCCGCCTATCTTTGAAAATTACTACATCATATGTCATTATTCATGGAAGTGAATGCTGGACGATCTCATCAAAGAGGGAGAAGCTTGAAGCAGCACAAACCTGGTTTTAAAGAAAGAGGCTGAGAATATCATGGGCACAGACCGTGTGTATCGATGAGGTATTAGAAACGAGAATAAAACGGATACTAATTATCAGGAAGACACAAATTAGGTTCCTGGGAAGACGGGCCTGGAGAACGTGATACTCACAGGTCAGATAAATGGGTACAGGAGAAAGCAGTGTGAAACGTACTTGTTAGGTGTGATCAAATGGTTGACGGAGCGTGGCTTGGAAGAGATACAAAGAAAAATATAATTGAGAGCGATAAGAGACAGAGCCAAGTGGAAGTCCATGATCGCCTACATCAGGAAAGAACATGAAAAAAAATTGCTGAATTCGTTACCTGTCCGTATACAGGCAGTTTGTTGCTAGCAGAGATTCTTAATTACTCTTTCTCAAATATGTCGAGGCTGTCTGAAATCTTCAATTCGTTGTGACGCATTTTGTCGAACGCCTTCGCATAATCGATAAAACACCGGTACAAGTCCTTCTCCATTTTTATTGCACTTTCGGTGAACATCCTAATCATAAATATGGCGTTCCTTGTTCCAGCGTTTTTGTCGAACCCGCACAGTTTTGGACGCTCTCATGCCTGATTCTGCTTCTCGCTCTATTCATCAGGATGCGAACGTTCAGTTTTGTAATATTACTCATTTAAGCTCATTTCTTTTTAGTTTGCACCTGGTTTCTTAGGGAGTTCTATGAAAATCGACTTGCATAGGTCGTCTGATTTTATACCATTATTATACATTCCATTTAATATTTCTCTAATTTTTACTATTATTTAATCTGGAACACTAAAATTAAATAGGTATAATTGTAGTTTTTAATCTCAGCCATGATAGCTACATAAGTCTGAGTAAATGCTATCAAAATTCAGTTTACGACGGAAATCAAAATTTGACTTGCATCAATTCATTTTTTAATTTCGGCGGTTTCGAGATCACTTTCAAAAACCTACGTTTTTCGTGCCAACGTCCAAAGAGTCTGAGCGCCAGGACTATTGATTATTTTTAAAGCTTTCATTACACTCGAGCAACACCGGGTTATACTGCTAGTCTTTATCAAAACTTGTATAAGTTTTGTATTTCTATTCAGAACAGAAGTACTTGTACTATTGCCTTGTTTGTGTTAATTAAAGCAGGTGATCTTGGGTATATCCATATGATTTAACCTTTGAAAGGAATCTTAGGCACAACACTTATTTTTACTCTTGGAACTGCATAGTCTATTAAAGAGATAATCGACGGAGATGAACAATTCTGTATTTGAGGTCATATATAAGTATTGTTAATATAAATGAGAACAAAAATGAATTACTAACCTCAAAGTGAAATGCTCCGATTAGGAACACGAACATATAATTTATTTACATATAAATCTCGCAAAGATAAAAATTGATATTTATATCCCGGAAAGAGAACTGTATTTATCTGGCTAGGATAAGCTTATGAAGCATGAACCTGCCGACGCCGGGAATTTGGCTTTCGCAAAACGGGTGATTAGATTTTGTAGAAGGATGAGTTTCGTGTTTACGTCAATAAATCAAGATTTCGTACCTAGAAAATGACTCACTTTACTCCGCCAGACGACGAAAATTACCGTCTACATTGTTTTCCAATTAGTAACTGAGGCCATAATTCAAAATCTTCACCAATTTTCTCAACTTTCGTTGACAATAATTATGACTTTATTATGACAGGTGTGGTTCAAGGCATATACTTTTAGTGTTCCCATTTTAAACAACAGCGTTATTTTTTTTATCAGTTCACTTTCTTTCTGTTCAGTGAGACAAGTATCATACGTTATACCTGCTTCGGCGATCATGTCTTGAAAGATAAATGACTGGTCAAGCAGATTTTCTTGCAATTACTCTCTAACCAACCAAGGTTATAGAACCCAATCAGTACCATTTAACTCGTAGCTGGAGGCACAAGAAACGTATTGAGAGCATTTTCCATGTGTATTTGCGCGTAAGTCCACAACTGAACAGTCTAGACTTGGAAGCTAGCAAATGAAGAATATCTTATTCAAATAATGGAGATTGATATAAAACCCTCTACTAAATCTTTGCAGTTCACAGACAATATAAAATGATTACCTGTACATAATTATGCGATAGTTATGAACACACCCTGTCTCTCTTCAGGTATGGGTTAAATAGCCGAGCAGATCTGGTTTAATATCCCTGGTTAGAGCAGATGTGGTTCAATAGCCTTGGTCTACCGCAGTAATAAATGACTATTATGCAAACATTTTTGCCTACTTAGGGGCTCTTCAACGTTGTGTAATTGATAGCAAACTTTCCTCGCTCGAGCCTATTGTTTTAATCATATCACCCCGAGCAAGGCGATAACGCCACTGATGTGCAGGGGGCTACATAGGAGTGAAAAGATTAGAAAAGAGCTGGAAACCACATCCTAAACAGGAAACAAGGAATGAGCCTCTTCACCTGTTCAGTAGATGTGGGTGGAGTGTGAACAGGGCGATAGTTTAGTACAACTAAGTAGTGAATTCGATCCTCAATTACCCTCCGTATTTTCAGCCAAGTGCCACATCTAAGCGGAGCGTAGAAAATCGACATCATCTTCCTGGTCACATGGATCGAAGGAGACCTGATCACACAAGACTGAAACACGTATGGCACTTAACTGACTGATATAATCATGAAATTCTTTTGAAACAGAAAATTAAACAAAATAAGATGTCTTCCCTGGGATGAATTTAAACTCTAGAATAGTAAATATCATTTGATGTGTTAATATTATCATCACCATGAGTGTGTATTTTTATCTGATTTAAAATGATCAAATATTCATTTAGAATATTCATTTTTTTTAATAGTGATGGTCGCAACTGTCAGTTTAGAAGTTCAATAATCTATTTCGGTCCCAAGGTGTAAATATCTTTCAACGCTCGTAGGTCTAGGGGAGAGATACTCGTTTAGTGTTCGAGTAGTGACGGGTTCAATTCCCGGAGAAATAGTGTTGAGTCGATTCCGCGGATGTGCGTTGTGGTGCAGTGGATAACGGCTTTGAACGAGAAATCGGGGAGCCGAGTTTGGACTCCATTTGACTTCCTTGTATACATTTACGCGCAAATATAATTGTGAAAGGTATTAATCCATCCCTTATTATATTTATTATATTCAAATTTTAATTGTCAATTAGCGTTCCTCTTTTCGCTGATTAACATACATTCTGTTTTCTTTAAATTTTTATGTAGTATTTCCTTTTCTGTGTTATAGATTAAACTATCGCCCGGTTCACACTCCACCCACGTCTATTAAACAGGTGAAGAGGCTCATTCCTTGTTTCCTGTTTAGGATGTATTTTCCGGCTTTCTCTTTTCCAATTTTTTCACTCTTTTCTTTATTTTTTTTTTTTTCAATTGGAGTAGATAGACTAAACTATCGCCGGTTCACACTCCACCAACATCTATTGAAGAGATAAAGAGGCTCATCCCTTGTTTCCTGGTTAGAACGTGGTTTCCGGCTTTCTCTTTTCCAATCTTTTTACTCTTACGTAGCCCCCTGCGCATCAGTGGCGTTATCGCCTTGCTTGGGGTGATATGATTAAAAACAAAAATTGTATATCATTTGAATAAAACACGTTTTTCCTTATTGTTTTTTTTTTAAATTAAACAAAAATGAAGGAAGAAAGTCATTCCCATTCATTGTCATTTCTTAAGTAACAATTTTTTCGAGGGTTATATTTTTTCCAATATTTTTTCTTTTCGCTCTCATCAACTGCTACATCATTTCACCTCCATAAAAATGAGAAACCCTCCTTTACATTTAAAAATTTCGATTGACATCGGTTTTATTTGAGCTAGAATTATTGACTGCAACAGAATTATCCGAGGCAGTTATTCATAAACATTTAGTAGTTATGAAACTGCTTAATACTAGATGGTACTGTTGCTTGTTTTCATGATGCTGTAAAATCTCAATTTTTTTCTAATATTGATTCCATAAACAAATCAGCACATTTTACATCTTTCGTGCAACACCTTCCTTTTCTACTTCAAGAATTCTAATTTGTAGCCAGAGAGTTGTTTTCAAAACAGCATTTTAAAATTTCTACTTTTAACTAAAAAGGATTGTTGAGAATGGTGCGTTATAAGTCTGACACAGCAGGTGGTGTAGCTACGAACGTTAGATGTGTGCGCATTTCCGTTCAACGGTAAAATCCCAGCGTGTCAAGTGCGGGAACTTTGCGATTTTTCCTCTCATTTTTACTGAATAACAGGAAGAGCAGTTCTCGTTGCATGTTTTGCAACTAACGGCTTTGCCAATGATTTCAAATATTCAAACATTTTATTTCATGCGAAAATAAACTTTCGAGCAATGCCTCGCTAAGTAAAATATTTTTCTTTCATTTCTATTTCCCACCTACATCTATAAACGGAAAAAAATCTTTTTTCCATTGGTGATAATAAACAATAGGGTAAAATTTAATCGAAACGGTTCAATGAATGTCTGGGTTATAAAGAGTTTAAATCTTTATTTTTTTTTTATTTAGAGATTTTGTCTAGCGAAGATCTTTAAATGAAGATGAAGAAAAAATTCATAAGGCAAGCTGAGGTAAAAAGGATAATGTGTAAATTAAAAGTAAGGAAACGGAAGTAAAAGTATCACATAGAAAATAACAAAATGGTGGGAGGAAAAAAATCTAGAAAATAAGGATAAAAAGCGAAAACTAGTTATGTCTGCGACATATAACAAAGGAACAATTCAAGAAAAAGCAAGAAAAGGAGGAAAGTTGATCGTAGACTATAGATGATCGATGTTGAAGATTTGGACGATGCTGATGGTGACAATGACGATTCATGAAACCTTGTATAAAACAAAGACGATAACGAAAGGATGTAAATTGATTTATCGGAAAATATAACCCTTGACATAATTATTTTCAGTGAAGAAATGATAATGAACTAGAACAATTATCTTTCTTAATTTTTGTTTATTTGTAAAAGCAACAATAAAGAAAAACTCTTTTTATGCAAATGATATACAAATAACAAAAAATGATTTTGAGGAAGAAATAGAAACCTCCAAAGAAATCTAAAGAGAAGGATAATGACATTTTTGTTTATTTTTTTATTTTTTACGTTGAAACCATGTATGTTTCTCACCTCAAGTTAACAGATATATTTTAAATTGTCAGATTTACACATTGATTTTACTAGCTATTATTCTTGCTATTTCATCCACAGCAGGATATGGGTGAATTCATACGCTTTCCAAGAGTGCTTGCACGTTAAATGAATATAACCAATACAGTCTGAGTTATAACTCTCCAATTTCTCAATCAGACTAGTTAATCATTACGTTAGCCACACATGCCGAATAGCTATATACAAGTAATAAAACATTAAAAGGATTCACATCAGCCAGGAAAAATCTGAGAGGAAAAATCAAGAGCTAACTAGAAGCAATCTGGCAAAAAAAAATTACATCTGTTCGTATTGAAATCCAGAACGATCTAGAAATTAATAGTCAAAACACAGCCAAGCCATAAATACTTCTTTCGGAGGAGAAAAATGAAATGGTAAAGAAAAAGTTCCACATGGGTATTATAATAAAAATATAATTGTTTTACAAATGTTTGTATAGAGGAATGGGATGTTTCGATTCACTTATATACGTGGACACTATTAGAGAAGAGATGGGCACTTCGAGGTGATGTAATGTTTAGCAAGCTTTTCTCGCTAGAATCATTACAATTTAATGAGTTTGATCCTAACTGGGTGTCCCAATCTTATAGCCTTGTGTTACATCTAAGCTGCACGTAGAAAATCACTTTGGGCACCCTGACGTGGTGTAATGGTTAGCAAGCATGACTTGATAGCGACTATTACAACTGAGTAGTGAGTTTGATCATCACTGTGTACCTCATACATTCGGCCTTTTGCCACATCTAAGTAGTGCTTAGAAAATCATCTATTAGAATGGAGGTGAGTAGAGTAATTATACTGACAAGCAGTTATCGCTCTTTGTTTTCAATCACTACGGGCAGGAGGAAAACGGGCGTGGTTTCGCCGAAGTGTAGTGACGTCTGGGCGGGGGTGGGATAGAAATCGTCCTGCGTGGCTTTGTGCAAGGTCGACGGGATATTTTTAGCTGAGCATAAGAGCTGGGTATCTTAAATGTAAGGGACCTTTTGTCGCATCTGTCTTAGAGAGATGGTAAATGCAGAGTAGAGAAATTATACTTACTAGCAGTGTATTTACGAAACGCACCAGTAATGTATTTTTGATTTGCTATTATTCTCGAACCCCGCTTTGGTAATTTCTCATGCAGTCACTTTCTTATGTTTACAACAAAATAAAACTTACAGCGTACACAAAATGATTTAAAAATGTATACGGATGTTTTTTTATTCAATGAAAAATATACAAAGATATATTGTTTTAATATTTTTATAGGTATCATCTCCTGCTAGGCAATAAATCCACTATGACAATGGATGTGTGGAAGAATTAGAAACAGAAATATAGGTCAGTCAGTCATTTTTTTCTAGTCATTTCACTCCAAGCCAAACATTCCATAGCCACTATTGCACAGGGGGAAAGTGATGAGAAAGAGTGGTTAGATATAGGAAATGTCAGGAGGGTGATAGACGAGTAAGGATAGCGAGTATGGGGGTTGGGTAGATGGGATGAGTGGTTGAGAGAATGCATGCTATTTAGGTGTCTATTGACCTTACATTTTGTCGGGGAAGCAAGAGTTTCAAGGGAATTCCACAGGCGGGAAATGCAAGAAAAGATGTTGTTGGAGTAGAAATTGCGGTACCATCTTATCTGTTTCACTGTAAAAGGGTGGGACCTATTAGCTAATCTAGTATCTCCTGACAAATTCATACCCATTTATAGTTGAGGCACAGGGAAGCCACTTCACCCCGGTGAACGAGTGACTGCAGGCTGTCTGTCAAGTCGGAATCGATCACATTACAGATTCTCTGTTGTATTTTGTCAAGAAACCGAGGAGAATAGAAGGGGCACCCGACCAGATGTGGCAGTAGTATTTAATACACGGGCGGATCGTCGACTTACAAATGTGCAGAATAGATTCAGACGGGAAAAACTTCCGGGCCCAGCACAAAGAACCGATTTTCATGGATTCGATATAGTCATTCCACTTGAGGTTCCCTGAGAGTGTGATACCAAGGAGGCGTAATATTTTATTCTCTGGGAGGCAAGCATGTTCCAATGTGGTTTAGGAACGATTGTCTATGATGGTTAATTGAAAGCCGCTTCTTTTTGGAAGCATTAAAATTTACGAGCCATTTCTTGCCCCAGTCCACTACGGATTGGAGGTCCTTCTCAAGCTCGGCTGCAAGGTTCGCTTTGTCGCCCACACCAGATTTTTGATCGAGGCGAGAGTAAACCGTGGTGTCTTCGGAATACATGCCTACTTCGGATCTTATGGCATTGGGGAGATCATTAATGTAGATCAGAAAGAGCGAAGGCGCCTAGGATAGACTTGAGGGACACCCGCGTTTGTAAGGTAGTTTTGGGAGGCATGTCCGTTTAATACCACCTTCAATGTGCGGTTAGAGAGGAGTGATTGGGTTAGATCAAACGTATGTCCAGTTATGCCATAGCTCCGCATTTTGTGTTGGAGGCCAGCATGCCAGACATTATCGAACGCTTTGGAGATAACCAAGGCAACGGTTCGAGCTTCGCCATTCTTGTTGAGAGCCTGGTATATATATATACTCGGTGATATCCATTCTTGTCGGGAGCCTGGCATATATACTTGGTGATGGGAGTTGAGTGCCATACCTGATAGACGCTTGGGCGATCACGTTTCGAATGAGACATAACTGACTGGGCAGAAGATTATCCCGCAGTAGGTTGCCATTTCTGCGGTAGGCTGGTTGCCAGCCAAGGCTATAAACCCAATTTGTTCTATTCTAACCCATAACTGGGGGTAGAATGATATACCTTTCCCAAGGGTAGCTGTAAGTTAATGCAAGAATTTCAACTGGAATTCGAACTCGGCGACTCGATTGTCGTTCCAAGTCAATAGTCACTGTACCACAACGCGCATCTCGTGGGATATGAGTAGAAAGAAAAAAACAACCAGGAGAATGGCAGTATTTAGCAAATAACACTGCATTTAATGTTTTGCTGATTGAAATTGCCAGGAAATTATTGCGCCACCTGGAAGAATTTCTACCTGTTAGAAATGAGAAAATATACTGTTAGTATAGAATTTACGGTTACATCTAACCAGATCAATAGTATATTGATAGTATCTAGACAGCAGTCTAGTACTGAGCTTAAATTTAAATCTACGTACCATAGCGAAGAGATAATCCGAACAATTAAAAAGAATGAACCTATTTTCCGAAAAGACACGGATGCAATTCTACATCAGTGGGGTCACTATTGCGACCGAGCCGCGAGATCAGTAACAATAAAATATTAGATCTGGCGCTGCACAGCCTTCCCAGACTAGACCTGCTGGAGCTCAATTCGTTTTTTCCGCGGCTTTGTGGGCGGTTAGTTCCAATAGTGCAGCTCTTTCACTAAAATGTTGATAACGCCTGGCTACTCTATGGCGATTTTCATTAGCAAATGTGAAAACGAGATGGTCTTTAGCTCTGCTTGATCAGTCATTAGGATAATGAACTATACCACATACACGAGAATAAATCATCCCCATTCTTTTTATATTTCATCGGATAGGGGGAAAAAACCACGAAGACAGATTCTTCTACTAATCTATTAATTCGCGGAATCTTTAGAAAGATACTTCCCCAATAATTGCAATCTTAACTTCTTGAAACATTTGGTCAGCTGTTATTTATTTGAAATACCCGCACAATATACGCTCATTGTTTTCTTTTACGCACTTATAATAACCTTACACTTATTTGAGTGACTCTTGGGTATTTTTATTGAGTGAATAATATAATTGTCATTCAGTTAAGTATCATACGTGATACAGGCTTGGAGATTGATTGTTTGTTTTTTTTTTGTTTTTTTTTCGCGAGATGGCTGACTGGGCAGAAGATATTCCTGCAGTTTGTTTCCATTATTTCACCCGTTAGACTGGTAACCAACGAAGGCTATGGAATTCAGTCTGTTTTGCTATTTAACACCTAGCTGTAGAAGAAACCAATTAATACATTTAAAAAGGCTATTTCTGTGTAAGAGTATCAAATCTATTCGACTGAAATTCGAACTCTGCTCTCCGATTTCTAGTCCCGAGCCCATATTCACTGCACCACAGCGCTCATAACATCGAATCATATTTTGCCACTATCACGGCAAATCATGCAAAAAAAAAAAATATCTAGCGTACGTAATCTCATCCCCTTTGGGAAATTGTTTCTTCACTATCAACAATTAAAAAAAAAAACAGTATAACATTTTTACATCAGCAACACGTACACCTCAATCTAACGTAGAAAAAACTTTTCACCTGTAAAAACCCGTAGCGATTCGTGAATATGTCGAACATCCTATCACGAACAACTAAAATACATCTGTCAACGTTAGCAAATATAAGATAATGCGAAAATAGTGTACAGCATTCAAGACCATGCTAAGTTCAAAATCCTAGAAGCTATTAAAGAAAATAAATTTTATTAAATATTTCATCACAGGACACGTTATCTTGAAGTGGGTGTAAGATATTCGAAATCTGTATGAAGAAAATGAAAACTTGATATTGGTGCGTCCATTTGGTGAGATTCGCTTGCCTTAACCATTACACCATAACGCATTTTTTTTAATCGTTTCATCCCGAGCAATGTAATGCTAATGTTGTATATCAAACAACAAACACGCATATATATATATATATAAATATACAGTTATTTTTATTAATTATCTTTCAGCAAAATAACCATTAATTACCCAATTAACGAATAGAAATAGGTGGATATGATTACTTTATTTTGGTAAGACTATAATTTCTTTAATTTCTTACTAAGCACATGTGAAATATTACTTTTTTTTTCTTACATACAGTGCGCGATTTTTGAATTGAAAATAACGTTGACATTTTCTCATAAGAGATATATTTACGAAAATTACACAGAGATATCTTTTACTACTAAAGAGTAAAGTTATACAATAAAATTGCCATTGGTTTCAACCACAGCCTCCAGACGACTTTGGAATAAGTTTCAATACTTCTGGAAGGCCTCCTTGTTTTTAGTGAATGTTGCCATAATCCTTGCCTTCATTTCATCTTTGGTGTTACAAGGAATTTTGCTCAGCTGACACACACACAAAGTTGCTGGATGTAAGAGCGTGATAAGGTCGCAGAAATATTCTGACCGCAATGACTAGGTGTTGCATGGCGCAGAACCCTCGTGCCAACCATAGATGTTTCAGCAGCCATCCTCTTAACCCAGAGCAGTACTACCTCCCCAATGCACTTTTGTGGGCGCCCGTGTTTTTATGCGAGACACTGTAGGAAGATAAATACAGGCATAAAGTTGCCATTGATAATCACTTTAAATATCTTCGTAATCACCATTGAACTTATTTCTGAATTTTTGAATTTGAATTGTCCTCGGATTGATTCGCAAACACTCTGATATATTCTTATTGGAGCTTGAGGCGTGAATGCCAAGCAGTCAGATATTTCGTTTTTCAATTTTTCCCTTGAGTAAATTGCATAATTTAAACAAATTGCCCACTGCATCCTATATAATTAAGATTAACTCCATTGTGTTGCCTACCGATATTATTGCTATTATACTGGAAGGCTGAAAAGAAGCGATTGTTTATCTTGAAGATGAATTCTCGAGGATTACGTGGCAGCCAGTGCGTAATGTGAGTTGCTTAAATGTAGTTGCTACATAGCTCGCGAGAATTATAGACGTCATTAAAGTGATAGGAACCACGTACTCTAACCAAGGAAGTTAGAAGACATCATATGCCTGGCTGTTTTCTCCTCCCTAAAAATTCTAAAACCATCTCGATTATTGCCAATTCAATATGCTTTTTGTATTGATATAGGCTACTGTTTTTCTGTGTGAGACTAATATTTATAGGTCTATACATACTTGTTTATAATATTTTTTATGAAATATTTATGTAAATCTCTTTGAGAATAATGCATATTTTGCATTCCTATCGACATTAACAATGTTTTTTTTTTTTGGGGTTTTTTTTTTTTTGGGGTTTTTTTTTGTTACGCATAATAATGCCTATAAACTGTTAACTTCAGAAATATCATTTCCAAAAATCCCAATTACTTCACTTTAGGATTTTTTCCCAAAATTAACGAAAAATTTCTGGCAATAGAAAAAATCGATCATAAAATGGTTTTATTTATTTTTTAATGTTTTATCAATTCTTATCGTTATGTCTGTTTAATATGTATTAAAAATAAAAAAACAAAAACTTGCAAATTACCATAGGCCAAGAATTAAAGCAAGGGTTGCTGTCAGAACAGGTCTTTTATATGAATAATCTAAATATATTACCACTGATGTTTATATAAATTCCTTGAAAACGGAAATAGTGATTGACCGAATTTTAAAAAAATATGTACCTACAGAATAGTTTATTATATCCAATATAAAAGTTTTAATAATGTGCCTTTATATTAATAATGTGCCTTTATATAAGTGTACATTCACTTGAAAAATTGAGAATTGAATATTGGGTTCAGTTGCGGAGTTCGTATGTACAAATGAGTATTTAATGATAATTATATTAAATAAATATTGTTTTATAATTTATCTCGCGGCATTGGATTTGTATCTTCCTCAATAATGGGCTACTCATGGCTGAACATAAATAGTCAGAAAAATCTTTTTAAAATTAACTTTTAGTTTACATGTTATCAAAGACGAATATTTCACATGCATATTTTTATGCATAAGAATTTTTCTGACATTTTTATTTAGCCCAGTTTTGAAACTAAATGTGGAAACTACCTTATTATTTAGATCACAGTTTGGAACGGATGAATTAAGTAACAAATAAACATATGACACTATTAACATAATATGCTGAATTTATAAAATGGTTTAAATCTGTAGATAACCTGGTACATAATTGGTACTCAAATTCACCACTTCAATTGCCAATATTTTGATATAGATAGAAAGCAGGTTTTACAGCAGGAAGTACTCTTATGCATTTTTATTATATGTAACACCAATGTTGAAAAAGCATACATGTTTAAACGTACATGCTGGGTGGGAGTTGAGTCTTACCATTTCAAGACTATGCTGTAATTTAATGTCAAAACAGCCACACACTGCATGATGTAACTTTCTATACAATTACTGGTTATAAATGATTTAATATAAAGAGATATAATTACAATCTCTTTGACAATCCGCTAAAACTCGAAAAAGTTTTCAATGAATATTTTCCGGTCCTAGTAAAATTTAAACAAAATTAACCCTATCATTTTACAATAAGATAGAAACAAAGATCAATGTAAAGTTTAACAATGTAGAATTTCAGTTTTATCATGATATATCACATTCTATAGAGCAAGAATATTCACTATATCCTTGGGAAGAATATTGGACTGTCATCGTACTCAAATGATTTTGATATGTATGTGTTTCTCGAGGTATGCAAGCCCTTTGCACACATTTAAGCAGATTAAATCGTTGGTCGATCCATTTTGATCAACTGGTTGATAATCAATTGACACATGTTTCCGCGAGTGAAGAGGAAAAACTTCAAACAGCGGTAGGTAAAAACGGCAGCTAAATTTCATTAATATTTTACTCACCGAAACAGGCTTGTAATTGGTTGACTAATATATATATATATATATATATATATATAGTGATGATCATCCACGTAAACTGTCTTAATATATATAGCAAAGAATATTAATAAAAAGTTTTGAATTTAAAAATGTAATTTTTTTTAACAGTATTTGTTTATTTTTATTATATTTTATATTTCAGACCGTCCTCGGTCCTTCATCAGAAACAAGTGATTTTTAAATTTGAATTAGAAACGTATTTCACGATAGCGTCCGGATATTTTTTGTTTACATCACGTGGTGTGTTTGTTCACAACATGCAGCACGTCCGTAGAGAAAGTCTGTTTGTTTTAGATAAAAATTTCTTGGAATATCTGAAAAAAATTTTTAGCTATTGAAATATTTGTAAAGATTCAACACACCTAAGTCCCTATTTAACCCTAGCTTGTGTGTATTTGATTTTAAAATCCAGTATGTTTCTTTCTTTCTGCGTGTGTATGTAGAACTAAAATTGGAGTCTATTAGTAAACATTTGCAATTTTCTAAAGTATGATCAGGTTGATTAAAATGGGCTGCAATTGGGGAGTATACATTTTTTTGTCGTATATTTAGTTTGTGATTATTGAAGCGAAAACTAAAGCTATTACCGGATTCGCCGATATATCCACTGTTGGGGCAAATTCAGCAGAAGAGAAAGTAGATGATGTTTTTGCTGTCACAAGTAAGGTTTGGTGGGTGTAATTTTATTTTGGTGTTGGGTACAGAGAATGTTTTGTCTGTTATTAAATGTTTACAAATTAAACAGCGAGGCTTTCCACATTTTAAATTCCCTGATAGGTTTGTATTATTTAAATATTTGTTAGAAGTGAGGATAGTTGATAGGTTGGGTGTTTGTTTCTTTGCATTTATGTGTGGTTTATCGAAAATGTCTTTGATGTTTTTGTTTGATTGGAGGTTCCTGTAATCATTTTTAAAATTTTTGATAAGTGTGTAGGAATATTGATTATGGTTAAAAACCATGGGAATTCGGTTGTTATCTTTTCGTTTTTTGTATGTGAGAAGTGTGCTACGATCTATGTGGATGGTTTTATGTAGTGCTTCCTTTATTATTTTTATTGGATATTTACATTTTAGAAACTGTTTTGTTAGGTTGTTAATGTTGTTTAGAAAATCTGGATGGTCTGAGCAAATGCGTTTTATTCTAATAAATGAGCTGTATACGATAGATTTTTTTAATTTGAGGGGATGACAACTGTTAAAGTGTAAGAATTTATGTTGGTTTGTGGGTTTGTTTTATAGACTGGTGGAAAGTGTGTTTATTTAATTTTACCATGACGTCTAAGAAAGGGACGGATGTGTATGAGTACTCCATGGTAAATTTGATTGTATTGTGGAAGTTGTTGCAGAAAGTGAAGAAGTTTTTTAATTTTTCTAATCCATGAGTCCATATTAAGAAAATATCATCAATGTATCTAAAATAATGTGATGGTTTGTATTGTGAACTGTCTAGTATCTTTTTTTCTAAAATATGCATAAAGATATTGGCATAACTAGGTGCCATTTTCGTGCCCATTGCTGTGCCACTAATCTGTAAACAGTGTTTGTTGTTGAATTTAAAATTGTGTGTTAAGATGAAATTTATTAATTGGCATAAATCTGATGTGGTTGTTAGGTAATTTGCTTTTAAGGAACTCATGGCAAGCGGCTACTCCTTCAACATGTGGAATGTTCGTGTACAGAGACGTAACATCCATCGTTACTATGATATTATCACCTAGGACTAAATTAATGCTTTGTAACTTGTTGAGAAAGTCAGTAGTGTCTCTAATATAACTAGGTATGTCAGGTAATAAAGGTTTTAGGATATTGTCTAGGTATCCAGATATAAGTTCTGTGAGGGTATATATAAAATAAACAAATACTGTTAAAAAAAATTACATTTTTAAATTCAAAACTTTTTATTAATATTCTTTCCTATATATATATATATATATATATATATATATATATATATATATATGCAATTTGTTATACCTTATTATCTAGTTACATATGCGTGGTACTTATTTGAGAGCGCTCAATATCATTGAAATATATGTAGCCGTACATATAGCCAATATTTTAAAAAAATAATCAGTTTGTATGACGATCGAAAGAGCGTGAAACCCAGGATCACCATTTCACCTCTCTCTCATATATAACCAAGCAAGTTGTTAATTCTACTAGCAGACAAAGTGCGGTTGCGGGGAATGAATATGAAAAATGACTGAGAATAGAAATGATTCAGGAAAGGAGACAGAATTGTCATTTTTAATGGTTGTTTTTTTTTATCAGAGAATCAAGTAACGGGCGAGTTCAACAAGTGGGAAATGCGAGAAAAACTGTTGGATTAGAAATGGTGTTTGCCAAATTAGTAGCCCCGCTAGATACAATAAGTCATTCACCAGGTGGGGAAAATCTTGTCAGAGCTGTTGCTTTGAATGTATTTGTAGAAAAGCCAAAGAGAAGCGACATCACGTCAGTAAGTAAGCGACTGAAGTCTAGTTTTCTGGTCGGGCTAGATTACGTTACAGATCTTTCCTTGAATTTTGTCAAGAATCTAGTGATGTAGAAAAACTCGGTATAACAGTACTCAATTTATGAAGGAATAGTAGAATTTGTAATGTGATAGTGGAATATCTGATGAGCATTTCTTTTTTCACAAAACTGTAACAGAAGATTTATTGCAGTAGGTGAAGTAACACATGCAATATGGTCGTTTTCCTTCATGGCTGTTCAAAGAATGCGATCAACAAGATGCAATCTGTTGCTCTCTTGATGACAAGCAGAAAGTTTCGTGTTCATAAAATAATGTTGGTTTTCTTTTGGAGGTTTTAAAGTCTATAATCCATTTCTTCCTCTAATTACCTGGTGCTGGTGTTTTCAAAGCAGTTGCCAATCTAATTTTGTTACTTCTTCCGGATTTTCTGAGACAAAACATCAATACCCAAATAAAAACTGATTACATTAAAGTGATCATTGATAAAGATAGAAAAAGGCGTAAAACTCAGATTAGACTCCCTCCCAGGGTTAGTATGAAACAACCGTTGTGTAATGCAAGCCATTTCAACTTGACTTTCACAATTTGTCAGGAACGGTTGAAGTAAACCAAACGTCCGTGTTGTCATACCGTAACACTGGAGCTTGCATAGATTTTTAGTAGGTCAAACCCCATCGAAATCCTTCAGAATATCTAGATCAACAGCACTAGCTTCTCCGTTTTTATCTTAAGCTTGATATAAGAATTCATTGAAGCTCGTTAAAATATCAGTGATATGTTTACCAAAACGGAAGACATATTGTTTTTTTTTTTTTGTTTTTTTTTGTTTAGAGGTCATGAGAATTAAGACCCGTAACTACTTCGACAGTGATTACTCTAATAGATTGCTAGGAAATCTGTGAGAGACTAATCGGGCGATCATTATAGGTGTCAGTTTCCAGAAGTCTTAAAAACAGAGTACAGAAGTCTTCGAACTTCAAAATGAGAGAGAAAAGGCGGCAGCTCAGGAACAGGGATCCTGTCGGCTTTTTTCTTTTTTTTTATAATTTGAAAACGGTGTCTGCAATAAGGGGGTTATGCGCATAATAGTCACTACGCTGGAAATCGAGCAGAGGTAATACAGATGAGTTGGGAATCTAGTTGGTATATAACTTCTGAGCAAAGCGCTATATCTTATTTTCAATAGATGTCAGAACTTCAGTTTGATTGAATGGAGAAGAGATTGAGGATTTATTGTACAACACACTCTTGAAGAAACGCTAGTAACGTCTACAATCAAATTTCTAAGTGGGTTTACGTTTTTTCATTCTATCAGCAAATAGTGACTTTGCTTCTTTGAGCAAACACATGCAATTGTTGTGAGCATTGGCAGTGACTTGTATTAGTCATTTTTAAATACCTTCTGGGAAAATGTAATTGCATACCCAAACAATGCATATCCATATATTTGTTCGTAGAAAGGTATAAGATGGGATCTAATATAGATCAAATATAGTTCAGATACCGACAGAATAAGATAAACAACACATATGGTTTTTTATCAATCTAACTTACTTTCCTTTTGTGAGAGCTTTGTCTAATTTATATAGACAAAAAGTAGAAATACATTTTGGTGTCTTGTTCTTGTGTAGTTGATTTTCATTAAGTGATCTTGTATCATTGATTTTTGGCTTTTAAACCAAGTCCAGTATAATGTGACGTTCTGAATTCATGGAAAGATGATGCGCCCATACAATGTTTCAAGAAATTAACGGATTTTAATCCTAACCGAAAACATGTTAAAATACATTTATTTACGTGAACTTGTAAATACGCACGAGGGTACACACCTTTATGATATTATTCAGGTGTTAATAAAACAGTGTTCAATGCAGTATTCACACTACAATATATATATAGTTCAGTCGATGTTCATGTGAGCTAAATATGAGAAGGTTAATTTACTGCTTCTTAAGTTCAAATTTATGTATACTAAGAGTACATGTAGATAAAAAATTAACATTTTTAAAAGTAAAATTATGAAATTAAAATTATGAATTACGACTCATTGATTTCATGCTCCTGCATTTTAATACTTAATATATTTAAACTTTAGAATTTTTGTTTTATCTACAAGTAGACTAAGTATATTTAAATTTTGGATTACAATTTATTTACAATTTGTTTTTGCACTAAATATTTCACGAATAAGTTCTGTTTACCTTTAAAATCCTCTTTTAAGATGTTACCATCCTCTAAGACAAATATCTACCACAATAGAACCAAATTTACTAATACACAAATTTTAGGAATTACTCTGTTACTGTTTGGGTTTGATAACAGACGTAGTCGTCGATTCGACTTTCAGAATCGATGCGTCCGTCTATCTATAATCAGTGAACCATCTGATTTCTTTGTATCTTTTACTACCCCTTCAATTTTATGTTCGTCTTTTAATCTTTTCTTCAACATAAATGCTATCACACTTTTGTTAACAATATATCACTTTAGATTTTCCAAAATTACACCGCAGAAATCTGTCTTCTGAAGTGTCTACTGGTGTTTTGACGCCGAGATATGATAAAGGCAAAATGAGAGGAAAAAAATACTTGTATTTTCTATAACTATAAATTCGAATTAGTTGTATGTTTATGTTGTTATAGTTGAAGTGACACTCAGTGATTTTTAACAGTGAAGAACATTGGTAACTATATCTAAGCAAATACATTTATGAACAATTATTTCCAACACTTATTAAAATTATATTTCGATTTCTGCTATGATCACACTACATACCAAGTCTGAGTAAAAATTAGGCAGCTGGTGGTGTGATGTTATGGCTACATTTCATGATTTGTAAGTCTTACTCCCATAAGATTATTAGCAATAGATGGTTAAATTCTTCTTAGTGTGCGGGCTGTACTTCTTTTTGTATATCACTTAAGATGGGGTTTCCAGGGATATGTCAA
This sequence comes from Ascarosepion bandense, assembly GCA_037127315.1. NCBI lineage: Eukaryota > Metazoa > Mollusca > Cephalopoda > Sepiida > Sepiidae > Ascarosepion > Ascarosepion bandense. Next base: position 1,001,846 of record JBBBDQ010029185.1, on the reverse strand, counting down.
TATGTTTAATCTTTGATCATTCTAAGCAGACCTACTATGAATGGTATTATTTTTGTGTTTAATTTCAAATTCCGTGAAAGCTATCTTAGTCTGCTGGACAATCCGTATAAATTCGTAGAAAAGTTTTTCATTTTGTCATTTTACAATTATATCCGGGCTATTTTCTTCAAACATCTATTGACGACCGTATAATCCGATAGAATTCTGATGTTTTCTATTTCTCTAAATGATGGTGGGTGATGTTCATACCAATGTTAATTTTTTTTTTTTTTCAAGGTGTTTGTACATGGTGTTTTATAAATATTGCCTCTACACTAGTGTGACCTATTTTATATTCATTTGACGCAAATACAAATATTCCTGAGATTAGATGGTCTATGGCTTTCTTGTGCGTGTCACAGAAATTGCATTTTGGATACACAATGTTAATGTATCTTTGAAATTTCCTAGCAAAATTTTCACAGCAAACAAGGCTGTACTGCCACTGATGCGCAAGTAAGCTACATAAGAGAGTAGAAGTTTAGGCAGGAGAATAGTGAAGAGAATAACTAACCAGTTACAGAAAGTGTTAGAAAAAAAGAGAAAATGGTGGAAATACGGTGTGAAAGCAGTTGCAGAATTGGAACGAATGGAAATTGACATTTCCTTTTAATTCCTGGATGTTGTAGTCATCAGGAAAGCAAGTCTACAGAAGGGAGTTCACCAGGCGGAAAGTGCGAAGAAAGAAGCTGATGGAGTAGAGCTGTCGGCTGCTTTCGGTAGGTTTAACTGAAAAAGAATGCAACATTCTTGCCAGCCTGATTGCTCGAGTACAAGGAGGAGGCAACAGTGACCTATGTTCTTCGAATAAAATCATGAAAATATTTGTGGAAGAGACAGAGGAAAGCCACATCTTTCTGGCGAGAATTTGGCCGGAGTCGAGCAGCCATGTCTGGACCGATTTCAGATTCTCTTTACAGCCTTTCGAGATCCCTGAGATGAACAGCAGGGGTACCTGAACAGATATGACATTATTCTATCCACAGTGATAGTTGATTTTTAGATGTGCAAGATTGAGTCAGTCGGAAAAAATAATTTTCTGGCATGACACAGTGACTCAAACTTCCTAGCATGAGATTAAGCTATTGATTCAATGTAATGTGTCCACTTGAGTTCAAAATATAGGGTGAGGCCTAGAAATAGCTGTATTTTGTTTTCAGGGTGACTCGCTTAGTCCATGCTTATGGGGTACAGCAGAGACTTGCTGTGATGGTTGACAGATAGCAGCTTCTTTTTAGAAGCATTGAAATTTGCAAGCCATTTTTACCCCAGTCTAATAAAGAGTGAAACTCTTTAAGATCAGCAAGTTTGTTTGTCCGACTCGCTAGATTTCTTACAGGTGCAGGAGGAAATGGTGGCTGCAAGAATAAAGCCTTCCGTTTCAAATTAATACAAATGCTCTTAATCACTGATGACTATTAACTTGAACATCGACTTTATTAGCAGGTTCTGAATGTTTCTGGCAAAGCTTAGTTCATGTTCACGAGATTTACCCATTTGCTTTTTTTTTCATATTTTTTGCCGCAACAGTTACCTTTGCGTTCGGTTTTGGTTTTCTACATAATCTGTTAAAATTAAATCTCGTTTGTATTTGCAACTTTCTTTCATGATTGAATATTATTTCTCATTTCGTGTTACTTGCTAATTGTATCATTCAGTAAATTGATTGTTCATGTATGTTAATAAAACAATTGCTGTTTGATATCGCAATTTTAGTTGAATAAAACCTCTTTCATGTTCTTTACGGGGTACATATATACGACCTGAAACATATTTATGATGATGCCTGTTATGCTTAGAAAGGGCCTTTTTTGTCACTGAATCACTTCGTCCTATGTCGATCAGAATCCACTTAAAGGTGTAGAAACTATATTGAACTACTACGATGATAAGGTCCTAATTCTGCCCTGGGAATTTCAATCAGTGTAAATCGTAACTTTCTCTTGCATGCTTTAAGCATTATTTCATTTTATGACATTCTTTCACTGTCATTTACATCGATTGACTAGAAAATTTTTCTGACTCGAAATCATTGATTAGTACCCCAGGGTCAAAGCTAATATAGAAAGATTGTTGTAATAATCTTCGTAACATTGTGTCTTTAGGACCTCTATCAAAACAGAATTCTGCTCCAATTTCGTCACTGAAAAATGTTTAAGATACCTTCCAGCATACTCTCATACTTAGCATGCATCTTTGTAAACTAACGAATGGATTGTTTTCTTGTTATCATACAACCACATTTCACCCTTTTCTGTTATCTTGTTGATTTTATTACAGGTCTTCAAAAATATATGGTAGACCCAAAAACCTTAAATTAATCCTCATAATTATAGATTCATTTTATGTGATTGAGGCGAAGTGTTGTTTTCCATATCGGCAAATATTGTTGAAATTTATGACGACAGATGGTATTTGTATAAATCTGAAGAATTTAAGATTATGGAACGTTGTACATACTCCCTGGATAGATAAGACATGCGATTATAAGGGTGTTTTTTTGTACTGGAGAAGTTTGCAAAAATCCACATACCAATGAGCAAATGGTTAGTCCATGCGTAAGAGCGGTGTTTACACCCTTTTTGTTCGAGAGGGTGTATATCATTTTTTCCGAGATTAAATACGTCTGCTTAGAATAGATTTCAAGTCTGTAAGTAGTGGAGAGATTTTTTTAAAAAAATCATATCACCCCAAGCAAGGCGATAACGCCACTGCTGCGCAGGGGGGCTATGTAAGAGTAAAAAGAATGGAAAAGAGCCGGAAGCCCCATCCTAAACAGGGAACAAGGGATGAGCATCTTCACCTGTTCAATAGATGTGGGTGGAGTGTGAACCGTGCGATAGTTTAGTCTATCTACTTCAATTGAAAAAAAATAGTGAAAAGATTGGAAAAGAGAAAACCGGAAACCGCATCCTAAACAGGAAACAAGGAATGAGCCTCTTCACCTGTTAATTGCTTAGTAATTTTGGGGGATATGTCACGGTTCTTGGGTAGATAAAAAGATTATTCTTTGGTTACCCGAGCTTGAATTGTCATGACAACATCGAACATTTTTTTATAATTATTGACTAGATCGTGTGTTTGGTCTTCATATATTGGTCAAAGTTTAAGATTGTTATCTATTTTTGGTAATTTCTAGGTTTTTTTAGTGAACATTCTATGTATTCCTATAGCGAAGAAAACGGCGACTTACCTCGGCAAACAAAGCGTCGATTTATTGTGCGAAATTTACACAATTATGGCACAAGGCCGAAAAGTGGGAGGGCGAACAAAACTTGGGTTGGTCTTCAAGTACTCTATCCTATACCTAGCTAATCAGATTCACGACCCATACATACGTTACAATGTTTCTCACTCATCATAAAAATGTGTCCATCAACACTCAAAATTATCATGCACCAAAATACAACAACCTCGTCAAACAAAGCGACGTAAAATGCGGCGAAAAAGAAAATTACATACCCAAAACAAGTCGGCCGCCGGAGTCGCTATGAGAGTGTATGCAAATCTTTGGCGTCCTCTCTGTGTTGTCGGCCAATGGAAAAAATTGATCGGCCGATAAAAGCAGTCGTTCTCGAATCGAAGAGGAGGTTTAACTGGTTAGGTGGATAGCAGTTGGCGAGATTGGACCGGCGAGTTGAATTGTCAGCATTTTTCTTTTTCTGGCCCGAAATTCGAGCAATTTGCGAGAGAATATTTCCTGCAATTCTACTTATAGTTATGTATTCTACATCCAGTCTACGTCTAGCCTTATCTCCTTTTTATATAGCAAAACAATGTATTTCAGAGGAATTTAAAACTCTTCCCTTAATGGGAGTTATCACTTCAATTTTCGATTTACTTATTTCCCTTGAATTTATTCACGTTGGTTTAACTGTAAATTATAGATTTGTTTCATTCCATAGCGGTTAATTTTTGCGTCTTCAGTTTTATTGTTGGCTTTATTTTTCTTCAGCTGAAAGATTTTCATGACTACGTTTTTTGTTTTTTTTTTCGAATTTTCAAACTTTTAAATTAGTTCGTCGTGCCAGTTAATCAAGTACTGATAATTCACATTTAAGTTACATATCCGTTTTTTTTCTTTTCCAAGGTGGATATTCATGTTTTTGAGACATTTTTTTAGCATTTTGTTTTGATTTTCTTTTTTTTTTTTGTAGCTGCTATTGATAACGCACATATTACTCCATTAAATTTAAGTAGGTCTGCTTCATTCTAAATTTTAATAGGTTTGAAGTTATAATTTTAGTTCTCGTTATTTCGTCTTCACAATTAGTCTGAATTGTATACCTCATGATTTTTTAATGTTATGCAGACTATATTTGTTTTCCTTAAAATTATTCGGTTCAGTTTGATTTGGATTCATTTTATTGCTGGCTTGTGAGAGACTAAGATCCTGTCTTTCCAAACCTTATAAACATTCAGCTTTGACTGCAGAGTCATGGGCGTGTTACTCCCTTTTTTCATTATGGTGTGAAGTTAAGGTGATAGTAATTCCTTCATCTATTTATTTGCTCAATAATTGTCTAAAAATTCTATAATTTCCAGATCAGAATGCCAAAACCTATCCATCTCTTTCGAGATGTTCAAGGCTTAAGCTTCACCATTCTTATCTAAAGCTTGATGGATTATTTAACAAGAACTATTAACTCATCAGCAATTCACAAATTCAATGAAAATCCATATTGGTTGTCGAAAGAATATTCAGTAAATTATATTGTCTTAAAGAAGATCTAGATTGAAAGAATAACAGTAAATTCTAAACCAAGTTGGCGTTGATTAGAGCAGTTTCGACTTTGACAAAGAACTGAATTTTAAATGATTGGGACTAGATAAGTGGATCAAATTATCAAATCGCGAAGTGAAAGTTGTTTTTAAAGGAAACATATGTAATATTTTGTATTATTGCGTATGTGTATGCTTAAAGCTTTAACAAATGAAATCATTTTAATCACCGAAGTTACTATAAAATTTTCAGTTTGGAACATCGGAAACTTGAAAGCATATTAACTTGATATCCTTTCGCTCTATAGGTTTGATAGGCATTCACGAAAATGAAGAGCTGCTTTTGGCATTTATAGAATAACTTCGTTATTGATCAGGAATGTATCTACCTAAGTATAACTTTCATACATCTGATGCACTTTTCTTTCACTTGGTAAACTATGATGGCAAATATCCAGATGCTATCAGTAAATTAGATTTGCACTAGCAGGATGGCCCGGCGTTTCTCGGGTGTAATGAAAGTTTTAAAACTAATCTATGGTCCTGGATCTCAGACTCTTTGGACGTTGGCACGAAAGACTAAAAAGCAACGGTTGTTTCCAGTTAAAGCGAAACCGTAGACTGAAAGAAAAATGAATGGATGCAAGTCAAATTTTGATTTCCTGGTATCGATATCAAATAAGTTTTTTTCGTCGAGAACTGCAACTTCTTAATATTTTTTTAAATCTTTGTCTATGAGTGTATCAAATTTGTATAAAATCGGACCACTCCTTCTATAACCCGATTTTTTTCGATTATCGATTTTCGATATTTATCTGGGGTACCTCGACACAAAACCTAGCTAAGAACACTCATAGACGCTGATAGTACAACTATGCAAATTTTCAAGAAAATCGGTTCAGCCGTTTCGGAGTCTATAGGAAATGGATACACACACTCACATACACAAAGTTCCGTTTATAAATAAGTTTAGATGTGGTTGCAGTACACTCTCAAGAATAGAACATACTTCATTTTCTGTGAAAGTTTTAAGCTGCATTCTTTTCTTCATACTAGAACACCTGCTAAGTTGTGTTAAAATTCAGTTTCTTTTGGTAAATGTCTAATCCTTGTAAATTGGAACCACTCATAATAAACCAAACAGAAGTTGACATGTACATAAAATCCCCAAACAGATCCAATTAATATTGAAAATGATCAAAATAGATATTTATTTTGAGTCCTTTATTTACAGAGCCAAATATGTATGAAAAAAAAACAAAAACAAATTTTGAAATAATTTTCACACGCACACACACACATATATATATACTTACACACACATATATATATATATATATATATATATATATAAACGGAAAGCGTTTACACGTTTTTTTTCCTTTTTTAAATCAACATCAAATGTTGGTTGCATTTTACACAGAAGTACTTGTATATGAAACAAATACACCTTCCATGTTGAATTTCGTGTTAGTAGCGAGAAACTGATTAGAGAAATGTAAAAAACACTGTAAAAAATATACACTATATATCTGGTATTCAATGAATCGTGTTGAAAATATATGAATACATACACACACACAGACACGTGCGTGTGTGTTTTTTTTTTTCTGAACATCGCACCCATAAAAGTTTGGTATACATAGAAATACATAAACTTTATTTACAATTGTATTTTTTATTCCCCCCTAAAATGTATTTTTTAGTAGTGTAAATTTCAGCTCTGTTCTTATACAGTGAACACTGTTTTATTACCTCCAGTACCCAATGTACGATACTATATGTATGTGTGTGAATGTGTTATCTGCTCGTCCATATGAGATACTAGAGTTTGAAAGTATTTCGACCTGCACGTGTTGATAGGAATCAGGTAAGGTAGGCATGATGGGAATAAAAGTAAGATTGATGTGAACAGATGACGTCTGTTCATCATTTGCGATAAGTCAAAGAAATATAAAAGGAAACCAGATGGGAGGGAGTAAGATGTGTTACATATACATATATATATATATATATATATATATATATATACATATATATATATATATATATATATATATATGGGAAACAGTGGCGATATATAAGAGGTTAAGATGTTAGATGGAGTTTAAGAGAAAAAAAATCTGAGTGGGGAGAAAATAGTATTCACTGCAGCGTGCGTGAAGAATCACAGAGGATGAAGGCGATGGTGGCAATGAAGAAAGTTGCTTTTCTGACGTTGTTCTCGCCATTAAATTACTGATATGTCATTTATTTTTCTTTAATCAGTTTAATTGTACGTATAATTAATTTTCGCCGGAACATTTTCTTCAGTTCTTTACTAATTATAACTAATTTACTCTTGGTTTTCCATGAATGATTACATTAAGAAGCAGCAGCTGAAACTTCTTGGGCACATAATGTGAAAAGTTGTATTGAAAAAAAAAAACATGTACACAGAGAACAGGTTAAAGCAAGTAGGGCAGTAAAACAACGGATAACCTGCTTAGTGAACTTGAATGAATGACGGCGAATCAAACATTAGGTGAAATTGAAAGAACAAGAAAGCGTACTGAGCTAGAGACGACATATTTTGGAAAGCCACGATTGTCTACATTCGGATGATTTTAGCAAAATACTAGCACCTAATAGATATTCTGTTAATAGTAACGTGCCTTTGAGTTTTGAAAAAGAAATCACTCAACCGGCGTTCGAGATCGAGGGAAAATTTACTCGCCCCAAAAGTATTTTACTCGAACGACTTTATTTTCTTAATAGTCGTCTTACGTAAACGTGAATGACGGGAAAAAATGAAATAATTAAAATTTCGAAACTGTTAAAAAAGTTTTAATTATTTTAATAAAAAAAATTAACCTTTCCTCTTAATAATAGCATAAGTATTGTGATGATAAATCTTTGTTTTTTAAGTTTAATCCATTTTTAAATCATGATATGCTGTCTCGTTTGCCAATCGAGTGGAGGTACCCAAATTCGTAGTTTCCTTTTTCTGTTTGACTACAACCTCCCTCACATAGATAAAAACAAACAAATCTGATTTTCTCAATGATTTTCTGTAAAAAAATAATTATATATTTTATTCCGATGCGTGGTTGAAAGTATGCGTATATATCTTTCTTTCAAATGTTCGTTTTTCTTTTCGTAAGAGGTGAGAAAATATAAAGGATAATATTTGACCAAATGAATTTCTGAATCTGTGACCGTCTTTAATCTGAGCAACATAGACATTTGGCTGCATTCTGGAAGCGTTAATTAAACGAATGTTTACACTGACCGGGATGATAAAAGCGAGATAAGAGCTGTTCAGTCTTTATTCCATTTGTCAGTTCTTCCTTTGATGATTGCGTGATGTCACTGTCTTTTGTTTAACCACTCATTTCGACGTAAATCGTGCGTCATGCATAAGACCACATATTTCAATAATATGATTGTAGGTCATTCTAAGTAAGTTGTGAATCTTCAATGACATACATTTCGGTTGTAAAAAGTATCAGATTCCCTTTTACTATATTTCAAGGGACACGTTTCATTGCTCGATTTTTTTAATCGACCACGGGCAAGTAAAGCAATAAACTTTAATCACCCAATTACTTTTTAATCAACTGAGTTGATAGGGTAACTGAAAATCTCAATGGCTGATAGTAACTAATGCATTATACTACTGCTCACCTGATTCAATGCCCAAGAGCCACTCCGTGGATATTGCTTATTTAAATGTTACAAGTAGTGGTGGGCGGAAGTCCGTATTATGAGGAAGTTTAAGACAGAAAACATTTGACCACATCGCAGTAAAGGATTAAAATTGTAATCGAGGAACTATACACTTGGACGTGCCAGTCAGTCACGCGCCATACATGATACACGCTTGGGCGATCCTTTTTCGAAAGGAGCTTGACTGACTGGGCAGATGATTATTGCACAGTAGGTTGCCAATATGTCTGCAATAGAAATGTTGCCAGCCAAGGCTATAGAACCAAAGCTGTCTTGTTATTTAGCCAAAAACTAGTGGGATGAGACGGAATAATACTTTTCCCAAGGGTATTTGCGTGTAAGGAGATTCCTGCTTGCAAAATGATTTGAGCATCCTTCTTACTAATAAAATACGATGGGAATGAGGGCGTATAATGATAGGTCTAAGCTATGAAAGTTAGAAATGGTGAAAATAAGAAAGGTAGACAAGATATCTTACAACAGAATCGGCGTAATAGCAAGACACTCATGGCATTTCATCTTTTAGAATGATGACCTTTTCATTTTTTTAGAAATTTTAGTGATTAATTATTATATAACTATGAGAGTATATTATGTATTAAGAATTCCGGTTAATGTATGATTCAATCTCTTCAAGTATTTGGTAAATAACAGAATAGACTGAGTTCTATTGTCTTGGTTGGTGACTAATTTAGAAGATATGAAACTTTCTATTCAAACAAGTGCATCGTGTTAGTACTGTTTTTTAAAAGAACTTTAAGCCTCAAAATCTCACGTCGAACTCTTATATGTGATCAATAGTTAGACGTAGGTAAAAATGATCAGATTCCGGTATCGCTTCTGTAAGTAACTGACTTTTCATGTTATTTTTCCGTTTATAAAAGCCAGATCAAGTTAAATATAAAGTACTATTTTCATATTTGGGCAGTAACTGCTCATTTCTTACTCTCCAGTCTTGAAAAAAACTCAAACATTTCTGTATCCTTGTTGGAGAAGGATTATTTTTACCATTTTCCACCCTCTCGCACATAGGTGAGTTGTGGCGATTCTCTCACCGTTCTTTCGCTACGACCATGGGCAGTGAATGGTCGAACTAAACGTCTTTGGTTCCGACAAGTAAAACCTTCACGACTAGAAGCCAACAAGTCACGTAGTAGCAAACTACTTTTTCTCCGTATTTCATCTGCAGCAAATTCCATTCAAATCAGTTCTTACTGTAAACCAAAGCTTTGAGAAACATATTCTAAAAGAATATTTCTCCGATCACGATAATCTTAAACTGTTTATTTCTAGATTTAATCGCTATCATCCCTTCCTATCCATATAAACTACCCCTTAACATAAATCTTTTCTCGAGTGATCCCTGGACCGTGTCCTGGTTTAAATGAACAATATTAAAATAAATCATGAATGACAGTTAAATTATTGACCGCTGAAAACGTATATTCCTAGTTATGAAATATATGTTCGTTTTATATATATATATATATATATATATATATATATATATATATATATATACACTGATGTTGGAATAAAATTGCATTTTAATATGAATATTAACCGTTGAGATATCACTAGAAATTTAAATGAGGGTGTCGCTAAAATATTAGAAAAAATCACTACAAGAGTAGAAACAAACACCTACAAAAACACAATGAAAACAGGCCATCATAAGAAAACTTATGTCAATTAATGTAATGTCAATTTTAAATTAGGGAAGTCTAGTTTTGAAGCATTTTAAAACTATTTTCTCTAAACTCGAGCTACTGATGAGAATATTAAATATAATATGTAAACATAATAGCATGTCATCATTTGCGTTATATGTATTTAATATATTTTTAAAATGTACGTATACCGGGGACCACTAGAAATAAGAGCATTTAACAAGTTATGTTTATATAATACGAATTGTATCAAGGTTTGTGAGAACCCCATTTTTTTTTTAAATAGGAACTAAATTAGATTCAGATATAAATATTAATTTTGGAGGCTTCACATTAAAATATTAATATAATGGATATATACAGAAAGTGTAATATATTGTTTTTTCCCACACTCCAAATCCTATTTTAATCATTTTTATATCAGTGATATACTAACATATTCATACCCCCAGAAGTAATAATTTAATTCCAAGCAGAGCGGTAATGTTTTTTTTTTTTTTTAATCATAACACCCCGAGCAAGGCGGTAACGCCACTGATGTGCATGGGGCTACATAAGAGTGAAAAGATTGGAAAAGAAAAAGCCGGAAACGCATCCTAAACAGGGAACAAGGGATGAGCCCCTACACCTGTTCAATAGACGTGGTTGGAGTGTGAACCGGGCGATAGTTTAGTCTATCTACTCCAATTATTACTATGTGTGAAAAAAAAAACATCCGAAGTATTTGAAAAGAACAATTCCGAAAGTCAAATGATAACGATTGGTGTATGTAATATTTTGATGATCGTAGTTAATAAGAAATCAAGAATGTGGAAGTGCGTTTCATGGGTGAAAAGTTTAAAAGAGAATAGAAAATTGTTCTGGCTAGATCGATGGGACTAAAATTCATAAAATCTCATTAAAACTATTTCTATGATATGTGTACGAAAAGCACGAAGAAACGACATTACTGCGGTGGGAAAGTGAGTGCAGGTAATATGCAAAGCCAGGACAGATAGTTTCATCGATACACTTTTGGCAAGTATCTCAAGATATATAGCCGGAAAACGAGAACAGCTGGGCCAATAATATTCAATACACGAAAGAATTGAAGATTTATATCTGTGCAATATGGAAAGAAAATTTTCTGACACAATAGTGATCCGTCTTTTCTAGCAACAGAACTAGCAAAATATTGAATATAAATTTTTAATTGGTAACTGGAAAACTTGAGTCCAAGAATTTAATTAATTTTGTTATCTGAAGGGTTATACAAACTTCAAATTCTATGTGCCATGACCCTTCAGGACGTACGCGATCATGGCCTTCCACGGCTTCATCAGCAAAGGAGTCCAAAAAGCCAATCATAGGCTTTTAGTACGCTTTCTCTTGTTACCCCACTCAAACCCCCTCTCTGCCATCCATCTGCTCAAGCTCTTCGAATGTTATCTGCTGCTTTCTCCTTTTTCTTTCCATTTATTTGACTTGTGACTATCAGATTTTCTAAGCCATCCTTCCTCATAGCATGTCCCACTAACATTAGCTGTATTTTCTTGATGTTTAGTATTAATATCCTTTTAATTTCCTTACGTTCGAAAGCATTATCACATTCTTGGTTCAGAATATCCGCAGCATCCTTCTATAAAACCATATTTCAGTTACTTCAAGTTTTAACTTTATTGTCCAGCATTCGCTGCCATATTAAAAGAAAGACATCACATAGCAATCAAGTACTCTCTTTGTTTATAGCGAAATTCTACTATTTCTGCTCATCTTCTGGAATGCGTCCTTGGCCATTCCAGTTCGCCTTCGGATCTGTGTCGTACTTTACATCTTCTGTTAAAATACTTTATATGTACTTAAAATTTTGTAGCTGCTTGACTTCAGTATCCACAACATATAATTGTTTTTGGACTCCTTTGCTGATGACAATATATTTGGTTTTCTTTTAATTTATATGTAGTTATTTCTTTCGACATTTTCATCAAGCTATTTTAGATCTTCAAGTTTTCATACTGTATCGGCTATCAGCACTGTATCTGCGTATCTTATGTTGTTCAGATTGTGACCAGTGACAAATCGTAGCATATCTTTGTGCATCAAAATAGTTCGATGTACAAGTTGAATAGATCCGGTGAAAAAAGAATTACACCCCATTCTATATTTGTATATCTGCTGATTTCTTTTCCTATCTGTATTGTTACGGATATAGATAGCCGCACACACAAACCTACACACATATATTGAGAATGGTGTCTGAGTGTTAACAAGATGAGCACGTGGGAACTAGTCAAATTTGGAATAGCAGGTCAAGACTACTTGACCCAGATATCCTTAGTAACGAATGTCTAGACAGGGAATAAGCTAGACATGGAAGGCTGAATCGTTTTATCAAGAAAGAAAGAAATATATCGACAATGATAATAGAAAATGTGTATGCTGGTTTATATTTGAAAGAACTTGAAAGCGGATCCGAGCCGTTTATCGAGAAAGAAAGAAATGTAGCGACGAAGATGAAAGAAACTGTAATATCATTCGTATGCTGACTCCTATTTGTTGAAGGAAGAAGAAAGCGAAGTCGAAGCTTTTTTATCAAGGATGAAAGAAAGATAGCGACGAAGATAAGAAAAGCTGTAATATAATTCGTACTCTGATTCTGGTTTACTCAAAGAAGAAAAAGCAAAGTCAAGTGGTTTATCAAGAAAAAAAAAGAATAGAAAAGAGCGAAGCAGAGGAGTCAACATATAAAGGAAGATATTTTTAAGATAAAGAACAAAGCATAATTGTTTGAATACAGAAAATACAATGCTGGTTGAAGAATAAAATGTGCGAACATTTTCAGAATATTTGTATACTAAAATATAATAGTCAACTAAAAGAAACAGAAACAGCCATGACTACATACATTTCAATTGTATAAAGAAAGAGAGAAAAGAAAAGAAAATACAATAAAAAAGGAACTGATATAAAGATAAGTTATGATGTTTTTAGACCCATGTTAGAACACGCATACACTTCCACGAATATCACGTTACCACATACACCATACCACGTGTTTATAAACAGTATGGTTCTCCCTATTTTATCTTGTGGCAATCACTTGCATTCGTAGTCGCCTGTATTCATTCATTTGCTGTTGTATATTGTAAATGGCTATTTCGACTTAAAATTTTATATCGAAATCACCTCGTCTCGACGTTCATCCTTGAATTGCTGGTCAGCGCCTGTGTTGATATATTCAAGCAGACAATGAAAAATAATAAAAAGAATATTGCCGTTCGATTTATATAATCGAAAGGACAATTTTTTTTTATTATTTATCATTGTCCATTTGTCATGATCTGAGGCAGACAATCCGTATCTGTCCATAGATGTTAAAATGCAATATATCCGAATCAACGTGTAAATATCTTGATGGTTATTGTCGAGACAGGTATGTAACAGTATGCAGACACTTTGCTGCCAATAATCAGTCTTTTCCAAATATATGGAGGTTGCTGAGCATTTCTCTCAAATCTTTGTACTTTGTTGAACACCTACTCATAAGAGACAAAGCATAGGTAACTGTGTTTTTTATTTGTACCGCCCTTCCGATAGATTCCTAAGCATGAATATCGCATTCATTTTCCCACTGTTCTTGACAAAACCGCACTGTTCTTTTCCAATTTCGGGTCTGATTCTACTTCGCGCTCTATTTATAAGGATTCATTAAGTGGCTCATTAATATATATATATATATATATATATATATATTTTTTTTTTTTTTCTCAAGGAATTTATGAAAAAAAAATTCATGAAATGACGAATATGGAAAACGGTTTTCTTATCATTTTTCTATAATAGGCACTCTAGCGATATTTATCGGCTTCCTCTCTGAGGTTTAATGTGGTGCCAGGGCTTTGTGAATTGAGAAATCCGAACCCCACTAAGCTTAGTCAAAAGAATTGTCTAGGATATGCGTGCTGGTTCTGCTGACTTTTATGGCTCTTAAGTAGAATGCAGAAGTTTAAATATCTGGGACGTGTTCTGAGAGAGGACGGAAAGTGCGACACTTTCCGAAGGCATATTGGGATGGTCAAGGACGCATTCCAAAAACTGAGGATAGTATTAACAGGCAATAAAAGTATACGGGACTGTTATGTGATATCTGTCCTCATATATGTTGCAACAAATTCTGGAAAATCTCCCAAAATAATGAAGGACTCGAAACAAATGTCGTTCTACAGAATAATACTGTAAAGCGACAACATTTTATACGGAATGGAAACGAAAAAGTAAACATAAACCGTATGGCCTAATTATCTTGGACACTTTATAAGGAAAGCGTGCTTGGAGAATATGACACTCACAGGATAAATAAAAAAGAGAAACAACGCGTGACATAATTGATGGGCTTACGCAAATAGATGGAATAACAGTTTGGGACAATTACGAAATAAAATATTATTAAAAGCTACAATGAATAGGAAGATGTGAGGGCTATTGTTGCCTACGTCCTGAAGTAACAGAGCACATTAAAAAAGCAATTTTTTCCCTTGTTTGCCAAGATAACTCTTGAGGTCAACTACTCTCGAACACGTGGTCTAAAACTATCAGAACACGAGACATTGTCAGGCTACGGCAAGGATCACTGAGAATGATAGTTAAGTAATCTTGCCAATTGGTAGATAATCATCTTCTATATACCTTCCGCATTAATCTAAGCAGTAAAAATCTATGGTAATGTACATATCTAGATAAACGGATGTTTTTATCCCGAAAGTTCAATTTGGCTAAAAAATGACGGAGGTTGAAAAACTGAAAACGTCTATTCTTCGAATTGAATAATTTTAATAATTTTTAGTATTTCTATTAGTATTGGAATTACGGTTGTGGCTGAATGACACATTGTTGTAATTTTAATATTCGCATCCTTACGTACTGAAAGATTTCTATTTTTTACTTTTTTCCACTTATTATCGATCGGAACTTATTAATTTTCCGAAGATTAAGTGTCAGCAAGCATCATTTATTCGATTTTTAATTTAATGCTACTATGTTAGAATTTTTTTTATTAACTCAAAAATTTACACAGTTTCCTGAACTCTTTGGAGATAAAGATTTTAAATGCTATAATATTTCATGATGTGTGGTAGCATGACTCTTCACTGATTCCTTTTTATTTATTATCTGAGTTAACGAAAAGTTTAGGAAGTGGAGATTGATAACATTTTTTCATCACTCTTGTAGACTTGATGACTAAAATTATCTCAGTATGAAGTCCTACTTGAACCACAAGATAATTGCCTTAAATCTTGAAATGTTCTCCTGTAGTCAATGAATTTTGTATATTTTCCATCATTCAGAGCGCATAATATTAAAATTTGTGGTCGTTTAACAAACAAGCATATAACCATGGTAGCAGACATTTGTTTTTATTTTCAATTTTCATTAATAAGACTAAAACTAAATTTGAAAATATTAATATTCAAAGCTCTGAGTATAATTGGGCTTCTATTTTATTAATCGAAAACATGTAATTCCTTATTTGATCATCAGGTTGAGAAAGCTTTTGGACGTGCACGTAATTTAAACTAATATATTTGCCAACTTATCTCGCTAAACTAGCGACTAAAGGCACATCGCTTCGCCAGTACTGTGACCTTGTATCAGACTAGATTTAGTAAGAGAACAATAGCCAATGTAAAAAAGGTAGGTGCCAAATATGGCTACAATTACTGGCAAGCTTAGGAAAAATCTCCAAGAAGTGCGAATGTAGAAAGAAGAAACGAAAAAAAAAATTGGAAGAATTAAAAACATCCAGGAGACAGTCTTACTGAAATTGCTATCTGTCAATCTTCAAGGAAAATAACAGCTACGACTGGTGTGAAAACTCATTGCGATGATGATAATAAAGTAAAAATATTGTTGTGTTGTATATCTTAATGTGAATGAAAAAATACTTCAGAAAAAATAGACAAGAAAATTAAAGAAAAAAAGTGTATTGAAAAGAGATAATAAAGCAAATAACACCACTTGAAGTGAAATATATATTAATGAAAGCAAAAAAAAAACACGGAAAGAGAAAGAACTTAAGCGAAAATAATATATATATATATATATATATATATATATATATATATATATATAAAGAATACATGAAAGGAAACTTGAACAAGGAAAGATGAAAGAAAATAAAAACATAAATGAAAGAAAAGATCATACAAAATTATAGAAAAAGAACAAAAATACGTAAGAATTAAAGAAAAACTGACAAAAGAATGAGAAAAAATTAAAAAAAAGAAACCGAAGCATAATTAAAATTCAAGAATGTTTAAAAAGGAATGAATATAAAACTCAGACAGCAAAACAGAAAAAGAATGAAAAATAAAAGAATGTGTAAGAAAAAAAGAAAATGAAGCAAAGAAAAATATGAGGTAATGTAAAAAGAATACATCTAATAAAACATATCCCTCCAAATAACATAAATGAAAAGACGTTATTAATGAGATAATTTTGTTGACTTTAGTCATTAGAGTAAACACAATTTAATAATTAATGCTGAAAAATTTCCAAAATTTCTAACCACATTTAACCTTTTTATGTTTAATCCACTTTCAGACTATGAAAAAATTGTATTAATACAACCAGTGTTCTTGATCCGCTTTACGTTCCTAAAGGAAACGTAAATAAACAGGATATAAATTATTCTTTTCATGATAATGCTTTTGTCTTCTCTCAATACTTTAACTTTAAAAGAGCAGAACACAGTGAAAGTAAGAAAAGTAAAATAAGAACAAAAAAAAATGTAGTGAAAAAAACTGAAAACACAAAGTGGAAAAGTACAAGAGAAATGCCTCAGGGTGGGGGATGATTCGAGACTTGACTTAAGTCTGTCATTTATGTGTGGCACGCAGTTCAGTAAATATATACATGAAAGGATAGCCAGCGTGTGCCGGGTATCACCTCATCCCGCCAAACCTTAACAGGATTCAGTCTTGATAAGGGCAAGCAACTGTTCGTATCCTGTACAGCTCATTTCTGGCATTTTGCTGTATTTTCTTTCATTTTTATGCATAAATAAAACAGCGAGAGAACAAAGACTACCATACTTCTTTTATCTTTTCTTGCTTCTTCTCAACCTCAAAAGGAGTGGGCATTACATTTATGCTTAAATATGAAAACTAGCGGATGTACTTGATTTGTATTTTTACAAAAAAAGGAAGTCATACACACAATGTATATTTAAATCTGCCACATAGACAGCATGAATAGTTAGTTTTATAAGCAGTAAGTCAGTCACAAACTTCTTGGGCTGTCGTTCAAGATCAAATTGTAGCACCTGTTCTCAGATACTCACTTCTTGACCGCCGACCGGGTTTTAAAGCAATAAACAGATAAGCTTTTGACCAGCTTTGACAAGCAATGCCCAGCTAAGACCAGTTTTGTACCCAGTTAAAGCTTTAGCCAGGGCTGGATAATATTTGAACAATTGCATGAGCGTACGCGCACAGGTTCCCCACGTTAAAAACTGACCTTGTGTCAAAACTCGCTGCAATGGGTGAGTAGGTAAATCAAAAGTCGGTCACTTGTGCCATAATTAAGACACGCTTGTGCAGTCATGTCTAGAAAATAACATGATTGATGAGCAGAAGATTTTTTGACAGTAAGTTGCTATGATTTTCTCCAGTAGACTGATTGCCAACCAAGGGTATAGGACCTAATCTATTCTATTTAACCCATACCTGTAAATAGAAGAGACGGATTTATTTCCCTAGGTTATTTGTGCATAAGTGAATACAACGAATTCAACTGAAATTCGAACTTTGCTCTCTTACTTCTCGTTCCGAGCCGATATCTACTGCACCACACCACAAATCGATTTGAATAGTATTCGCTAAATAAAAGTGCATTCTCCATTCATGGTAGTGGAGCTACGAGATGAGGTGTATGATATGAATAAGTATAGAAAATACAGTTATGATTGCATCCTTATGGCAGTGATAGTTAACACTTATGTCTTGACTTGAATTTAATTATATTTGAAATTATTACTAAAAGAAATGCTAATAATGCTAATTGCAAAAATGGCCTTTTTTCTTTATGATTAAAATTCTCTATAGACCGAATAACTATTTATACATTCGTTTTAAATTTATAAAATATTTTTATTAAAATACTTTATCATGAAAATTCAACTATTATTGATTTTTCCGGACTTGATGAATGCTTTCCTCTTAAATTTTTGTTCGAACCATTGTGGAAAGAGTTTCATGATTTATATCATTTTCTTTTCTACATAAAAGTGCAATCCGTTGTAGATTCTGCGTTTACTGAAACTTTTTATGCATTGGGTTTTTGCTTATTTGTTAGAATACAAGTTGCGAAAAAGATTGTTTCTATTCTCTAATTTTATTTTACGTCATAACAATCTATAAGGTCGCTTAATTTTCTTGGGAGCATTAGATATTCTTTGTCCATAAAACATGTATTGATATTTTTCTCACAGAAATATACAGGTCTGACCAAAAGTTTTCCAACACATTGTAAAATGTAGTTTCAGATATTGTTGAATAACGAAAATGTGTGATACCGTGAATAATCAATAAATAGGACGTATTTAATTCGCTTATGCAATTGTGAATGTCATGGGCGAGTTCTCCAATCTATGAAATGAGAAGAATTTTTTCTGTGGAGAAGAAAAAAGAGCGTAGAGGTTGGACCATATTTTTCTTTTGAAACCCATATTCAGCAGACAGTGAAGTGAAAAGCGAAGCCGAGAGAAGAGATTGGACAGTAATGTTTTTTAACCACATTATTCATTCTGTATATCTTATTTTGATCCAAATAGAAAGAGGTCATTGTTCCGAATCCAAACGATCTGCAATCGTTGCTTTACACAAAACCGGTCTTAGTTGTGGTCAGATTGCCAAACAGGAGCAGGTTCACAAGAATAATCCAGAAGTGGAAGAAAACTGGAAGAATAGAAGATGCTGTTGAAAGTGGTCGTCCAAAAGTGGCTACAGAGCGACATCAATAACGACTGGTGCAACTTATTTTATCTGATCGAGAGTCCAGTAGTCAGCACTTACTGAAGAAATGGTGTAGCGGTGACGTGGAAGCTTCAGATCGCGGAATTTGTTGACGAAAGGATTGATGTCAAAAAGGCCTGCAAGAAAGTCACTTTTTTTGCGGCATTCTCAACATTTTACTGTTGAAATTGTTAAATGTAACCGGAGGTTTTATGCTACAAGTTTCTTCTATTGTACTTCTTGCTTGTAGAAATTTGTGAAAAAAAAAGTTGTCTTATTTTTATTAATTCCTTATTCCCTCTCTTTAGTAGATTTATTGCTCCTATTCTCTAACAATGAATTGCCTTTGTGCCATAGTGGCATTATTACCGGGTTTGGTATGAAATATTTGAAAGGAAATTAAAAAAAAAAAATTAAATCCTGAATTTTTGTGATAGGTAAGAGAGATTACCGCTTTCATTCCTATTCCACAGGCCTTTTCTGTTTTTGAAAAGGCTGAAGTTGTTTCTCCATTCTTGGAATACCCGGTAGTCGATGTTTATTATTTGGACTCAAGATCAATATTTTCTGTGAATATATCTATTAAAAGTAAGGCCATCTTTATTATCAGTAAGTTGGTCTCGGCAGAGAAAGCAATATTGCTGTTTTCTATCAGTGCCTTCGTTTGTTTTTTTTAGAATGGAATTTTTATATACTCAGTATGTGCGTTGCGGTTTTGTGGATATCGGCTTGAACCGAGAAACCGGAAAATCGACACCGAAATAATTGAATTTTTGAAGTCTCATTTGCGCAAATGCCCTTGGGAAATCAGTCCTTTCTTCTCCAGCTATGAGTTAAATATCAAGACAAACTGGGTTCTATTTTCTTGGGTAGAAACTAGTCTATCATAGAAAGAAGTGGTAACCTACTGCGGGAAAATATTCTGCCCGGTCATCTTCTAAGCGTGTATCACCTCTAGCACTTAACTGACTGATATAATCATTGATCCTTTTACCTCACGTGTTTGTGTATACGAATGAAATCGTCTAGGAGAAAAGTAAATAGAGCGCACTTATTTCCATAATCCTTATGAAAACTGCAATATGTTGGTAGTCGGGCTCTCGCGATGCGTGTATGCTCTTGTGGACTTGTAAAATTCTCTTGTCAAATCTAGGCATAATTCAGAAATTGAAATTTTGGTTCGAATGAATGAAAGGCGGAAGTTTCTATTTATGCTATCATATGCTGCAATTATTTTCAAAATACCAATTAAACAATTTTCAAAAATATTGGTAGGAAATTTTCTGAAGTTGCTTTTATAAGGGAGCCATCATTACATTGAATAAGAGAAAAGAGTAAAAATCGTACTTATGCAATGCGTTTTGTCCACTAAAGAACTTTATGATTGGGGATTGGCTTGATAAAATCTGTAGCTTCTAAGTACAGTTTCTGTTTTATTCACTTTTTTTTCTTCTACAGTTACACTGAGTATATTTGCTTATTACATTACATCATTAGCTACTGAAAGCTAATTTTGGTAATGAAGAGTAAAGTGATTGTCCAGTTAATACAATGTTTATAAGTATCTCCACCATAATTGATCCAATTGAGATATCTATATCTTTTCATGTGTGCGTGTCTTATGCGCATTAATATAAGATATAACCAGTTTTTTAATTGAACATATATCTTGACTATATATTTTAATTCGGTTTCTCAGAAAATTAATCTTTCATTTTCATTGCTAATAAATTGTTTTTTTTTTTGTTTTTTAGTTGGTCGGTTTTTGTCAGCTTAGGTATTGTTTAACATGGCTATTGTTTAACAAAACATATGTATACGCAAAGGTGAGATATGTTATTAAGGAATATAGACAGAAATAAAAATGAAAGCTGAACTGTGATTCTCAATCATGATGCTTCGGGGGCACTAGTCCGCAGAGCAATCCTCTTAATGCAACGCGTAATATAGTTGTAGCACAGACATATACGAGAAAATCAAAGTTGTCAGACTCTATTTTGGTGCAGAGTTTTGTCCGTGGAAATTTAGACAAGACCAGATCGCGCTTATACAGGGAAATTTTGTTCTAGCGTACGCATTTTGATATCCAACGTTAAATAATGATTTGTGCCACATCATACCTTAGTGGGGATGATTTATGTAAATACCCACATATCGTGCATTGAATACTGCTGCGATATGTGGTAGGGAGCCCCTGCTATCCATCTAGGATTGCTTCACAACATCCAACGGAGTATCTGTAATGTCATCTATTCATAGATTGCAGCTAAGATTGTCTTTTTTCTCGCCGGCGTAATGTGTTATCCGTATGGCTCTTGTACAAATACTTTCATGGCTTCTGCTCTGATGAACTTAGATCACTGGTGCCCCCTCTGGATCAATTAACTCGAGCCACTAAATTAACAACTAGATCCTAATATTGTAATTGTTAAACCAATTAAATTGTAAACGCAACTTCTACTCTTTCTTCCTTTATCTCAATTCCCGCCTGAGGAATTCCCATAGGTTTATACAGCTTCAATCTCCTAGAATTTAAATGTAAAGTCAATAGTCATCTGGTATCTCGGTGACTTGCGTCCTCTCTTCATTCTCCTTTCCCCGTCCACTTTACTCTTATCACACAGTATTCTCATCATTTTCTGACCAAATTCCTGACACCCCCTATAAAATCTGCCTCTTTCTCATAACATTCCTATTATATAATCCCCTGCGCACCAGTGGCAGTATAATGACTTGCTTGGGGCTATATGATAATAAAAAAAAATTATGTGGTTGGAATTAATCACATATTATGGTTTTAGCATTATTAAGTGATTAAGTATCAAATTTTCGATGCGTAATATCCGCATAAAAATTATCACTGTTCATAGCTACACATCTGAAAGCCCTTAAAAATCCTTGATTATTTTTCCACATTGAGCACAGAAAATTACGATTGGATTCGAAACACTTACATGAATATTTTTTCTATTATTTGACTTTAGTTATGCGAAGAAAAATAATTGGCCACTATATTTTTAAAGAACAGTCAGTCAGTTAAGTGCCATACGTGATACACGCTTGGACGATCATGTCTCGAAAGAGACATTACTGACTGGGCAGAAGATTATCCCGCAGTAGGTTACTATTGCTTTCTGCCGTAGAGTGGTTGCCAACCAAGGCTATAGAACGCAATCTGTCCTGCTATTTAACCCATAACTGGAAGGAAGAGACGGATTAATACCTTTCTCAAGGGTATTTGCGCGTAAGTGAATACAATGGATTCAAGTGGAATTCGAATTCGGCTCCTCGGTTTCTCGTTCCGAGCTGATATCCACTGTACCACAATGCACATAAAAAATAAAAACGACGCCATTAACTGATACGTTCTAGATTTTAAAAAAGCAATAGTTTCTATTAGCGTAAAAGGCGTTACCAGTCTTATTGCAATCTTCTACTGGATATTTGTTTGAATTTTGCTTCTCAATCTCAAGTTGCATAAAAAAGCACGAAAAATTACGCTCAACTGAAGAAATGAAGGTCTGCTTATCGCATATTTAAACAAATATTGAAGAAATCGCGGAACTGGTTTCACACTAAAAAAGGCACACATTGTAAGAAAAATAAATAAACAATGAAATAATATAACTTAATATCGGTGTGTGTTTAAATCTACGTTTTAATTTCATAACATTTACATGTATACCATTTAAAAATTAATTAAATGTGTCGTGATATTTTCATTTGATCCGAAGTGTGCCGAGATATTTTCATTTGATCCTAGGTGTGCCGTTTTTAAAAAGGTTATGAAAAATTGATGTAGTAGAATAATGTCTAAAAACTGCTTTTTAACATAAACCTTTACAGCTAGAATAAAGTAAAAAAAAACAAAAATACAACTCGCGTTGATAAAGATAACCTTTCTCTCTCTATAGAATCCACCCATGTCCACAACCTAAGGACATTTCTCTTCCTTCTCGAAATCAATTACTAAATCACAGAGCTCATAAAAATTTCTAAAAGATTAGCTTCTCGAAAAAAAAAATCAAATGCATTTCGATGATACAATCAGTAATAGAAATTGTTCTCAAATTCAATTGAAAAATCATAGATATTATTTATCATTTTTCTTGGAGGAAATCGGATATTTTTCATTATCGAGAGTTACTGCTTCTCGATAACATGTATTCCTTTTTTATTTTCTGTCGTATAGCATTCATGAATACTTTAATAAAACTATTGGAATCAAACGCCTGTTTCTCTGACAAAAGCAAAGTCAGTCGACATGCAGATGAGATCGCTTGATACTTATTAAATTAACATCGTAATAGAAAAGGAAATTGAATTTAAATCGAACGATTACGAACGAGCTTTTATTAAAACCACCATTGCAACTAAATAGAATGTCATGGCTTTATCTCGTTTAGAGTTACTTTTAATGATATACTAATAATGTGTGTGAGTTTGTCTGTATACACACACACACACACACACACACATATATATATATATATCAAAAGGATGATCAGAAGGAAATCCCCCCCCAAAAAAAAAACGATCCTAATAATATTAATTACATTATTATTGAAATTGATCATGGTGGAAGGCTCGATGCAAATATTACATTCTATTTACAGAATCAATTATAAAAATAAAATATAAAACAAAACTTTCGATAATTAAATCCGTTGGATAGCCATTTCTACAAGGAAATCCTCGCTTCTTCATTAACGGCGGAACCGACATTTTATGTACTCAGTCAAATGTGTTAAGATTTTATTCCGGGAGAAGTCCAAGCAAATCATCCATACACAGTAGTGGGATTAACAATTTTTGATATTAAGGAAGTAAGAATGGGAAAGCAGACAGATACTAATGTCTCATATTAGAAGACATAATTACGCACACATACACACACAGAGCAAAATGAACGTTGGAAGAATAAAGTTTTGGGGCCATCAGAAACTCCAGCTTTACACTGTTAACTAAATACTGGACAATGACGAACACGCTCTCTCTCTCTCTATATATATATATATATATATAGAGAGAGAGAGAGAGAGATTATAATTAATTTTTTTGAACTGGTAAAACATTTTAATTTTGGGATGCAAGGAAATAATTGCCTTGGACAAATATATTGAGATAAAAATGCGTGTGTGTGTGTAATTATTGAAATAGATATTCAAATAAATACCTCCTATTCTATATCTTCTGAGACTATATTTATGGTGAATATAGTAAATGATGTAAAGATAAAGGTAACATTTTATTATATTTTAAGGCTGATCAACCTTTATTCAGTTCAATTTTGGAAAATTTGTTTGATTGTAAGAACTGAAAATATCACTGATATAAGCTTTAATAGTTTATGCATGGCTGTGAGAGAAGTGTATGATAAAATTTTCCAAGTGTATTTTCGCATAAGTGAATATAAAGAATCCGATTTGAATTTATACTCGGTCCGACTCCGTTTAAAACAAATGCAAACAAACGAAATTAATATATCCAGGACAACCAGTAAGTTAGATATTTAAAGAATTATTGTTTAATTTAAAGTGAGCGTCCATTTATGCTTAATCAAGTCACACTTGCAGTACTGGCGAGCTTCCATTTTCTCTGACGCAGACGTAAGAATCTGTAGAATATTCGATTGAGAAATTTTGCCCCAGCTAAATGCAGATATTGAAGTAATTCAAGTTACTTTCACTCATTTTTCTGGTTAAAACAGGTTCAATATGGTTAATATTTCATTACCTATTTAAGATAAACTTTTTCTTCCAGTCACACTCTTGTTACTTGTAATGTATGTGGCACTAAGAGTTTTATTCAAATATTTGGAACCCTGGACCATTTGACAATTGCAAAAAATGAACAGATGACCCTTCCGGAAAAAACGAAATATATTTATCAGACTTATTTCTGGCAGTGCTTTATAACAACGCCGAGGAATCAATGCTCCTGAACGGTCCCCGTACCATCAGAGGAATATCGCGTTTAACAGTTGGCTAGTTGGTTCTTGGAATATATCGCCTCCTCTCGAATCAACTACGTATATTAATAGACAATTGGGTAATGGTTGTTAATTGTTACATTCTACCTTGCTAAATGTAGACATTATATTTTTTTGATAAAATCTCAGCTAATTTTCTTAAAGTGGGCTGAGGTTTACAAACTCTTACATCTAGAGGCCATTTCATAGGAGCCAATGAAATTAAGATGCTCTTTAGCTGTTCTGCGATTTACATTGCTGCAAATATCTCAGAATCCAACTATCTTGAATTCATTTAGATAGACAAATGAACAGTTCAACTTTTAGTATGGAGTGACCAAAATGTGGTGATATGTTTTAAACTGAGGAATAACATTATTCACTGTAGCAAGAATTTATGCGTGTCTGAACAGGCACGTTCGTTAACGTTCAGGAATTAATTTCTTTAATTGAGCCAAAATTTATTTATATATACCAGGTGTAATCAATAAATCATTGATACTACTGAACGTATAAAAATAAAGAGAACCAATAAATTAAACGCTTTATTTGTCTAGACTAAACTATCGCCCGGTTCACACTCCGCCCACGTCTATTAAACAGGTGTAGAGGCTTATCCCTTGTTCCCTGTTTAGGGTGTGGTTTCCGGTTTTCTCTTTTCCAATCTTTTCAATTTTCTTTTTCTTTTTTTTCAATTGGAGTAGATAGACTAAACTGTCGCCCGGTTCACACTCCACCCACGTCTATTGAACAGGTGTAGAGGCTCATCCCTTGTTTCCTGTTTAGGATGTGTTTTTCAGCTTTCTCTCTTCTAATCTTTTCACTCTTACGTAGCCCACTGCACATCAGTGGCCTTGCCGCCTTGCTTGGGGTGATATGATTAAAAAAAATAGATTTGTTCAAGGCAATTATTTCCTTGCATCCCTCAAGTAAAACGTTCCGCAGTTCCCAAAACAATGTATATATGTATATGTGTGTGCGCGAGAGCATGTTCTTCATAGGTCAGCATTTAGTTACCAGTGTGAAGATGGAGTTTCTGACGGCCCTGAAACTTTATTCTTCGAACGTTCAGTTCCGCCTAAATTCGTCATCGGAGAAAGAACTAGTTGCAAAAGATTCAGTTAAGTGCCATATGTGATACACGCTTTGGGCGATCATGTCTATCAGTAGGTTGCTATTGCTTTCTGCGGTTGACTGATTGCCGATCAAACGTATAAACTTAACCTATCCCCTTATTTAACCAATAAATGGAGGGAAGTGACGGATTAATAACTTTCCCAGGGGTATTTGTGCGTAAGTGAATGAAAGAAATTCAACTGGAATTCGAACTCAGCTGCTCAGAGTTGTCGTTCCGAGTTGATATCCACTGCACCACAACGCATATAACAGATTAAAAGTTTCATAAGACATTTAATACGCAAACGTGAAATTGTGCGATGGATATATCGTCTGAAAATGATTAAAAGCTTGGGAGAAATAAGGTCCTGCATTAAAATTCTGTTCCCTATATATATATACACATATACACATTAATGTTAGTGCTTCGTGCTCGAGCGGTCCAAGACACTTCAGATCATTTGACTTTCGCTTTCTACCACAGGACGCGTATTTTTGAAGAAATTTCTCGATGACTGTGACGAGCATATATAAGTAAATATACTGTTTCATTATTAAAAATAAAAATGTATCCATTCAAATAAATGTATCCATTATATATAGTACTGAAACAAATAAATTAATGTGATCTTAATTTTTTTTGCCTTTGAAACCACGAAAAATATTATAAATCCCTCATAATAATAGAACTTAGTATTGGGTAGGGGAGGACGCAAAATAATATCTTAGGTCCTCTTCAAATGTATTTATCAAATCTTGCAAATATATTAAATTTTGACCGAATTTTTTTTCTTTAAAGAAGTGCCTATTTCATAACCTGATATATTTTTGCACATTTGTTGTGGTGCAGTAAATATCGCCTCAGTACGAGAAATCAGAGAATCGATTTCAAATTCTAGTTTAACTAGTTGCATTCTTTTAGGCAAAAAATTCCCTTAGAAAAGTTAATCGCTCTTTTCCACCCAATTGTGGGTTAAATAACAGGATAGACTGATTCTGTAATCTTGGTTGTCAACCACTCTACCGCAGAAAATGATGGCTACCAACTGCGGGAAGATCTTCTGCCCAGTCAGTCATGTCCCTTTCACGACATGATCGTTGAAGCGTGTATCACGTATGGCACTCTGACTGAATGCGCATATATTTTATAGACCGATAATACTTTTAGACGTTTCTATAGCTATTTAGCTGCAGTTTCTTCTTCTACTAATATAGGTTCTTGATTATCGTAATGTCTTTTCCGGAAATGTCTGTATTGTCAAGCATCTCTCTAAAGTCCCTGTGTCGTACTTTGTCAAACGCCTTTTCGTAGTCCACAGAGCACAGATAAACGTCCTTCTGCAATTGTATTGCTCGTTCAGGTAATATTCTGAGCATGAATACCGCATTCCTCGTTCCGATATCTTTAACGTTCCTGTCCCATCTCTGAGGCGATTCTGATGATTGTTCGTTTCATCAAAATCAGCACTATATATATATATATATATATATAATGGTTGACAGTAGTCTCCCAAAAAAGCAACATACTGTATCTCTTTTGATTTACTCTCTTAACTGACTTCAAGTGGAATGAATATTCTGAAACAAAACAATATTTACCATTAAGAATATTGGGTCTCTGTTTAAATTTTGTCTAGGATTCACGGTCATTCTAATTCATCAGTGAAAAATATCTCGTATATTGAGCGAAATGATAAATTACTGATTGCGTGAGAATATTGAAGCATACTTCAGCTGGCACAGAAAATTTAATACCAAGATTTAAATGATTTTGGAACATTACCATTTAATGCTTTATCCTAGAGTAAGAGATGGAGAAAAATAACTTCTGCTTTTCTTTATTTTTTTCGTGTCTCATTTTTACTCTTCAATCATTTTTCACGTGATTTAGAATCTTCTAAACCAACGTTAGTATAATTTTTGCCCTCCTTGATTTTTATTTTGTTATTAATTATCTTACAACGCTTAATAATAAAAATGATTTAAAATATAATTCTTGTTAAGTGCTTTCCTCTGAATCCATGATTCTATTCTAGACTAAATGGCTTTTAATTTTCAAATGTCAACTGATTCTTCCACGTGAGGAAAAAAATGATATATATTACCAAAAGTAACGTGAGTTATGTAAATTTTCATGAATTCTCAAATCATTTCTTTTGAAATGAATGATATCCTTTTCATTACTTTACAAGACTACTTTAGAAATTGGTTAAGTAGTTTTCTTAGATGCGTAGACAATAGTGTAATGCTGAACTTTAAATTGAACACACGCTGATCAGTGTTCGTCAACTGATAGTTTAGTTAGTTTTAGTACTTTTTATCTAATGCAAGTAAATGTTAGAAAAAATGGAACATACACACTAGTGTGTGTGTTTGCGTAAGATAAATATAAAGTTCAATTCAGTCAATTCAAATGTTATTTTAAATATTTTACTTTTTATTGGTACAAGTAATTCAATTATGCGATTCATTCACATTAAAATACAAACAGCTCATTTAAAGATTTTGCAGTAAAAGAATATTTTGCCGGTTTGTGTCAAATAGGTTTTATGAGTGCATGATAACGCGTTGTTTGTCCAATAAAAACTATTAATGTTTTGGCAAAGAAGCGAGTGTTTTGGACAGACAATTTGGAACCAGAATTATTAAAATATCTACTTTTTTTACAAAGCGGCGTATATTCCGTTCATATTTAAAGAGTTGTTTAAATGAATTAATTTTATTCTATGATATTAAGTCATGTATCAATTTATCTCTCTTCTTTTATTCTAGATAGTTTTCTTGTATACATACACACACAATATATATATATATATATATATATATATAATATAACGGAAATTAACGAAACTGGTTATAAACAAACGACAATTACACATGATTGGGCTGAACATTATTTTTGATAGATACTCGTATTTAAGTAGATATTCTGTTTAAAATCAAACAGCATCATATATTTATCTCAAATCCGTGGTCGAGAGGTCTAAGACGCCTAGATCAATTGGTGGCTTAGCCTATATGGATAGGGCCGCAGATTCGAATACTGCCATATCACACAAACTTCGTAACAAAATTTTAGCGTAAATTATTCTACAAAAAGTAATGTTTGCTTATAAACAGAATATCTACTTAAATACGAGTTTTGATCAAAAGTAATATTAGAATTAAAAACATTCCATTCTTATATCGGTAATTTGACTGCTTGATATATCTCTACATAATAAGTTTGCAGTCTGGCGAGTTATGTGGCCTGATTAAACCGAGCAATGTTTTCGTAGATGTTTTCTGACATGTGTTGTCCTGTTTGGGGCATGAGAGCAATCCTGTTGCCAAACATAGGGTCTTCGAGCAGCCACCTTCTTGAAACAGCACCACTACTTCCTGAAGGCATTTGATTTTAAGGCTTCCTTTTGAGTTTGAGACACTATAGGAATATGAATGGATGCATAAGGTGACCATTACTAGTGATAACTCCAAACACGCTTGTAATCAGCGTTAGACGTATTTAAATCTTTTCGAATACTCTGCATTCTACTCAGATCGACACCCAAACCCTTAATCATTAAAATTCATGTTGCTGCCATGAATCCCAAGAACTACAGTATTCCATTTCAGGCAGAGTGAATTGCGTATTTGTGCCAAACTAACCGTTCTATAATATGCAGTTGAGAAAACAAAAAAAAGGAACATGAACGAAATAAAAAATAGAAAATGCAGAAAATTTAACCATCGTCCACACATTATATACATAAAATAATTTATTCCTAATTTATGTGAGTGTTTCTATGCGTGTGTGTGTGTGTATATATATATATATATATATAGGGAGGGAGGAAGTTAGTTTAACGGGTAAATGTTTTTGACGAGATGTACTTGTGTAATAACAACGAATGGAATATCTAATGGCCTAGATATTCAGAATTATCTTTTAAGACTATGCTCATCCCTTCGAAATTGACATTTTGTCGAAGAATAGCTGTCCCATTGCCCAAATAATGACAATAATCAATTATCTTTTTTTTAAATAATTTCATGTTGCAAAATTATATTTATATAATGAATGTTGCAGCAGATGTTTGGAAGTATTATCCTTCACTTAGTATGATTTAATCTCGCTTAAGACACGCTGAATAAACATTTGCCAGCTGTTGAACATCGAGCAATATCTAACATGTTTACTTTGCTTGGCGAACGTAATTCTGCAAAAGCTAATATCCAAACTATTTAGAAAATCTCTTTGCACTAGACACATTCGGTTGTAATTGTCATAGAAAATAGCAAAATTGTTTTGTAATGAATGAAAATTAATAGTAGTTAGACAAAAACTAATTGATAACTTAACTTTGTTCATTTGTCTACAAGCAAAAGTGAAAATTATTAAGTACATGAAGAGTAACATATAACTAAATCAGAGGCATGAAACTACAGTTAATTATAAACATATTAATGAAATAACATTACAATCCTGCTCTAATTAAAATTAACTCAAACAATTTTAAACATTTTTACAGTATTAATCTTACGATCTGGATAATTTACTTTAACTATATGTTATTATTTTATATTTTTTTACTTTTATTTTCTGTTACAAATTGTGATTTACTTTAATTTTAATATTTATAATAATCTTTTATTTTACTTAACTTAAAATTGAATAAAAATTTTTTTTTTTTAATTTTTAAGATTAATTATTTTTATAAACAAATTTGTTAAAAAATTATTCGAAAATTATAGTAGGGCTAATGAATTTGTCTTTGCAATTGCGGTTTATGAATAATTAATTTGTTTGTGTAATGTTATTTTAAAAAGGCCAAAGGATTTAGCTTTAAACAATGTAACGAAACGTCTGTATCTATCGGCAATCAACTTTCGACCAAAGTTTTAAATTGCCTTTTCTGCTGTCGCCCCCACAATTTGTTCCCTCCTTGCATTTTTCACTTTTCCTTTAAGCCTAGACGTTATGTGACTGATATGTGTCTGTCTATAATTTACCTCCTACCTAAATTTAAAATTTCTCTCCTTTAGCCGTTTCCATTGGATTTTTCTTCTCGGGTATTTCGCTCTTGTTAACCTCTTCGCATTTTTTCTCTTTATCATTCTCTTTCCTCTCTTTTTCCATTTTTATTAATTTTTTTCGCTGACTCATATTTTTTCCATATTTTTAATATCCATATAACTCGTACAAATGTTTCCAAAAATAAAAAAAAGTTTTTCTTTATTTTTAAAAATGTTCTTTCCTATAAAAACGAGTATTACTGTCATTAACTACATGAGATTTAGTTGTTTTAATTTTCTAGTAGATTTTTTTGTTTGTGCATTTTCTAAAATATAATTCATAATACACATTGCTATGTTGAGCACAGTTAATGTGTTAAACGTTTTATTTTCTTCGTTATATAGTCATCCGCAGACAGATCTGTTTCGCCGTATCACAGCTCATCAGTACGGTTAGACTCCGATTGCTTTTTTACCCAGGATTGAAACCCGACCGAAATGGCGTCAGTCGGCGACTCTACCCCTGGGCTATGGGCGTTCGGTGGAAGTAGGCAGACTTTTAGCGCATATCATTTAGATAGCTAGAGATATAAATTGAGACAATAATCCCAACGTACAATATACAAACTTATTTCTGACTCATCTTTATGTAAATATAATTATGAATGATCACTTTGAAATAAAGAACTCTTAAAAACTTCACGGTCATGTGTTACGCCGCTATAATTTACAAGAAAAGCCGAATAGCTTTTACATTTAACATTAATATGTGACTTTGAGATGTTTCCTTCATTTGGGATATGAGCCTGGGATTTGCTCACTGTCATTTTTCAGCTGGGTATTAGGACAATGGAATTTTTTTTCTAGTTTATTGTCCACCTCTTGTTTGTCATTGATTTGATCCTAACCCACAAAGAACAGAATTGGCAATATATTGTACAAAAGTTGATCTTGGAACCGCCACGTTACATATGAGGCAGAATGTTTTATGCGTAGTTGGATTTTATATATATATATATATATATATATATATAAATTTTTGACCTGAAATTAGCCTGTAA
This sequence comes from Ascarosepion bandense, assembly GCA_037127315.1. Classification (NCBI taxonomy): domain Eukaryota; kingdom Metazoa; phylum Mollusca; class Cephalopoda; order Sepiida; family Sepiidae; genus Ascarosepion; species Ascarosepion bandense. The sequence continues at coordinate 969,574 of JBBBDQ010029185.1, read as the reverse complement.
TAAACATATACTAAATATTTATGCCATCACATATACATGAAAAATACTATAAACACCAAAATAGCTGCATCAACATATTGGATAAATGAATTCAATTTTGTTTGTCGTTTAAAAATTAATTAATGAATTAAAAACCGTAAAGTCAACATTTGTTTGGAACACTCTGTTAAAAACAAAGCAAACGGCAACAACCAGAATCTACGTTAACGTAATATTTGTTTTAACACATCATTTATTATGAGGATCAAACATACATTGAAAAATTCTTCATCCTTAATGATATAACAAACATTAGAAATTTCTTATAAAATTTACTTAGCAAACGTTTTTAATATTCATTATTACTAAAAAATAATTACAACTGCTGATTATATAAGACTTGCACATTAATTACCAGTGTTTATCAGAAAGCATTGAGAGCTCGCATCCATTTAAATAGTTAAGTCTTATTTCGGATCCACTGACAAAAATTGGAAATAACGTTTCAATAACCATATGTTGTCCTTAGACAGTAGTAAATCCATCAAAACATCACTTTATTAATAGAGTACCGGCAATTAAAAAACGGTAGGAAAACTTGCTATCTTATATCATCTAAATAATTCTAATCTAGTTCACGAAATAAGTGAATAAAATTACCATATTTTGTCATAGAAAACGTACCTATTTAAATAGTGATCACATTTTGCTTTCTCACTCCCTATTCCACGCCAATAATCGGTTCTTAATAGTATTGATGAATAACTCTACTTTGAATTCAAATGCTAGAATTTATTATTTTGTATATGCAATCTTTTCATTATATTACAATTTTGATAAATTAAAAAAAATATTACATATCATTCTGAGATTAAACTTCCACGAACATCACGTTAACATAAACGAAAATCCTTTTAACGGGCCTATGATGATTGAGTAATGCATGAGACTCGTTACATTTTAACCGACCTACGAGAATAAATATATTTACTTATATATTATCCTATGATTATAGCACGACTCAGTTTCATGCTCGATGCAAACATAAGGTGCAACTTATGAATTGAACCTTCTAGAATTTTAATTTTTACTTCTCGCATTTTTTATGGTACTTATATATGAAAATGTTGGGATGCTATCATATGAGATTTAATTTAAATGCATGAAACTACGAGTTGTGATACAGACGTAGGATGATATATTTTTACTAACATATACTTTGTCTGTTATAATACATTGATTACTCTTATCAACACCAGAAAAATTGTGTGTGCGCGCACACACACACCTCTCTCTCTATCTATCTATCTCTCTCTCTCTCTATATATATATATATAACAAGTTTGATTAGAAAAAGATCAGATAAGGTCTGTATGTTTAATATTTAAATGGTACTTTTTACACAAGTTCGGGCGCCATAATCAACACCTTATCTAATAATTGGAAAAAATACAATACAAGATTTCATGTCTTTGTCGTTTCTTTTTGATGAAAATTGTTTGGATGAATACTTGCTCCATAAAAATGAGATATACAGGGTGTCCCCAAAATACTTTTACAGCTTTTCTTGTGAATAGTTCATTGAACCAATGTACCGTGTTCTTTAGGACGTAGGCGATCATAGCATTCCCTTCTTCATATTCTTAGTGGCTCTTAACAGGAATTCTCCTGTTAACCACACAAACCTGGCAATATCATCCCCTTGTTCAAGTACGTTACGTTTTGCTTCCCCCTGTTTTATTTCTTTCTTTTTGATCTGTGAGTATATGTGACTAGTTGTCTTTTTCTGATAATCAGTACTAGTTTTCGTTTCATTTTTTATCCGTTCCAAAACTTCATAGTTGCTTAAATGATCGGTTCCATTGTATTCTCGGTATCCTTCTGTAGAACCACATTTCATTTACTTCAAATCTATCCTTCATCTTTGAAGAGATTGTCCAGCATTAACTGCCATATTAAAGAACAGGTATCATTTAACAATCCTGTACTCTTTGTTTCAAGCGAAATTTTCCTGTTTTTCAATACTCTGTGATCTGAAAATGAAATCGTGAAGTCAAATATGCATTCCAGAAGCTCACTAGTGTCGTATATTCCGTCTTGTCTTAAAAAACAATTCCGTTGTATATAAAATTCTGTACCCGATTCATTTAAGTATCTTCCGTCTGTATTTGGCATTATAGTTTCCTCTTTTTACTGATGATTTTGCATTTAGATTTTAGTCTGTTTTTTGATTTCCGGATTCTTTGGCTAATTTTTTTTTAACTATTGTTAACGTTTGATATCAGCAATGTATCATCTTTGTTTCTCATTTCGTTCAGATTGTGGCCCCTGATGATGAATCCTTGCATGACCCCTAGCACTTTCAGAATAGTATCGCTGTACTAGATGAATAGATCCGGTGACTAGACAAATCCATGTTTTACACCCTTTTCATTTTTTGTAGATCTGCTGAACCCTTTCTTTCACACATGTGGTTAATTTTTACATGTAGAAAGTCTTTATTACTGCAGCGTATTTCTCAAATACGTCGAGGTGATGATCATTTCTTTCAAGACTGCTCCGATTCTGCCGCGCTCTCTATTCTACAAATTTCAGATGCTTTTTCATTTGCTTTTTTTTTTTTTTTTTTTTTTTTTTGAACTTCACATTCGCTTACACGTAAGTTCGCAAATCCTTCGTTTTGTGTAAACTTTAGAGTTTACGGTAGATAGTGCATGCAATGTAGTTTTTATTACATTTGTCATTATTGTACATTTGTGGTTTGTCTGTCGTCAACGTTTAACGTGTGTAGTAGTTCAGTCAGTTAAGTGACATAAGTGATAGACGCTTAAGCGATCTTGTCTCGAAAGAGACTTGACTGACTGGGCAGAAGATTATCCTGCAGTAGGTTGTCATTGCTTTCTGCGGTAGACTGGTTGCCGACCAAGGCTATAGAACCCAATCTGTTCTGTTATTTACCCCATAATTGGAAGGAAAAATGGATATCTTTCCCAAGGGTATTTGCGCGTAAGTGAATGAAATGAATTTAAATGGAATTCGAACTCGGCTTCCCCGATTTTTCATTCCTTGCCGATAACCACTGCACTGAAATGCACATCCAGCACCACAACACACATCCGTGTAGTCCTTAGTTATCTGTAATGTGTTTTATATCGTCATCAGCCAGCAATGATATTGAGGAAGTTAAAATTAATTTCTTTCCATACATTGAATCAAAATTGTAGATTACTAAGCGTACGTAGTTTTATACTACTTTTTCATTTATTAACAGGAATAGATGTTTATCCGTTGTTTAAATTGTTTCTGATTCTTTCTAAAGTCTTCTTATTCTTATACTCTCAATATGTTTGTAGGGATATTTCTTAGTTTTACTATAAGAAACACGTCCCACAATACTTACTTTAAAAAAAAAAAATTATGATAGACCCGTATTTCTTTCTCTCTCACACACACACACACACACATATATATATATATATATATATATATGTATGTATGTGTGTGTGTGTGAGAGAGATATATAATATTTTAACCAGGAAGCCCAGGTTCAAATCCCGATACTTAAGGAAAATGATTTCATGATTTTAGTTCCAAGCCATAAGTCATAGTGATATAGGGTTTGAGAGTCCTGGCTTTGTTCAGACCGAATAATCTGCTCTGCGAATAAATATATTCATTTTTATTTTATTATTTTTATGATAAATTTTCCATACATTAATGTAAATGTAATTGAATTTTTAAATTTTTACACATGAATTACGCTCCTTTGATCCTTCTCTCTGCAACATATTATTTTTTTTAAGTATTTATCTACATGTAACCGTTGAATATTTAAGTTCTTAATCTTGTTATTAAGAAGGCAGACTTAAATTTGTAAAATTTAACTACGAACATCGAGTGTCTTAAATTCAAATTCATCAGACTTCAGTTCAAAATATGCACTTGATGATTTTATAACACCTGAAACTCTGAGTCATGCCAAATAAAATAACCAAAACTGTTAATCTATTGTCTTTTATCAGTCCTACATTATTTCTTATTTTAAAGAGATCTAATTTTAGATTAGGGATTGTTAAAATTATTTTACTAAAGTTTAATACAGAAACACATTTAGCAGACGTACAAATGTCGCAAAGACTGATGCGAATTATTTGAATTCCGAACTGATCTCGTGCTAAATATATTTATCTGGCTGAAACGATAATGCAATTAATTTCATCGGCAAGAATCATCTTTTAGCCAGTAATAAATGTTCGATCCATGCTGAGAGTAACATTAATAAGCCTTTCACTTATCGAGGCTGGGAGATATCATCAGGTTATGATGTTTAACGTCTATCTCTCTATTTTGTTCAATAATATAAACAAGCATACTGCCATATTATTTTTTACACTAATAATTTTCTGTTATAAATTTCCTGTTTTAAATATTGATTATAAAAATCGATAGACGTAACACCTTCATTATTTGATAAAACATATTCGGATGAATATATGCTCTCTCTATAAATATGTTCTCTCATCGTCCGTTATACATCGCTCAGGTACTTTAGAAAGAGTAGATATTTTCATTCTCAATTGTCCCTTTCATCGTAGAGGCAGTATCGCCTTAATTAGAAAAGAGTGAGGAGTACAAACTAGTTAGAAAGGAGCAATAGAAAGCTGAGAATGTAGGTGCGATGGCAGATACATAGGTGGAGAGAAAGGGAAGGATATAGTGGGGAGAGAGCTAGAGTCCAGTGGTTAATAGATGAGTATTGACATTGCATTTAAATTTCTGGAGGTTGTAGCCGTCAGGAAAGCAAGAATATGGGAGAGAGTTCTACAGGCGGGAAGTGCGAGGGAAGAAGCAGCAGGAGTAGAATTGTCGTCTGCATTTGACTAACCTGACTGTGAATGGGTGGGACCCAGTTGCCAGCCTGGATGCACGAGTAAACACCTGTTGGGGAGGAACCAGTGACTTAAGTTCGTCCGAGGAGAAGCCATGAAAGTATTTATAGAACAGAGGGGGTTCCTGAGGGGAGTGAGAGTGGAAAGAAATACTGAGAGAGACTACAGCGTGGTCGGAGTTGCCGAGAGAGCAATGCTGCGAGACTTGTTAGGCGCAGAGGTGAAACATATATCTAGTAGTGATGAATGACCCGAGGAAGTGCTTGGGAAGCGAGTGGGGAAGTCCACCACTTGCATAAGGGATTGGGAAATAGCGAAGTTCATGGCGTGAATGCCTGCTGTATCAGTAACAACGTTTTCAAGCCACTCAGTGATGGGCTTTGAGGTCGCCGAATACAAATATGTGGGCGAATGGGTGATAGGAAATAGCATTGCTGACTACATAGATAAGGCTATCTAGTAGCGAGCAGTCAGGAGAGGAGGGAGAACGGTAAAGAAAGAATAGGTAACTAACCGAACTGAGGAGAACAGGCGGAGACATATGTATTGGTAGATTCGAGTGAAGTCACCCTAGCTATGGGGAAGTAATCGCTGACGTAGACACCCAGCCCATGCATGTGGACAGTGGAATCCTTCCTTAAGAGGGGAAGATAACCAGGATGGAGAGATCAGAGGAGGGAATAGCTGAGTTGAGGTTAAAATTGTGGTGAATTAGTTTTTCTTTCACACGTGTGCTGGTTTTGTTATATTAGGATGTAATCAACAAAAAATATTTCTTAAAAACTCGATATCGCTGAACAGTCATTTTTTTTCCTTCTTTAAGTTATCAACAATTTGCTTTCTAAACAGTTTACACTAAATATTATCCATCTTCTAAAGAAAACCATTCCGTTAATTAAGTGTCATACGTGATACACGCTTGGGCGATCATGTCTCGAAAGAGACATGACTGACTGGACAGATAATTATCCCGCAGTAGGTTGCCATTGCTTTCTGCGGTAGACTGGTTTCCAGCCAAGGTTAAGGAACCCATTTGTCCTATTATTTAATACATAACTGGAGGGAACAGACGAATTAATACCTTTCACAAGGGTATTTGTGTGTAAGTGAATGCAACGATTTCAGCTAGAATTTGAACTCGGCACTCCGATCTCTCGTCCTGAGTCATTATCCACTACACCATAAAGCACATGTGCATAGAGAAGGTACTTTTCCTACAATCCTCTATAATTGTAAAAGATGTATTGTTTGATATATATTTTTATGATGTTGTTTTATTTGCGTATTTGTCTGTTTAAAATAACCTTTTATGATTATTAAATCATTCTCTTCATAAACTCTTACATAGATGTATCTTCAATGTTAATACTGTTTCTTTAATATATTATAAATTAACTGTTCAAATCTGTTATCTGTTTACATTGTAGTTGCTATGTTTTAGCTTTAATTTTATTATTTGATAAATTTAAATTTTTGAGAAATTTTAGATAAAGACGATAGAAGGTTTTACGATTTTGAGTTCTCTGGCATTTTTTAAAAAAATGTACTGAATACATAAATATTGTAGAGCATAATCTTTTTCACAACTAACATCAGTGTCTGATGAGATAGAAATCTCTAAAGAGAAAAATTTCCGTGTAGCAATATATTTATTTATTTATTTATTTATATATATATATATATATATATATATATATATATATATAATAAAATGCTTATAGAATTGTATGTCCTTTTAATCATGATTTTGCGAGATTTAGCTGAATTTAGAAAATATTACTTCTTTATCAAATAATATTATCCAACAACACATTTCAATATGCTTGCAAACTAATTTGTTTGAATCATCATTTCCATTAGCATTAAGCTCTTATGTTTGAGCTCCTGCTGTTAACTAATATTACACAATTAACATTTCAAACTGGCATTTCCACTTTTGATTGAGAAAAACCTGATTTTTCGTTAAAAAATCCACGAGAAAATTTTCTTAACAATATTATTTCATACGTTATCATTCAAAATATCTCCAAGTCAATAGCTTCACGCATGCGCTTCCTCATGTCGAGGTATCGGAATCTGAAATCGACTTCTATTAGTGCCATTATAAATACGTCCGTTGCAGTGCTGTGGATATTGGATCGGAATAAGAAATTGGAGATCGGAGTTCGAATTTAAGTTGAATTCGTTGCCTTTACTGACGCGCAAATAACCTCGAAAAAGGTATTAATCCATTTTTTCCAGCAGGTATGAATTATATGACAGGGAATATTGTTTTCTAGTCTATTGCAAGAAAACCATTTGCCTAGTCGGTCAAGTCTCTTTCGAGACATGATCGCCTAAGTGTGTATCACGTATGACACTGAAGTGTGTGATAATGTGTCTTATCTTTAGAATATGGCCTAAGGAATTCTGTCAATGACATAGCATGTGGTCTAACTTAAAAATCGTTTCATAAGAACGTATAATTTTCTGGTAAGCGTTAAGGAAAATAACTATTTTCAATAAATAGCCGAATGCTTGTATCTATAAACTAGCAGTATAGCCTGGCGTTGCTCGTCCGTAATGAAAGATTTAAAATTAATCTATGGTCCTGGACATCAGACACTTTGGACGTTGGCACGAAAGACTAACAAGCAATAGTTGTTTCCAGTTAATGCGAAACCGTAGACTGAAAGAAAATGAATGGATGTAAGTCAAATTTTGATTTCTTGGTATCGATATCAAATAAGGTTTTTCGTCGTAAACTGAATTTTGAAGGCTAAATAAGTCCTCTGAGTAAATGGTATCATGGCTGAAACTAAGAACTACAATTATACCTACTTAGAGTCAAACCCGAAGCAAAAACTAAAATAAAAGGGCTGAAAAAAATACATACACTCAGATAAACAGACAAATACACAAACATCTTGCCTTATATATATATATATATATATATAATCGCATTTCTGCACTATTGTAAGAACTGCAACCTTGAAACTTCGGAATATCGTTTCCTATGTCTTTGTCTATGAGTTAATCAAACTTGATTAAAATCGGACCATTCGTTCTATAAGACGATTTTTTTCGATTATCGATTTTCGATATTTATTGGGGGTACCTCGACACAAAACCTAGCGAAGAACACTCGCAAATGCTTATAGTACAACTCTATAAATTTTCAAATAAATTGGTTCAGCTTTTTCTGAGTATATAGGTAACGGACACACACACACACACACACACACACACACACACACAAAGTTCCATTTATAAATAAGTTTAGATTTCTATTAGATATATTAGCGTTTTATTTATATATTTTTTTTTGTTTTTAACTAATTAGATAAATATAATTCTGAATTACTTAATGTGTTAAATCTAAATTGGCTGTATTTGGACATAAAATTATCAAATTAATTTAATTTTAAATATTGATTATGCTTATTTGAGCCTAATACGATAAGTTGGTTAATTTTTATTGAATTAACAATATTATGTGAATAGATTCAAAGAGGTCTTGTTCAAGTCAAATCCTTTACTACAGTTATCTAAATATTTTTTGTTTAATTTGCTTGAAATTCATGATGAAATATCAAGAACACAAAATCTAGTTTGGCTGAACATAATTTACAATGATAGTGAATATAAAAAAACGATTTTTTTGTTTATGATATAAGAGATTTTAACTTTAGAATTTTTTGATGAATTTAAAAAATTAATAACTAAAATAGCCATCGAACAATTCAATAATGGGAACATCAGCAAATACTTTATGCGATACCTAAAACTAATTAGTTCAGTGAATATTGAACACATTTTAAGACTAATTCACTCTGCACAACAATATTATTATTATTATTATTATTATTATATTTAATTATTTGATAGCAAAAATCTGTTTTCTAATGATATATCTAATTCATATATTTTTTTTCTTTCATGACCTGGATTTGATTCTCTGCACTAAAAGGTAAGTTTAATGATATTTTAAACTTAAATCTGTTTTCTCGTGTTGCTTAACAAGAAGAGAATAGTGTGCATATAAATGAGTGCCAGGTAGTGGAAGCGAAAGAACTTTTAGTATGAATGACACTAAATATAGCCAATTTCTCTGTTGTCTATCTGTGGGCGTTCCGAGTTTCATGTTACACTGGATTCCCATCTGAAAATGAAATCTAATGTAGTACATGTCAGTAGATAATATACACAAAACTGTGTCTGCGTGACCATGTGCGTGCACACGTGTTATATAATATATATGAAATGTTTCTATATAAACTACCATACACGAACAAACCAACAAACGTCTCTCTCTTATGTGTCCTATCTTTTATATAATCCAGTAAGTTATCAACCATTTCTCACTACATATATGGACATATAGACACAGAAATGCATACACATACACACACACACACACATATATATATATATATATATATGTGTGTGTGTGTGTGCATTTAAAATAATTGAACAAAAATATTAAATATGTATATCTAAGTAACATCGAAAACATGAAAGAATAGAAAATAGACAGAATGAATTGTTTCAATAATATTAACAATAAATAAATCCACTTCTTTATACAACTAGTCAAAAAGTACTTCTTTCAAGCTATTAATGAGCATACAGTAGTTTGTAAAACAATACATAAATATCATCAATGAAGACTAAAATATAATTAAACGCTGCCGAAAATGCACCATGACTCAAAATTATTTACGAAAAAGGCAATATTAATAACGATATCAACTTTGATGTAACATTAGATAGTTATGCTGGCACAATTATGTGAAATGGACATATGCATGATCAATATAGTAACAATATTACAAATAAAACAATTGGTTTTTATGGCAACAAGACCGACAACTTTTGAACATTCATAACGCTAAAACTAAAAAAAGACATCATCAAAATTCTTTGATTTATATATACAAAATCCAATAAACAAAACAGTAAATTTCCTATGTAAAATATTTAACATAAACTGAATCTACAAATCATCCTGAGAAACAATCTAATATACATTAATAAAAACTTCAACCACCCCACTAACGTATTCAAACACATGCCCATATTGAAAAACAAAAGTATCTTAAATTCTAGCAAAGAAAAAGTATGCAATTCATATATATATATATATATATATATATATATATATATGAATTGGCACTAAGAAATAATTGATAATTAAAAACGCGTGTGTACATGAACGAAAAATAATTAAAACAAAACCCACAGAAAAAAAATTATTTTAATCCTCCTATAATAATAATAAAAAATAGAAAAAATATCAGACAATTTGAAAAACTTCTATGAGCCTTGTTTTTTTTATAGAATGTAGGTGATTATGGCATTTCACATTTTCTTATTCTTGGTGGCTCTTAGCGCGATTTCTAATGTTGCGCCACAACATCCACTCTGTTATCTATGTGATTAGGCCCGTCTGTTATGTTACACGCTGCTTTCTCCTGTCTCTCTTTCCCTCTGGCTATTTAGTATCAGATTCTCTAAGCCCTTCTTTCGCAGTGCATGTCCCAGGAACATTAGCTGACTTTTCTGATGCTCACTATTAATTTCTTCTTCTTTTCCATCTTTTTCAAAACCAAATCATTGTTAAAGTGCTCGAACCATGATATCCACAGCATTCTTCTGTAGAAACACATTTCAGTTGCTTTCATATTTTGTTCATCTTCCATGATATTATCCAGCATTCAATGCCATATTGAAGAACTGACATCATATAACAATTCAGTCTCTCTTTGTTTCTAATGAAATTTACTATCTCTTAATATTCTACCTAGTTTCCTTTCAGCGTTATCTATTAGCACTGTATCATCAGCGTACTTTATATTGTTAACATAGTAGACTCCGATGACTAATCTTGGTCTAACTTCTGGTGTCCACAGAATTGTCTCGCCGTACAAGTTGCATTGATCCGGTGAAAAGAAGCACCCTTGTCTTACGCCCTTTTCTAACACTATACTACTGAATTCGATACCCCTCCGTATGCAAGCGGTTTGCTGCCAGTAGACTCTAGATTATTCTTACGTCTTTCTCAAATATGTCGTTGATTCTGAGTATTCTTATCACTTTGTGGCGTAGTTTGCAGAAAGCCTTCGCATAATCCATACAACATGGGTACACGTCATTTTTAACTTTTATTGCACTTTGCGATAGCATCCGAATCATATGGCATTTCTTCTTCAAGTGTCTTTGACGAACCTGCACAGTTTATTCAACATGATTCAGACAATGTGTTTTGTTATGTGGCGTAAGAACAAACCTTTAAAAATTGTATAAAACACAAGCAAAATCAGTTAAATCTGCATGAATAACCAAACATAAGAACCCTAAAAAAAATCAATAATTACGAAATAACAAAAAATAGCACCAATAAATGCTTGTCTAAAACAAAGTAAACTGTTCACTTAATAATAAATGCGTGACCAATAAATTAATGTAAATTCACTCATATAACAGAATAAAAAATATTTACTAAGCTGCAAGTCTAGCAAATTTTAAGAAACTTATATCAAACAAAAAATGTCAGTTAAAACAGAATTACACAAAAGACACAACCCTATCAAGATACATATTGAGTCTAAAATAAAGTAATATCCCCACCAACATCAAATAAAGAGAGCAGTCCCACAAAATATCAAAAGCAGAAATTGCAAATTATGCTTAAATGAAAAACTTGCAAGAATTATTTTAAAAACCCATATAAACTCAATGACTGGACAAATGTAGGCACATAAGTACTTTCTGTCCCACCTAAACTATAATTAAAACATTCAAATAACATTAATTTTAAATGAATAAAAAACGAAAAATGAAAAGTAAACACATTTTATTAATAAATAAAAAAATTAAATTAAATATTTTATGCCTAGCAAAACAAATTAAAAAAATCGAAGAACGTTACACAATATTAATAACAAAACGAGTATATTACCTTAATACGAAAAATTGACAATAATTTAGTGTTATAGGGAAAAAAGTAAACACTTAAACAAGGAAAAATAAAAGAATATGTATGTATGTCAGCTATCAGCATATTGATTTAACTACGTGTATAAAATTTAAGCGGTCGAGCGAATGAAATAAGGACAAGGGCGTAATTTGAGACTATTGATGCATCCAAACAGTCTGACTCTATTTTGTAATATTGTATTAGCGAATAATATCGCGAAAGGTTTAACTAATTTTTATGAGAATATATTTCTTTTGTGTAACAAACGATCTAACAAACAGCATGTTCAATGTTTCTCTGGATATTCTATATTTCTGAGATGAAGTAATATTTACAGTATTTACATTATTCGAATTAGTGTCCTCAATTTTTTAAAGATTTGTACGACGTTTCAGTCGTTGTACGCTCCAGCCTTCTTCATGTTTTAGGCATTTTGAACCGAAATCTTTATTACAATCACTGGGGTATTTCATCCTCATTCCTTGCGAAAAGCCTCGTTTTAAATCATGAGTTATCTCCCTATAACACTTCAAGTTACTTATTCACCAATGCTGTCGCCTGATATTGAACTGGGGAGTCAATTCAGGAACTAACCAAGTTCTTTAACCACTGTGCCATGTGTACTTATGGACAAGAACGGCTGAATGTTTGAGACATATAAACCTATAGAGAGAGATAACTGATGACTTCCAATCGAGCTTTACGCAAGGAATGAGGACGATATACCAAAGTGATTGTAATAAAGGGTTTGGTTAGAAATTTCTAGCACCTGCAGAAGGCTGGAGCGGACAACGTCCAAAACATCGTACAGATAGCAACAAAGATGCGGACAATATTCCGAATAATGTAAATACCGGTTCCCTGGTTGTTTATTTATTGCATAAAATACAACAAATGTTGTACACAGCCGAAAAGAAATGAATTAATTCTTTTCAACATTTAATTATTCTAAACCTAGCTAATCATCTTCACGATCCGATAACATTTGTTCATTTACCAAAAACATTAATCCATTTCCGTTTTATAGGAATATATCACAATACCATATGTTTACAGAGAAATTACAAAAAAAAACATTAAAATATCGTTCATATACATATTGTCTAATTGATTTTTTTTATGTTATCCAAATATGTTTTTTTATGTTATATAGCGATTTGTAATCCCGGTATAAACAAAAAAGTACGACACATTTCAGCCCACAAAAATATGTGGCCACTATATTCAGTCATTAGACTGAATCAAGATTTCACTTCCTAACGGAGAGGAAAGGATAAAATATGTTGAAGTGGAAAAATAAGACTTACCCAATCGAGGTGAAAAACGCAGACAATAGAACATCCTGATGATGAACGGAATCCCGAAATGAATCATAAGATATTGTCGGGAAGATGCCAGGAACAACACTTATTCAGGTTAACTTGACATACAAAAAATTTCTACATTTTCCCGCTTAGATTTTCCAATGAAATCTTCTCATCGCGTCAAAAATGGACCACAGAAAGAAAATCAAGTTTAGCCCTGTTCATTCGATCCAACTTCGCCAATTTCACTCTCCTTTGGATGACAGCTTCCGACAATAAACGCTTTCCGACAATTTTGATCTTCATGTTGAGCTAATGTCAAAGAACTTCACCAGATCATGATAAGATTAACGTTCATATCGCAAGATTACCTCAAGTCACGACATCGAAATCACCATATTTGCCACTACTATCATCATGAAAACTCTCTCCCCTTCTCTAACTAGAATACTACAGTGACACAAGGTGACAGGTATGAATACATGGTTTTGCTCTTGATAATATTTTCAGTATTTATCTGAAGTTTTCATATAAAGAGATACATGATAGTTTACAAATTCAAAAAATATAGCACTGATTGGTTAATATTTACTAATACAAAAAATAAAATATGTGGAACGCTTCAACGTAGAAAAATAGAGCTAATTTCTGTAAGCTTTTTTACTAAATAAAAAACAAAACTGAATTTTCAATATCACTTAGATTTAACCAAATTTTCTACAATTCAAAAACCGAGTTCCAAAATATCTCACCCACTAGATCGATGTAAGAATATCGAAAGAGTTAGAAAAATATATATCAAATTAATGAAATGCATAATATTTCATCATATTAATGAAGTAGAGAAAAACTTGAATTTTGTTTCTATAAATGGCTGCTTCATTTTTTTTATATAGTCAAATAAAATGATTTAATATATACATAGAGTACCATCCTCTCTGTAACGGGGCATGACACAATATCGGCATATGAATATATATGACTAGCAGTTTAGCCTGGTTTCACACGGGTAGTTTGAGGAATAAGAATAATAAAAAATGACATGATGAATTTATATAGCAAATACTTACACAACGTCCACCTTTGTCACTTTTATTGATATAAATATCAATGTAGAATGTCTCTCGTGAATTAACTTAGGGGCCGCAACATATATAGATAATATAAAAGGGTGATCGATTCTATATTATAAGCTGATTGCTGACATTGTGGGGTTATCTACCCCTAATTTTTGCTTTCTATAAAATTTCAAGCTGTCGTTAGCGTTCTAAAATTTTGATCTTCATCTGAGTGCAACTCTCGTAGAGCTAGACTGCAAAAGGCATACACTAAGTCCTGTCTGTCTGTTGTTTTTTTTTTTAATATACTTTAATTTTTCTTATTCACCCACTCCACTTACTGAACTTTGTAATTCCTTATATTTGGGTCAAACACGAGGGGGGTTGGGGGGCTCCTATTTTTTCTTTCTGTTACAACAAATTTTTCGAGTGTTGCTATATCAAGTATATCATACAAAAATTTCATAGGTTATTTCTGTCTTGCGGTCTTCAGTGTCATATACTCCATTTTAATCTTTCATATTTTTCTTTTTTCTATCTTTCTTTTACATTCTTCAATCTGTATTTGGAAATACTCGTCAGAATATTCAAGCTTCGAAATAAAGTTTACACGGTTTTATTTCGAATTGGTAATAGGAGTCATGTGATTGTAAATATTTGTTTAAATAGTCAAGCAATCAGCACAGAGAAGAAAATTTTTGTCTATACGTACCCTGTTGGTGCTACCCACTTTCAATGGACAAGTTTTTGAAATTTAACCGTTTTTCAAATGTATCTAATTCTTCATTGACTAGATCCAAAGCTGCGATCAGTACACTACGTTTTGTAATAAAACAATGAAATCGACACTTTTTTCACTTGAAATTTTCCTTTCATTTATAAACACCTTTTCTATGTGCCCTGTCTCTTCAATGCACCTACGTCTCCCTGGTGGCTCCAGTACATCATCTTCTGCTTCACAATGCAACCCTCGTTCCATCATCCGCCTGATTAGGTCCTTCAAATATGTTATCCGTTTGCTTTCCCCTGTGTTTTTCCCTCTGCCTGGCCTCTTAGTATCAGGCTCTCCAAGCCCTTCTTCCTCATTGCAAATCCCGGAGACTTCAGCTGTCTCTTCCTCAAAAGTTACCGAAACCACGCATATGTGGAATCATGTTTGTGTCTACTTTTCGCCATACAAGACTGTCTGTACGTATAGCATTGTCTGTATCATTTCTCAACCAAAAACAGAGGAAATTGAGCTCTTATCTACCCACAATGACAATGGATGTGACTAATGGTAAGTTTTACGTAAAGAATCCGAGCGTAAGCACTTTGGCTAGGGGGCAAATTTTCCCTAAACACTGCAAAAACGAGATCGGTCTTTAAAACTCGTTTTTCAGCCGAGTCTCTATCCGTAGAAGGTGCCCTGATTGATTTGACTTCTGCCTGAAGGCAGATAGCTTGTCTGTCCATCTTCGATGTATCGCTCCGTAGACCAAGATCCGAGAGCTGAGATTTCGCCTGGAAATCGCGGTATTTATCCTGAAGCCCATCCACGGAGACGGGTATAACAATAGGTCGGGCTTTACGTAGCGAACCGGAACGCTGACACTTGAGCCATGTGTCAAAGATGCCCAGCACTAGCATCAGCTTCTATAGTTCTAATTTAGAGCGGTAATCTATTACATCCCCACAGCTCCAGCTTACAGTTCCTGGTAATCATAAGATGCAACAGATTTAACTACTGACCAAGTCTTACCTTGTTTAACTTTTGTAAACTCACTAGAACCGTTGTTTCAACAAAACATATCTGTACACAGAATGTTTTTAAGTATCGATCACTACAATAACTTTGTATCACATTTGTATTGAGGCATATACTTGTGAAGTTATAAATGGCATTTTTTTTTACTCTAAACAATGATCAAGTCAGTCTTTTCATGGAGATAGTTGGATTTATTTCATTTGTCGTGGAATGACTGCGTGTAAAATCAATTTTTCAATTGCTTTTTACTCGTAGAACGTCGAACGTCGAAGAAGTTAAGAGAAAACGAATTAAATGGAAGAAAATGACATAACTTTTCTGTCTTTTAAATCTGTATCATCCAGTGCAAGTCAGTAAAGCTACTAAGTCACAAGGGATTACAGGGAGGGGAATAATTATTAACGTAAACATTAATAATGAGCGGGAAGAGAAGAGTAATCAGAAGGACAGTTGATAGCGATTTGCATTGTATTTAAACTTTTACCTGTTAATGTTAGCTAGAATGCACGGATTCGAAAGGGAAGGGAGTCCACAAATAAAATGTGAGAGAAAAGAATAAAACTTACTGTTATATATAGCCAGTTAAACTGTAAATTGATGGAATCTCGACAGCAAATTTGTCAGTGTCCCAAATGATCGCCCAAACGTGTATCACATCTCGAAATATATATGAATGACTAGCAGAATATTTTCCCCGCAGTAAGTTGCCTTTAGTTTCTACAGTAGACTGGTTGTCAACCAAGGCTGAAGAACCCATTCAGTCCTGTTATATAACCCATACCGACGGATTAAAAACCTTCCCAAGTGGACTTCTGAATGCAACGAATTAAAATGGAATTCGAACTAGATTTTAGATTTCTTATCCGAGCCGATATCTTCTGCCCCACAAGGCACATCCTTGTGCTTAAATTCTTAGTCTGTACTATGGTGAAGAGCATATCTGAACAATTATCATGTATTTATAGAAATAAAACAGGGGGGAACTTTACGACATTGGGAAGGTGACTCATTGAGAGACGCCAGATGAGAACCAATAATATTGCTGATTCTTGCTTGAAGTCAGAAAACCTGCAAATATGTTACTGTTAACATTTGGGTATTATGTTGTTAATATTGAGTTGCTAATATCAAATTTTAACTGAAATACCTCTCAAAAATAAATGTCTTTATATTCTGTTCAATACAATAGTAACATATAAATAAATGTACAAGTAATATATCGAATAAAATCACATTCATTTCTTTTTTTCTGCAGATTAATTGTCTATGTATGTAGCTTACTTGTAAACCTGGACGTCGGCCATTGGCTCATAAACTCTGGTGAGTGATCAAAGTCGGCCATTTGATAATTTGGCGCGTATTTATTCCTAATTTAATAGTAACCAACTCTAATGAGAATGAATGCTGTCCAATTAAAGCCGAATCAATAACCAATAACGCAATTAGGACAGTTAATCAGATCAGATGGCTTTAGCAAAGATATTTCCTCGAGCACTATGACGTCATCATGAAACGCACTTTCTCGCCCCCAATTTAAGATAGTCCCTTATGAAAGGTAATAAAGTTAAGTATCCCAAACGTAAAAATTAGGTGATTTTAGTTTCCATACTCGAGGCAAAACGGAAATATACAAATATCTTGAGGGTTAAGTGTCAATTTTTTATTTTCATGTGATTTTGCGTGGGCAGTTTAGCTTTTAATATGCATAGAATTTGGTAATTCTTCCGATTGATAACTTAAAGCAGAGAGCGAATAATCTCTTTTTGCGTTCTTAACAAATATGATATAGTAATTATTTGCAATTACTGGAAATTGAAATTTTTGTGAAGGTATGTGGCGAAATTGTTTCTTTTTTTTTCTTAAATATTTTTCCTTTTTTGACACTTATTAACATCTATGTGAATATCTATTAGATTTTATTATAAAAAATTGCTTTAAGTATTAACGATTTGCTCTACTTTAATTTCTGTAAAGTTTTAAATGCTTAAGCTATTCGAACGGTGATTAATAACTTCGTGGCCTAATTAATAAATACTCAAATTATGAAGTTACAGTATAGCATCTTTTAAAATGTGCGACCGTATATATTTTATGGTGGCTAGATGAAACACGAGGTGGTTATGGATGATATTAAGTTTTCTCAAGTTTAATCTTTCCACGTTATTGTGATGAAACAATCTATTTTTAAAATTGGTATTTATTTATACAGAAAACATAAATACAGCTATTGAAAAAGCTTTTTTTTACATTTCTGCCACTTAAGGTCCATCTTTCTTGTGCAGTTTTGACTATTCCGTAATTTTGTTTCCATATATATCGGACCAGACACACTGCAAATATTACATGGGATATCTTTTTATAAATCGCTGGTTATATTCACCGTAGTTTAGAAACAAGTTTCAAATTCACTTCGTGGAATATAATGTAAGAGTTTGTGAAGAAGTAATCAATACATACACACACACACACACACGCACGCACGTAAATATATGGTAAAAATAGTTTTATGGTATGCATTTTCATGACTAAAAAGTGCTCGATATCAGAAACAAGACGTATGATATATGTAAAGATATACTCAGTTATAATCTAAGATTAAGAACAGAATGGTTAAATAGACAGGAGGAAAACTGTATTTTAAATTGCCTGTGATGAACTTTTTCAAGGCAAAAAGACGAAATGAGCTTTATTCTAAATTATGTATCTATAAACAAACATGAAGAAATTCTAAAACAAACTTACACACAAAATATACAGTTTTCAAAGAAAACGGTCAAACTCCCTTTCTTTTAATATCTCTTGACATTATACTACACATGAAGAAATTCTAAAAAAATTAAAATATTCTGTTGATCTTTCGAATGATTTTTGAGCGTCTTTGTGGTTGTCAAAATTGTTTGTTTATAGATGCATAATTTAGAATAAAGCTCATTTCGTCTTTTTGCCTTGAAAAAGTCCATCACAGGACGAAACGCGTAGGCGATTTAAAATACAGTTTTCCTCTTGTCTTTATTGTATTTAACCACATATCTATATATATATATATATATATATATATATATATATATATGATTACTTAGTTTTTGGTCATAATAAAATTAGACCAGTACACAGTTGTATTAAAACGTGTTTAATACAATTATATTGAACTTTTAACTGTTCAACATTTGTAAACGAGATATTACTCGTCCTACGTTTCAACCATGTGTTGTCTTCAGGTGATTTGCAATAACTGATTTACATTTTTGTTTTATTTTTACGAACGGATATTCTTTTTAAATCAGAATATTTAAAAAGTTTTTAACATCACTGATGCTTGTATTATTTAAACTGGAATTAAATTGAGAATAAATACATCAGATTAAACATAAGACATAATGCAGACAAATGATTACATATTTTTACTCACAAGAAAAGATATACATTTAAAAAAGACTTTTTTCAATTAAACAAATGCAAAAAATTGGTCAATTTATTTTAGAATTTATAATTTTAATATTTTTATCTTATCTTACATTGATTAGTTTTTGTAATGCTGAACACTTGGAAATACTTATATTTTTTTTGTTTTTTAGTATTTTTACCACATTATCTGCTTTATGGTTGCATGTTAGTTTTTTGCATATGTAATTACTGTATATTTTCTCCCGTGGAAATGTTTTTAACGTCTTTAAAAAAAATAGTTCTAGAAAGATTTGAAAATATTTTTAAGAGATTTTTAAAGTAAGCGAAATGTTTAATGAAAATCTTTTGAAAAGGTCTCTTTAAAGATAGTTTTTATTTTTGAAAAGTTTTTTTTTATATTTATATTTTGTGTAAATTATTATTTGTCTCTTGCTTATTTTCGTTTCCAGCATTCATTTTTTTCATTTTCCTTTTCTTTCTGTCTTTTTTCGCTCGTTTATGTTTACAGACTTAAATGGCTATTCCTATCTTTTTGCTTCATTTTCTGTCAGTATACATTTACATAGGTTTCTACCATGTTGTCTTCAGGCGATTTGCAATAACTGATTTTTGCAGTTGATTTTGTTTTGTTTTTTTAAGAATGCTCACGGAACAGTGAATTTTTTTCTATTTCTAAGGCTCACGTAACGGAATTTTTGAATGCGAATTTTTTAAAATTACGAAAAATATCGTTTTAATCCATGGTTGTATGAACCTAAAATAACTATTAGGTTCATACAAACATGGATGAAAACCTTATAATTTCTTGTAATTTTAAATAAAAAACCTTGATCGTGTAATATATCGTTTACAGATAAAGGATATTCAAGAGTTCGACAATATAATTGTATCGAACACTTAATACAGCTGTGTGTTTGTCTAATTTTATTATGATCAAAAACCTAAGTAATGAAAAAATATATTTTATCGAAACTTTTATCGAAATTTTATATAAACAACCGACAATTTGAAATTAATTGTTTGAACATTTTTTTAATTTTTATCGATACTCTTATTTAAGTAGATATTCTGTTTTAATTAATCAGTTTATATATTTATATCTACTGGCCTGATTATTTACGATAAATCTTTATTACGAAAATGTGTGCCATTCGGCAGGATTCGAACCTGCAACCCCTATCTACATAGGGGACGCTACCATTTGATCTGGCAACGTCTTAGACCGCTCGACCATGAATGACCTCCAGTCGAAACGAGCTTTTAAGCAAGCCTATATAACACAATTTTCGTTTCATCGCAACAAACATATCTGCTGTGAAATGTATCGAAATGTCAACAAATGTAAACATGTTACGGAGATTAACGAATTTTAACGAAACTTGGTTATAAACAACCGACAATTTGAAATGAATATTTACTTAAATACGAGTATCGATAATAAATAATAATGTTCAAGAAAGCTGAATACATGGTTAGCAGCAAAAAGAGCAACTCAAATTGCTAAATACAGGTGGGTGATACTAGAATTAAGCAGGTACAAAAATTTAAATATATAGGAATTTTTCTAAATGGAAGTGGAAAGTTCAACACAGAGGTACGAAGGCGAAGTGACATGAAAGACGCATTCCAGAAGCTGAGTAATGTACGAAGACACAGGAAAAAAATCACTAAAAACAAAGACTGCTAAATTGCAATGTGATGTTATAACGTCAGTGTGTGTAGGACAATATCTTCGAAAATGAAGGAAAAAAAATTAAGCAGCGGAAATGTGGTTCTACAGAAGAATGCTCTTGATATCATCGACCGAGCATGTGAGCAATGATGAGATGTTGGAAAGAATGGCAACGAAAAAGAAATTAATATTGGGCATCTGGAAGAGACAACTGAAGTTCCGGGGACATGTAATGAGGAAGCAGGGCTTGGAGAACCTGATACTGACAAGCCAGATAGAGAGAAAAAGAGATAGAAAGGCAGCGGATAAAATATTTGAAGAGCCTGAGTAGTTGGATGACAGAACAGGGGTTGCGTGGTGTAACAGGAGAAAACGTACTAAGAGCTACCAGGGATACGGTGATGTGGAAAGCCATGATTGTCTACGTCCTGAAAGGACAGGGTACATAGGAGAAATAGGTTTAATTAGTGGATTTTAAGTTATAGTCATTTTCTCCTCCACAAAATATTTCTAAATATCGTTTTCTTGATTGTCAATGATAATTTTATATTTATTTGATTTTCTTTTGTTTTTAGCTTTCTATAATTCCAGAAAAGCATTGTCTAAATTATTTCAGTTATTCCTATATATATTTCTACATATATATTTATTTATCTGTTAAATTTACAAAGGTTTCATATTCTATATTTTTCTGTGAGCGATTTGTAAGTTTATTTCTCATCAGTTAAATATTGTTTTTGTGTCTTTTTCTTTTTACATAGTCATTTTTGTCATTTTCTCGCTGCAAATATAGCTGAATTAAAGAAACTTCCGGCGCTGGGGTTTGACCGAATATTTCACTTATTCTTTTTTTCAAATGCCTTGTCCCAGATATCGACCACTTTAACACTTAATGTTAATATGTATTAAACTATATTTTTCTATATATATATATATATATATATATATATATATATATATATATATATATAAATATGTGTTTGTGTCAACGATGCATTGTAGTATCCGAAATGTTCATCTTAAGCTTAGTGTTTTGCTTCTGTTGTTAGCGGCATCTTCAGGTCGGAATGAAAGATACAATTGTGTGCAAAACAAATGAGATACAATTAAATTACCTTATCAGATCCGACGACGAGAAACCAGCATATATATATTTCAACACTCACCAATCTTACATCTTAGAACGCTTGACTAGAAAGGATTTACTGCTAAACAAATCTAAAAATAAAAATTGTAACAGTTTTTTGATATTTTTGTAATGTTCATATGTGCTCTATGTTCGTATCCGAAAGTAGACAATAACTTATACGAAATGGATTTCCTCCTATATATTAAAATAATTGTATTTCAGTTCATTGCTTTTTAATAAACAATATATATATATATATATATATATATATAAAAACTGTAAATTTGTCTTTAAACACGCCTCGAAAACCCACAGAGCATAAACGCGGAGGGGGAAAATGGACACAAAAAAGAAATTAACTATGCACTTGGATATTAATCAAAGTACTAGTCGAAAGAAAAAAAATCCCCGAGAAAAGAACCTAACATGTAAAGCGCTCAATACAATAGCAGGGCAAACAAATAAGTAGCTAACCTAGAGCCAAATGACCTATCTAGGTTTCACCTATTGGATGATCAGGGCATGTTATGTATATCTCGGTCTGAATTATAGAAATATTGATAGGACAATATGCGAGTTTTGTCAGGATTCGAAGCTGAGTCATCTAAGAGAAATCGTTAATTTATCTGACATGTCTTAGATGGCTCAACCACATATACGGAAATGCATTATATATAATGTTTATATATATATATATATTACTTTATTGTTAAATATAATTAAAACATTACAATCAACAGAAATTCTGACAGCATAATGCAATCGATGTCATTGTCTGAAAAGTAAAAGATTGTAATTAGCTACGCTAAAAACAAATTGTAAGGAAAAATTAATTTGATAAACTCGATGTGTAATCAGATTTAAATTCTTTTAAAAGTAAAAAAGAAAATGTCTGTTTGAATGCTTTATTTATATAGTCTCTTATTTGTTAGTTATTTTCTACAGAGACGATTTGCTGGTTAATGATTATCGAACTTTCTGTTGTAGAAGACATACACAATATAATTTTTTTTTCAATCAAGAATCAAAAAAAGGATTAACTGAGTTAATTTCTTTGAAATTTAGTTTGAATGCATTGATGACGTCGATTTGTAAAGATAACAAAAGCTCGTGCCTCACAGTTATTTAACTTTTCTTCTAAAAAGGCAACAGTCTGTGTTCTGATTATAAAGCAACTATTGAAAGAAAAATTAAATCGTACAATTGTTTCCAATTCGGTGAAATTTATTTAATTGTGTTTGTTCGTTAAACACATCTATCAGCCCACTTATCAGTGTTCTATCAATCAATAAATTGAACTATTTTCCTGTTAACTTACTTACCTACAAGTCACTTCTCATTTTACATTTTATGGGTTGATTTTTTGCTCCTGTATACAACGAGTTGTCACAAAATAAAGTCTTTACATTTGCTTTGATACAGACCTTCAGAGAAGGAAATGCATCGACGAAGATATTCTCTTTTGATTTTTTTTTCATATTGTAGTTTTCCAGTAGAATATATCTGAAAATTAATACACATAAACATACAACCGTGTAATATATATATATATATAGAGAGAGAGAGAGAGAGTTAAATGTACATTACGATACGGAATTTTCTGTTTCGAGATAGAATCTCATCAGGCGATATAAAATTTGTGTGTGTTCATTTTAACTAATCAAATTAAAGATTCACTTTGAAATTTAGACATATAGTTTCTACTTACTTACTTTTTTCCTTCTTTCTTTGGATAAAAAATTCATAATGAATAAACAGATATTAGAAAGATAGGATAATAATAGCAGGAAGTAAATTAGGAGAAAAATAGAAATGTTATTTATAAATTATAGATTTTGAAGGAATTAGAAATAAATGCATACTGATGAGAAGAGTGAATTTACTCAAAAGCCTCCTTATGTTTGAACAGAATATAAAAAGTACCTTCTTTTCTTTATCCCGTTTTGTATTCTACAAGAGGAGGTTAAAATATGAAGAAAGCAGACAGGACATTTTGGTACTAAAATAGATAAATCAATAGTAATATGATATAAGACGCAATAAAATAAAAATAGGTTAAAAGTACGTTGACACTTTGACAGTTAGGATGGAAAAAAGTATGTATGTAGAAACAACTGGCCAAATTTCGAAATGAATCTTTATTCTAATTAGTTAAAAGGAACACATATATAATTTTTTTATATTCTCACAGACATAAATAGCAAACCTACGTTTTTTGTATTTAAATTTTCACAACCAAAATCCAACATTGCTTGGAAACATAGAAATTCATAATTATATGGTTATATTAAGCTCTACAATATTTATTGTATTGAGCAGGGTTTATATAAAAAAAGTAAAGGCCAAGTAACTCAAATTCGTGAAACCTTGAATTCAACTGTGTATAATATATATATATATATATATAATATATATATGTGTGTGTGTGTATACTTTTAGATAGATATCCATATATGAATATTAATAATGTGGAAAGAATATTGCACAATATATTTATTGTAGAGCAAAATACTAATAAATATGCATATTTTCCTACCTCATACCTATAAGGTAGGATTATATATATATATATATATATATATATATATATAAACACAATAAAACAACAAAGTTTATCTTAGTTGACTCATTCTTTTTTTAGGTGTGGTCTGAGAGACCTTATCTTCACTTAACATTTTGTTATGAGGCATTGAATTGTATCACCACATGCTCATGAACTTGACTAAATTTTCCTGAAGCCTGATGAATATTAAAATGTATACATACGTTCGAATACATGGTTTTGACTAATTTCTCTTCATTAACCATATATATATGTGTGTGTGCATTATTCACTATCTGAAAGATGTTTTAACTATGATCGCATATGCTATTCTTCATATAGAAAGTACTACACGAACACATCAAAAGAAATATTGACATATGTGATATAAGCACATTTGTGATGAGAGCACAACATTTTTCTTGGTATTTTCTTCCCCTCTGCCTTGTAATCCTCTGATCTTATGCCATTCTGTCATTCCAACTTCGTCACTGTCTCCCATCATCATTTCATTTTATTTTCAAAAGAGTCTCTCTGCATGGGTACACACAAATCTGAAAAATAAAAAGGTTAATAACAATCTAGGACTTTTTTATTATTCTACTTTCGTCCTTCCTCTATTTTTAAACAACGGGTGCAACGTTAGACGGATAAATATAGCAAGAATGTTTAGGGCATTTACTTTCCTTTTAGTTTTGTTGGTTGAAATTGGAGGACGTCCAAATAAATACTTAGGAATTGAGCAGTGACTGGCTAGAAATCTTCGTGGTAAAATTGCGTGAAGGATTGGGAGAAAGAGAAGAAAATTTGAAAGAACAATATTTTATAAAAAAAAATGAAATTTTATGTATCATTAGAAAAAGAACATAGAATATGAATAGATATAATGAACGAAAAAAAAGAAATAGGATGATGAAAATTTCCACAGAAAAAATTATAAAGAAAACAAGCAAGGAAAATGTAAAATGAAAAAGATGTGAATGAAAAGGAAAATTATAGGGAGAATAAAAGACGGTAAGGGATTAAAAGAAAGTATTATAAGGAAAGAATGAACTAAAAAGAAGAAACATATGAATGGAAAGTTAAGGAATAAATAACGTCAGAGGAAAATAAGAAAAGGGGAAAAATTAGAAAAAGTTGCATATGGTTACTAAATAGAAAAGCGCTTGATCTGATCAGCGAGAAATATTTTTGGTACCACATTCCACCCCCTGTCAATACCCAGGGGCATCGGGGTTAGTTTTGAGCTGTTCACTCTATTGTAAGTAGCGGCAAAAATCACTTAAGCAGAGGTTTTTATCTATTTTCCGCCCTCTTCAATGTCCAAACACACACAAGACAAAACGAATTGCTTCATCCTGTAGTTGGAGCGAAACTGTTTTCTCTGAATAACAATGACAATGTATAATACGCAGTTTATTTTTACGGTACAATAACGCTATTTTAGCGTATTGATTTTTTTTTCCTTTTCAACATTTTGTATGTTCTATAAAAGGAAAGCTACTGCATTGCATTGTAACTGATGTTAATCGACTTCCAAAAGCCTTTGTTTTTTTCTTATTCCTTTATTTTCTTCATGCAAAACGTTTAGATATTTCTATTTATATCCCATAATGATTTACATATACTGTAATTGATTAAATGTTACAAAAATTATGGGGAAGAGAATTTATTAGCGCGAATTCGCAAAAAGGGGTCAAAATGATCATGGAGTGAGAACAAAATCAGTATTAATTAGTAATGAAATTGGAGACTATTTTTCCTACCATTACAGTATGACAAACTACTTTATTTTCTATGATCAAAATCACTGGTATTTAACACTGCTAGAAGAATGAAGAAATTACGAATGAAAGTTGCTAGCCGTATGAGTCATTGGAAAAACAGTGATTTTTAAAAAGCGTGTTACTCCTATCATCAGATAAAATGGATTTCTTTAAATGAATGCACTACTACATTATACTAAAAAACTCATGTTTTCGCATTTTTCTCTCTATATTGAATAGCCTATCGAAAATTAAATACCATTCTATTCACCATTTAAAAATTATAAAATAAATGTCATTTAATAATATAATACAGATGCAGTTGAATGGGTGTATATATGTCATATATAGTTTTAGTGCAAAGAATCTGAGACTATAACTGACTTCGTAAGTTCGGTGCTGATTTTTTGTTTTTAAGGAAATAATACACGATGACTTAGATGATAATGGTTTTCTCACAAATTCCTTCTGAAAATCACATGGGAGGAGAAGTCTTAGACGTAGCCTAATAAAAAAATATCCAAATGATGGATAATTGTTGTCTTTATTTTCACCTAAATTTAAAACCACAATACGATGTTGAGAATGGCTCATGATTAAACATGACATTCATTTTCTGTTGTATTTAACTATGTATGGTTAGATGATTATCTGATAACTCGATACACAATATATGTGTGTGTATGTGTGTGTTTCACTTAATAACATGGAAAAATGTCTTTTATAATAATCGTTTACTGTTTTCTAATCAGTAATACGTCATAGTATTACTTGCGCAAGGAAAAACAGTGCATACATTAATTTCATCTGAATATCAATATACTGAATTCACAACTAAAATCGTTATGATAAAATTAGACATGTCCTTATTATTCAATGAAACATGCTTTAATGAATATATATATATATATATATATATGTGTGTGTGTGTGTGTGGTAGAGATAATGAATTAACAAAAATATAAAGTTTGTAACTTAGAAGATTGGCGTAATCTCTAGTCTAATCTTACTAACAAAACTACACATTTGCATTCGCTGGTCTTCATATTGTGCAAAATTATAAATTAAATGTATGGACAATAACATATTTCTTTTCATCATTGACCCGTCAGCAGATTTGTTGAAATTACCGAAAGTTTTGGAGACTGGACTCATATCAAGGAAATCATGAAAAATTGAGAAAATTATAACGTGGCCTTTTCCATCTTGACTTGTCTCTTTATGGATTAGTATGAATTTGGTAAGATGATTTCAAGAGATTGCTGAATGATTGTGAGAGCTTTTGCTTTTGTGGTTGAGGAATCCTTTGGTATATGTGCTACTTCATTTAAAAAGAACTGTTGGTATGTATGCCAAGAATTTTTATAAAGTTTTTGGTTTTATTGAAAATGTAATGATTTTACAGTTTTAGCCGCATCAGATCAATTAGTGACTTCCCTATGTTGTTAGGTGTCTCAGATTTCGAGTTACACACATTTACATAAAAAATATATCTTAAATAAACAGGCCTGTAGAAATAAATATATAAATATACCGTTTCATTACAAACAGTATATCTACCCAAATATAAGTATCAATTGAAAATAATGTTCAGTGGGTTGGATGGCGTAAGAAATGGCACGTGAATTTTAATGCGTTTAAAAGGAAGTAGCTCTCTGCTAACCGCCATAGACAAACGCTCCTACCCCATCCCAATAGCATGGATCAGGCTAGTCTCTTTGAAAAACACTGCGCCTCCTCGGTCTAAATCTCCCAGCAGACATCAAGAGAAATGTGTACATCGGATCCATAGCTAAATCTGCTGCTAGAAATGTGGCTTCACTGTGTAGAGCAAAGAATTTCCGGTCTGAATCCATCCTACACATATATAAATCTACCATCCGTCCGTGTATTTAATATTGCTGTCACATCGTCTCGGGTGCCCCTGCTATTCATCTCGGGGTTCTGGACAAAATCGAATGGTGAATCTGCAATATGATCGATACTGACTTGTTAGCTCAACTACAGTCATTTTTAACCAGCGTAATATGGCTTCCCTCTCTCTTCTAGAAATATTTTCACGGTTTCTGCTCCGACGAGCTTATTTCTCTGGTGTCCACTCTGCATCAGTTTACTCGAGATACTATACTAGCAACTACATCCTTTTACAGTGAAAACATTCAAATGTAACCGCAACTCTTACTCCACAACTTATTTTCTCGCACTTCCCGCCTGTTGATTTCAGTTCCGTATCATTGCTTCCCTGACAGCTATGACCTCTAAGAATTTAAATATAATGTCATCTGCCATATTCTATCTGACTTGCATCCCCTCTCTCATGTTTTTCCCGGCCACTCTTATCGCATCAGCTCTGTTCACGCCAATGTTCTTAAACTTCTCTTATCTATTCTCTGACACCACTTATAACTTGTTTCTCTTTCTCATCACTTTCCTCTTTTGTAGCCCTCTTCTGACCAGTGGCAGTAAAACTGCCTTGCTTGGGTTGAAATTATTAAAAAATAAACAAATATGTTAGTTGTTAGAAACATTTAGGGACTATGCGATATATATATATATATAAGAGAGAAAGCAAATTTAAATTTCTCAATAAGCCATTACCGTTGGGCTCATATAGTCACTTTAAATAACCAGCAAAGTAAATTACTAATAAATATACCTGAGCTAACCAGGAAGATTTAATATTTATTCACGATCTTTTTAGTTATGCTTGCTCTCCTTTCTGTCAGTGAATTCGTTGGTCTCCGATCCTGAAGTAAAATTTATAAACAGAAAAAAAATCTGTCAAGTACCATCTATATTTTCAGTTAAAATCCATGCAAGTCTTCGAATAATGGATCCGGAATGGGGAGAGAATGCAGCAGAAAGAAAATTAAAGAAATTCAAGTAAAAATTTGAAAGTAATGACCAACCACTTTTTTTAATATTAAACGCCCGCGTAAAAATATAGTTCTGAAGAGAAGAAAACAAAAACACTTGTTTTCCGACAAAAAATATATTTGAAGAGATAATTACGTTAGCTATCTTGTAAACAGAGAATAATTCCAACTGTCAATCACTTGACTTTGTTTTTTTTTCTCTTTGTTTTGTTCCAGAAAATAACAAATACATCCTTGAATGACTAAGCAATGATTGTAAACCTAATTGCTACCATTTTTATTTTAAAAATAATTTTGAGAGAGGAGCTGGGTGAAATAAACTAAATACAAAATAAACGAGTCTTCGAGTCTGAAATTCTAGTAATGAGCATTAAATATTGTAATCAGATCGTTAGTTTGCTGAACTGGTGTTCATGAAAGAATTGGTCTCTGGGCGCCATCGGTGTGAGCTGAACGCAAATTGAATGAAGCACAATTAGTGCCTTGTTGAAAAACACTGGTTTCTACCAATCACAGCCTCTTCATTAAGAACTTGATTTTTGTAATATGGACAACGCTGAATTGCGCATGCGTCTGAAAGTAATTTTGTGGGGAAATAATGTTTGATTTTTGCTTTTTTTTTCCTTTGACCATAGTTATAGTGATAGAAAAGAGATGACAAATATTTTTATTTTTTCATTATTAATTACCTTTTTTTAATTCAGCCACAGTCGTTGAATATAAATATGATTTACTATTTGTACGAACCAGTCTATCGTTTGATTCGTAAGATATGTCTGAAGAAACAAACACCCTTTGAGTTAATATATTTTATTCCAATGGTGAAGAATGTTATCGTTTTTCATTTTATATGAGCGTCGTAAAAAGACGTGATTAGTGGTTGATTTAAGAGAATATATCAATTTACCATTGTTTATCAGCGTTTGGCTAAAAAAAAAACTTTTTTTTCAAGATAAACTAGAATATCTGATTATGCCTCTCTACAGGTTTCTTTCCGTGGTTACTATCAAAATGTCTTTGTAATATTCTCACTTTCCGCTATCTAGTATCTAGTCTGTTGTTCTCTCGCTGTGCCGTTATCTTTCAATGTCTTGTGAGTATTAACTTTTCCAAGAACGCTTTTCTCATTAGGTGTGAATGAAATTATAAAATCTTCAGTAAAACTATTCTTTTTGTTTATACTTTGTATAAAACTTCTTCGGTGATTACGCACTTCACTCATTTTATATCCAACATCTTTTTGTATCACCAAATTTAATTGCCTGTTTATCTTTGGCAAAATTCTCTGAATATAGTAGTGATTTAATTAAAAGATCATTTTTTTGTTTATTTCTATTGAAATATGACTGCATAACTATTAGCATATCTTTAAATGAATATTTTTATATTTATTCATTTTTTACTATTCTAATATGACATGTTTATTCTCTCCCAAAGCACACGTCCGATAAATAAATTTCTATAGTTTTTGGTTTTGGTATTTGTAATGAGTATTTTATCCTGTTTTATTTTCTTTTGCTGAATTCTATATCTTTTTGCAAATGATGGTTCTTCCTTTCTTCATGCTCGCCATTATTTAGACATCATAGTAAATAAATCTTCTGTGTGGCTGAGATGATTTGATTCCCAATTCTTGTTTTAAGAATCAACTCAATATGTACCAAGACCCGTCCTTCTTGAACAGCATCTCAAATTTTAATGGCTGCCGTTTCACCCTTTTATAGTTAAATCAAATAAATGCAACACCACTTGTATTTCATCGCCCTTTATCTCACACTTCCCGCCTGTGGAATTTTCTTCCGTATACTTGCTTCTCTGACGGATACAATATCAAAGAATTTAAATGCAATGTCGATTGCCATCTTTCATTCACTTGAATCCAGCCATTCTCATGTTCTTTCTCCCATCACTCCGTGTATCTTAACTAGAAGAGACTAAATCATAACATATTAAAATCAATTACTTACTGACTCTTGTAAGTATTATTGCCTCCCGCTGCAAAAAAAGAAAAAAACCTTTTATAAGCAGGTGTCATTTCCGTTTTTGTTTTTTTTTATTTTTGTTATAATGATGGTTGTCTAGTTCGTTATGTTTTTTTTTTTTACACTTTCTAGGTTAAATGTTAAATTATGATTGTACCATCGTATTTAAAGTTTTCTCTTCAGTATATTCTACACACATTTTTGTCTGTTCTTTTTTTACTAGTATAAATTCAAAGAAAAAACGGCAAAGATCCTTACGTAACTTGAATATTAGGAAAAAAAATTAACCAGAGAATAGAACAAAAAGTATCAAGTTTATTTCATTTAAATTTATGAAGATCAAACTTTACTGGGAAGCTAAAGTCTGGAAAAGATTCCGACGAGCGGGAACTGCGATAGAATAAACTGTTGGCATAGAACTAATGTGGCCTTACCATCAATCTAGAACAGCCCTCAAATTTATAAAGTCTACATGACATAGAATTTTTATCAGAAAAACACCATGAAATTATATATCGAAAACTAACAATGAAGCTACATTATAGCATAGTATAAGATACTGAAGGCAAGATGCCATGAAAGAACCAATAAGATTGCTGATTATTTAGATTTTAATAAGTATCACTGAATATATAGCCGGAAAGCTATGCCATAAGTAGCAAAACTATTCAAATCAAAACAAATGCTAGGCTTATAAATGTGGTAAATAGTTTCTGGAGTGAAAACGTGGCTAGCACGGCATATAGAACTAACATTTCTAACGGCTGACATTTTCAGTGATTCAACAAAATTTTTCAATTACTTAGAGGCCGGAAAAGTTAGTCCAAAAACGCACAATGAATTACACTCTCAAAAGTAAATATCATTTATAAGTTTTCTCTCAGACATTTAAGAGAGATATTAAGTTTTGGAGGATTTTATACGTAAAAAGCCATTCTTTGACCCAGTCAAATAAAGTAAGTAGATTAGATCTTTCTTCTTCTTTTTTTAACTTAGCTGCAAAATTGACCTTATCGATCCACCCAGACTTAATAACCAATTGTATCATCAGCATCGATAACGTGTTAAGAACTGATGCCAACTATATGGTCGTTGTTAGTAATATTGATCTGAGGATATAAAATCCTAGTAGACACCTGTATCAATGCAAAAATATTACGAAGAAAAGTTCACGACCACATTCATTTCGAAATTCGATAAGTAATGAAGCAGTTAAAATCATTTAAATCATTTTTGGCAATAACCTTTCAATTTGTGAAGATGTTCAATATTCCAGACCTCGTCATATGCGTTGGAGATATCCAAAGAAATAACTCGCATATCACCTTTCTTATCTAAAGCTTGATAAGCACCTTCAGCACTAACAGTTAATACATCAACAATGAATATAGGGAAATTAGTCACATGTCATAACTGAAAGATAAACCTACGCGGTATGATGCTTATATATATATATATATATATATATATATATAAAGCATCATATATATACTATTTTACATTTTGTCGACAATCCGTGTTTTTTTTTTTTTTGTCGACTGCACCGTATAGTAAGTTTAGTTTGGTACCGTCTGTGAGAAAAATACCACAATGTTTCAATTCATTTTAAAATTTGGAAACGGCATGATCTACTGCTTTTCATTCGGAATAAATTTCAAACACTCCTGGCCATGACAGTTAACTGCATCCGGCAGCAATGCCTCTGTGGAGGTCGAGGAGCATGAAACCACCCATTAATTGATGTTGTTCCCAGGCTCACCCTGACCCGGAGTGCTGGCACCTGCTAGGTTCCCAGCTATGAGCAAATAGTTAACCCCAAAACAGGGTTCAAAACAACATGAATATTCAAAAATACACCTTTATAGAATTGTATACATATAAATAGACTCTATAGAAAATTATAGATTTTTAAAGAAAAATATTACCAACAGTACATATTTGAAGAAAAAAAATATCACCACATTTTTTGAATGAAAAAAATTATTCTCAGCGGAATATTTTTCAATATAAAACTAGAAGACATTTTCAGATTTCTAAAATAAAATAAACAAAAGAAAATCATTCAAATCTATATAAATCAACCTACTAACTATAACCGACATTTTAAAAAATGCATTAAAACCCCACCTATTTGTCATAAATAACACACAGAGGTTGATATGAAGTTAAATAAAATTCAAATTCAAAAAAAAGTTTTAAGTTTTTAGTCAGTTTGAATAAAGTTCAGAAGTATTCGGAAATAGTTGTACTATATGTCCAGGAGACATCATGGTGTTTCGAGAAATGACTAGTGATAGCGTCCGTAAGCCTTTATTTATCTTCCCACAGGCGTTTAGCGTCAACTGCAGCTTCTTTTCTCGCACTTCACGCCTGTGGAATTTCCTTCCATTTACTTGCTCTCCCGACAGCTACAATCTCCAAGAATTTAAATGTAAAGTCAATTGTCATCTCCTAGATAATTAACCTGCATCCTCTCTTTCATGCTCCTTTCTCCGTCTAATCTACTCTCATCAGTATTTTCATCCTTTTCTTATTCACTTCCTGACACACCCTATAACCTGTCACTCTTTCTCATAAGTTTCCTCCGATGTAACCCCTTGAAAAACAGTGGCAGTAAAATGCTAAATATTTTCATGATTTCTACTTCAACAAACTGAAGTATCTGGTGCCCACGCCACAAAAATTTACTCGTGCCACCAGACTAGTAAGAAGCTCCCATCTATTTACAACCAAATCCAGCCGACAATTCTCCTCCACCAGCTTCTTTTCTCGCACTTCCCGCCTGAGGAACACCATTCCATATACTTGCTTTCCTGACGAGTAAAACATCTAGGAATTTAAATGTAATGTCAATACACATCTCTTATTCACATGACCCCAGTTCTTTCTACATCACCCTGTATATCTTGTTCGTTTCCTTTCTCTCTACCTTCGAAACTCTCTTCACACCCGTGTTTCTAACCTTGTACCGCCTTTCTTGAAGTGAAACGATTAAACAAAAAATTCAAATGAAACAATTATCACATACAATATAATGTCAGAAATTAATCTATATGTTAATGATAAAAGTAGCGGTTTCTGATAACAAAACAACCGACATTCATTTATCAGTGCTACATGGATTTCACTTTCCTTCACTACAGGAACATCGAATTGGCATCAAAATATAGTATCTGTTTCATCTTTCATAGTCGTACTCTATTAATAAAGAGATATTCGCCATATATTTTCCGAGCAGTCAGTTCTACCGGTTGTCATTTATCAAATATTTCTAGTAAAACAATGTTTTAGGCGAAAATATTTCTCTTATCCACTGTTTCCGCTAAAACCCATAATTAGGGAGGCTTCTCGATCAGATGCCGGAAGTAGTCAATGTCAGCTTCCTGAATATCCTTTTTCTCTTAGAATTACGTGATAGCCATTTCCATAATAGCTGTTCCTTGAAGACCTCTGGAATTATTAATTATGTATATAATGTTTAGTTATAGCTCCAGTTTACAATGTTCTAAGAGTACTTCTCGCTAAGACACGCAGGGCACATTCCCTCGAAAATTTTTTAATCATTGATTAGAGAAAGAGGTGAAAATACAAGTAAGTTTTGAAATTTCTAGAGGAGTTCATTGATTTGCATGACATCAATGTGCAATTCTCGATTAGACAAATGGATTATGGATTATAATTTGTTTGCTTATATTTTGGAGTTTTAATATTTTTTCAGAATTGTACCAAGCTACACCTAGTGCAAAATATTTTGTGTGCAGTTCCCTTCTCTACTACACTAAATGTTACGATTTTTTAAAAATGTTTAATATCTATTTTAACATCTATTAGTAATGTTAAGTAGAAAAAAACTTGACTCTCTGCACTTAGATGACAAACTACCTAGGATTCGTTGATTGGTTTTCACAGCTTATCAACACAAGGTTGTTTAATGTAAGAATATGTTTGTGCATTGTAAGATGTGTTTTGAAAATAATAACGATTAACATATACATACAAGTCAAAATTATTAATTCGGCCCTCCCATATCTAATTACGAGTAGTGGTAAATTACATATCCCACACCCAAAATTGAAACACATTGCATTAACAATCTATCACGCATCTAAGTACTGAGAACATTCGAAGATGTTTAATTTTTGTAATCTTAGAATAATTGATGTTTCAAAATGATATGGACATAAAGCAATATTTCTAGGTAAAAGACAATTATGAATGCAAAACTGTACCGAAGGGCTAACACTCCAGTATTTATCTCAATAAATCAAGCAGGTATTACAGTAAAACAATGTCAGTCAGCTGGTTAAGTGCCATACATGATACGTAGTCTGGAAAGTGACATGACTGACTGAGCTGATTTTCTAACAATAGATTTCTATTAGATTCTGTGATGACTGGTTGACAACCAAGGCTGTAGAAGCCGATCTAACCTGCTATTTAACCACAAGCTGGAGTGGTGAAAAGAATTAATCATTTAATAGTTTCTCACCAAGCAAGGCAGTACTGCCAATGTTTCACAGGGGGCTACATGAGAACAGCCAATATAAAGAGGAACTAGTTACAGGGCGTGGCAGAGAATGGTCAGGATATGGGTGGGAATACCTGTGTAAAGATTTACGTGAGAGAACAAGATACAGGGGGTGTCAGGGAAAGGATAAAACTAACCTTGTATTTAAACTTTACTATTTTGAAGCTATCACGAAAGCAAGTATACGGAAGTTCCACAAACGGGAAGTGCGAGAATAGAAAGTGCTATAGTGGAAGAGATGATTAAATCTAATATTTTTACGGTTAAAAGATGAGACCTTTTACCAGAGTAAAATATTTTAGACGAGGAAGTAAGGAGCTAAGTTGGTCGAAGCAGAAGCCGTGGAACTATTTGTAGAAGTGACTAAAAGAAACTACATTTCTTCAGAAGAATTTGACTGAAGTCGAGTTGCCAGGTCGGGATCGATTAACTTGCATATTCTCCTCTAAATTTTGTGGAGAAATCCCAGGTGAAAAGAAGTGTCGCCCGACCAGATTTGGTGACACTATTCAATGCACAGTCGGATGGTTGATTTGTAAATTTTTAAGATGTTTCCCAAAGAGCATTTGCGCGCAAGTGAATTCAAGTGAAAATCAAACTCGGCTCTCCGATTTTTCTTTCCTAGCCGATATCCACTACATCACAAAGCACATCCGCAAATAAATAAGGAGCCATACTCGTCAACATCCTCCAAAGATGTTGCCCAACAATATTCCTTAAAGTATGCGAAAAAATGTAAGGCATGCTTTCACTGAATAAACATTTTATACTGGACGTCAATTTTTGAAATTGCGTGAACTTACAAAATAGTGAAAAATAAACAATTGATATGTAGAAATGATTCATAATTAGGCTTATTTATTTATTTTCTACATGCACCAAAGTCAGAAGCAGCAAGATCTAATTAACAATTGTGTTTTTGTAAAGGTAGAAATGAACGGTTAGTGGTATGGATAAGTAATTAATTAGCATAGAAAAATCTAAAATCAAGCACATCGTCGACATCAAAAACCGGAAGTCAATCAGATAATTGATGTAGGCAGTTGAATTGGAAAAATGTTTAAATGAATAACTTAAAAGTATGAAGTGATGCACTCAACCTTTAGAAGAGTTCTTGATTACATTTAGAACAAATAGATTGTTAATAAAATATATAACCTCATTCAATGAATACTGAAGGCATTTATGCAACTTGCAATCACTTGCTGTCAATTAACTCCAGCCAAGCTATTTAACCTTGACTTTTGGTATCTATAAGAAAATCACATTTTTTATCATTTCAACTCAAGCAAGGTGGGAATACCGCGGCTTGGCAGGATTGAACGTGAGGGAAAAGCTTAAATATAGAAAGAAATGAGGAAAGGATTAAATATATATAAAATGTCGTTGTACATATCGATTAGTTTAAGTAAACGTGCCAGTTGTATTTGGTTATTTCAACAGTGAATGTGTAAGATCTGGATGACAATCTAGTGGCACACTTAGTCAAGTCATTCCTTCGAGCCAGCAGGTAAAAAAATCTCTTCATAGCAGTTGCTATGAAAATAATTATAGAAAAGTGATATGGCCCGAAAAATGATATATCATTCGTAGTTCAGCGGTTTAGGCAAAAGCAACCGGGTAGGTCAATCTAGTAAGTAGACATAAATGACGGTCAGTCAGTTTAGATGCCATACGTGATACACGCTTGGGCGATCATGTCTCGAAAGAGACATGACTGACTGGGCAGAAGATTATCCCGCAGTAGGTTGCCATTGCTTTCTGCGGTAGACTGGTTGCCGACCAAAGCTATAGAACCCAATCTGTCCTGCTATTTAACCCATAACTGGAAGGAACGAGACGGATTAATACCTTTCCCAAGGGTATTTGCGCGTAAATGAATACAATGGATTCAGCTGGAATTCGAACTCGGCTCACCTGGTTTCTCGCCCCGAGCCGATATCCACTGTACCACAACGGTACTCGTCGTAAAAGTATCAGGAGACGTAGGCGTAGTCTGTAGATAAAGAATAATAGCCTTACACCTATGGATGTAAACATGTAGACCTCTCCTTTGTTTGTATTTATGGCGAACACCAGCCAATCACATTACTGTAAGAAGAAACCAAGGTGTATGCATATTCATTACATAACCATTACATCACCTCTCTCTGTGCTAAATTTTTCCGTAAAATTTAGCTTTAATATTTTCTCTTTTTAGGGTCAGGACATAATCGATCGACATTTTTCTTAAGTCTTTTTCGCCTCAATCCTCCCTTCCATTGTGGCGTTCGACACTGTTTTTCTCTGTCCTTGAGTTGAGGAATACCTTTATCATCGAATGTTTATTTGCAGGAACGGGATTTTCATGTGTGTCACACTGGACTTCTATTGAAATTACTTGGATATTTTGCGTAGCTTCTGTAGTGTGTCTGGGTCTCAATTGATTCTATCGTCTTTTGCACCGAAATCTTTCCCCTTTTATATCATACATGACCTGTTCAATTATTTTGGCTATTATTCATTCCTCCTAATACATTTTTTTTTAATCATATCATCCCGAGCAAGGCGGTAACGCCACTGATGTGCCGGGGGCTACGTAAGAGTGTAAAGATTGGAAAAGAGAAAACTGGAAACCATATCCTAAACAGGGAACAAGGGATGACCCTCTACACCTGTTCAATAGACGTGGGTGGAGGGTGAACCGGACGATAGTTTAGACTATCTACTCCAGTTGAAGAAGAAGAAAGAGAAAACAAAAGTAGCGGTGGTGGGTTAACTAAGTTTTAACTTAAAGTCCGGTCAAAGAAAATTCTTTGAATAAATGTAAAGAACACTCGTTCAAGCAACCATGAGACTATTTTAAAATTAGCCACAAATAATAAAACAAAATAAAATCAAAGCAAAAGTATTACTTCCCTAAAGTTCTAGAACAAATTTGTCACCTTGCTTATACGCTTTTGTCATCTGGTTTTCTTTTTTAGCCGTTTTCTTAGCCGGAGAAGGCAAGAAACTGTCGAAGACAGAACGTATTTTCATCGCAAACATTAAGTCTGCTGGTTATAATCTTGACGTCGTATCCGGGTTTGGCGTGATCCTATATACTGCCAGAAATATTTGAATACTACTTCCATTCGTGTCCTTTCATTGACAATTCTTTAACACAAGTTTAAATGTGTCTACGAATTCTTCGCCTGTCCATTCGATCTTGGAGGATATAATGGCGTTGTCCCGTGATCGATAGACAATCATGAACAGAATTCTTCCTTTGTCGCTGACTAAATTTTAGGGAGACCAAATCGACTAAAAATTTTATTAACTGCTTTTATTTTATTTGTTGCAGTCGAATCTCTGCACTTAAATATTTCTGGCCACTTAGTGAAAATGTCCACAATAATTAGTTAATAATATCCATTTATGGGCCCTGCATAGTCGATATGCAATCAGGTCCATGAGACATCTGCCTTTGGTCATGATTGAATCATTACCGGTGGATACCTTGCTGCGAGTTGACTTTCTCTGCACTGTCTCAGATTTTTTTCTATGTCTTGGTTCATCTTCGGCCAATAATTATAGCATCTCAGAGATTTAATTCTTGAAATTCCATTACAACTCTGCCTGTATGTATATATATATATATATATATATAATACCTTATCGCAGATTGAAAACGATGACACACTACTTCCTTTTTTTTTTTTTTTTTTTTTAGAGTTCTCGAACTACCAGACCTGGTTTTTCATTTTTTTTAAAGATATCACCAATTTCCGCTGCTTTTTTCACATCTTCTAGTGCAACCAGTAGTTCTCTAACAGTGTGGCACACCAGACTCAACAATTCATCTTGGTATCTTAGCGTCGCGCTTACTGATTTTTCCAATGGTTCCGTTTATTCAGGTATCAATCTTGACAACACATCGACGTGACCTAGCTACTTTGAATGCACATATTCTATTTTGGAATTATAATACAATAAAATTACACCCCAACGTTGTCGTGGATTTACATATGCTTTTTTCCAAATACAGATAACAGCGGTTTGTGATATCTTTTTAGAATAAAATCTTCCTTATAGAAAGCTGTGAAATTATTTTCACGGCGTAGATTACTGCTAAACTCTCTTTTTCAATATTTAGCGGGCACTTACGTTCTCGAGGCATGTCATATTGGCTTTGTAGATTTGTCCCCAAATTTATGAAGCAACACAGTACCTAGTCCCTCACTACTGGCATCTGCTGTTAAAATAATATTATGCTTCCGGTCGAAATGCTCTAAGGATAGGTCTGCTAATAGACTTTTTTTTAAAGCATGTTCGCAATGTCTCGAACATATCCACTTTGCACCCTTTTTCAACAACTAATTTAAAGGAGCTCTCATATCATACACTTTCGGGAGATAAATGCGAAAAGCTTACTAATCCCAAAAACGCTTGGAGTTTAGACACATTATAGGTGCTGGCATATATTTTATTACCACAGCTCTTTCTGGATCAGGTTTTTTTCCTTTACTCTCAATGAACTGCCCTAAATATTTTATCTTTAAGAAGAACTCACATTTTCCAGCACTAAGTGTGAACCAGTATTCCCACTTCTCTAAAATAGTGCTCTAATATGCGTTTTGCTTTGGGCCTGGTTTTCACTTTTAATGAAAATATCATCTAAATATGTGATTGCATACTCCATATCAGCCAACATTGTGTCCATTATTTGCTGGAATTGGCTTGCAGCTAACTTCAGTCTAAACGCAGGTCGATGTAGCTCAAACATCCTTTTATGCATGTTTATTTTCAGGTACTTCGAACATTCTTCACTGATTTTAACCTGAAGATAATCTTCCGTTAATTCCAACGTTCAAAACACAATACCTCCGTATAATTTAGTGAATATATCATCAAGAGACAGTAAAGAGTACGCATGGTCTTTTAATCAATCACTTGTTGTAATATAAGCACACACTGATTTTTTTGGGGGGGGGGGTTCTTTTTTTATATATACGGTTGGAAACGCACAATCTGAGTAATCGACTTTCAAAATTAGCCACTTTTCTCCAAACTTACTGATTCCTCGTTTATTTGTTTAGTGCTGAATATTGTACTATTCTGTTAGATTTAAAAGTTTGTTTCACTTTTTCTATTTTAATTCGAAGTT
Source organism: Ascarosepion bandense (assembly GCA_037127315.1). Taxonomy (NCBI): domain Eukaryota; kingdom Metazoa; phylum Mollusca; class Cephalopoda; order Sepiida; family Sepiidae; genus Ascarosepion; species Ascarosepion bandense. The sequence goes on along the minus strand of JBBBDQ010029185.1, from coordinate 928,614 downwards.
GACATCTGCTTTTTTTTTTTTTTTTTTTTTTTTTTTTTTTTTTTTGGCACCGAACTAATACTTCAGAAAAGATGCACGGGGACTCACTTTACAAATTCGTAACAAATGTTTATTTTCTTCGTCTTAGCGTTTTCTATGACGTTAACATTGTTACAGAAAGCATTTACCGGTAATTCCTATAAGTTAAACCATACGATCCAATTTAAAGCAAAAATAGATTCTTAAACCAGGGGGCACATACACTTTCGATTTGTGAATTTTTCCCATGAACGCAATGCTACTTTTTAATTCGCCTTTAAATGTAGGTTTTTTTCCTGACAATTCTCTAGCAATTTTGTCTGTGTTAGTCAACGGTGGTTAACGAATTTCTTTTTCAGGATTCCTTGTTTATTATCGAGATATCACTTCCTGAATTGAGTAATAATTTTACGGTCTGTCCATTTATTTTATTTTATTTTATTTTATTTTATTTTGCCTCCTCAGTTTCGTTTATCGACTAAACTACGTTCACCTTCGATTGCTGCTTTGCTTTTACTTTTCTGTTTTGCCCAACAGTGAAAACTTCTATAGCCTACACCCCCGCAATTAAAGCATATTTTACCCCTATAGAAAAACTTTCATGATATCCTTTCCTACACACGAACTGCATCTCATTTTTCGTTCTTTATTCTTTCTTTATTCTGTCTCCCCTTCTGTTGTGTTATAGTTTCTAATCACGTTTAAAATGCTCTTCTCCTCAAACCGACTTTTATCTTTTTTATTTATAAGTCGCTGACATTCTTTCTTTATTTTTGTAGCTTAATCTTTAGATAATGTTTCATGATAGTAATGATTCTTGATCTAATTTCTTTGTCTTTCGGGGTCATTAGTCCTTGAACAAAATTTAGACACTTCAACATATCGCTTGATAATTCCTTCAATTTAAATGCCTCACATTGCGCATTAAACATACCTGCATACGTAACAAAATCCTCTTTTATGTGCAATGTCCTTTCAGGACGTAGGCGATCATGGCTTTCCACATGTCCCTATACCTGGTGGCTCTTTGCACGCTTTCTCCTGTTGCACAATGCAACCCTCGTTCCGTCATCTACCTGATCAGATCCTTCAAATTAGTTATCCACTGCTTACCCCTGTTTCTTTTTCCCTCTATCTGACCTATTAGTATCAAGTTCTCAAAACGCTTCTTCCTCTTTGAATGTCTCAGGAACTTTAGTTGTCTTTTCCTGATGCTCAGTATTAATTTTCTTTTCGTTTCCATCCTTTCCAAAACCTCGTCATTGCTCACATGCTCGGTCCATGATAACCGGAGCATGATTCTGTAGAACTACATTTGCGCTGCTTCAAGTTTTTCCTTAATATTCGAAGATTTTGTCCAACATTCACTGCTATGTTGAAGAACCGACATCACATAGCAATCCCGTACTCTCCTCTTTGTTTCTAGCGAAATTATCCTGTTTCTTAATACTTTACTCGACTACTGGAATGCTTCCCTCGCCATTCCAAGTCGCCTTCGGATCTTTGTCGCACATTCTGTCTTCTGTTAAAACACTTCCTACGTATTTAAATTTTGTACCTGATTGATTTTAGTGTACCTCACCTGTATTTTCCCCTTTTTGCTGATGATCAAGCATTTGGTTTTCTTCCAGTTTATTTGTAGTTCTTTCTTGTCACTCCCTTCAGCTACAGAACGTAGAAGGTGTTGTAGTTTCCTTTCCGTGTCTGCTATCAACACTGTAATATCTGTGTACCTTATATTGTTTAAAATGTGGCCTCTGATGACGAATCCTCTCATAACTTCTAATGTTCTCAGAATAGTCTGGATGTACAAGTTGAATAGATCCGCTGAAAATACACATCCTTGTCTTATGCCCCTTTCAAATTTTGTATAACATTTGAATTCATTAACTGTCCGTATGCAAGTGATTTGCTGAGAGTAGAGAGTCTTGATTACTCTTAGGTTTTTTCCAAATATGTTGAGACTTCCAAGCATCTCCATCAATTCTTTGTGTCGTATTTTGTCAAACGCCTTTGCATAACCAATAAAACATAGGCACAATTGCTTCTTCATTTACATCGCTCTTTCAGACAGCATCCTAATCATAAATATGGCGTTCCTTGTTGCAGTCTTTTTGACGAAACCGCACTGTTTTGTCCTATATCTGGTCTGATTCTACCCCTCGTTCTATTTATCAGGATTCGGACGATCAGTTTTGTTATATGGCTCATTAAAACGATGGTTCTGTGAAGTTCACACCTGTTTCCTCTTGATTTCTTAGATATTGCTATGAAGATCGACTTGCTGTGTGTCATCTTGTCTTACACCACTATTATAAATTTCACTTATTATTTCTGTAATATTTTCTATGCCAAATTCTTCCAGGGCTTTGTGTACTATCTCTTCCTCTTTCTTGTCGTGGAAAAGTTCTTTTATTTATTCTTCCCATCGTTAGAGTATTTCCTCTTTCTCTGCTATCATTGTTCCATCCTTGTATTTTATATATCTGATAGAGAGAAGGTATTTTTCCTGTCAGATGTTTTATTTCTTTAACTATATCTGCTTTATTATGCATGTTCAGTCTCTTTACTTTTGCACATTTATAATTGAGCCATTTCTCTTTAGCATGTCTGCAGTTTCCTCTTATTTCCTTCACGCTCGTGAATGACCTCAACGTAGAGAAAGAATAAACTAACAGCGTGAAAATCAAATATGGAGTACAAAATTATCATTCTCTTCTTTTAAGTTATTTAGACACTTGTATCCTGTATGATATTTTCGAAAAAATCTCCACCGTTTCGCTGAAGGTAATTTCTTCTGGTTTATATTGGAGTATTAAATTCGTGTATTTAATATTTTCTTCAGTTTCCAACTTCTGCAAAAATAGTGTGATGGTTTATCGTCAGACCGTAGTCAACATCTTTTCGTAAATACTGTGTTGAATCACTGTCGGGGTAGTATTTACATTCAGAGAGCGAAATTGCAATTCTTTCCGCAGAAAAAACATTTAGAACCTGGTAGTTTGGTTTTTCTTCCTAATACCTCTACCGAAATAATTTATTATATTTCACCTGTTCTTTGAATAACTTTTTAAACATTTGTTGTTGTTGGAATTGTTGCTGAAATTTTTTTGTTGCCGTTGCTCTAAAGTGGCTTGTATCCCCTTAAGTCAGCAAATTTTTCCATTTTTTTAGCGTATCTACAAAATCTTTTGTTCCAGTTTTTATATACAATCTTTTAAGTCCAACAACAGGGGGACACTTTCTTACCTACAGTAAGTGTTACCAAGTTTTTTCCTTTTCTAAAGTTCCTCGTGTTCAAGCTATAATGAAGAAATTCTTATTTATTTTCTGTAAGTGTCAACGAGTCTTTGTAACATTATTTTTTAGTAAGTGTTGTCGATTTTTTTTTTTGCTTGTGAACTCTTTTCGAATTCTTCGTCGCCAACTGATATGTCCCAGAAAGATATATATATATATATATATGACATTCGAGGTAGTAAAGCTGTTTAGGCTAATGAAACTGTAGGTAAATCTAGAATGTGGACGTAAATGACGGTACTCCTTGTATGCAGTATCCTGAGACTTAGGCGTAGTCAAGACAGAGACCGATAGTAGTAGACCTATGGACATAGACTTGTAGATCTCTAGTCGAAGAACTATAGACCTCTCCTTTGTTCGTGTTTATGGCTGACACCAGCGAATTAAATTACTGTAAGGGGAACCAAGGTGTATGCATATTTATTACATATTCTTTAGACAAAAAGGACAGTGACGTCACTCCGCATCATTGAGAAAGTGACTGAATTTGAGATGCTTGGTCAGAATCGATAACATTACAATTCTTTGGAAAGAACCTCGAGATAAATAACAAGAGCTCTAGACCAGATAAGGTAGCAATATTAAATGCACAAGCGGATTTTAAATTTTTAAATATTCGACGAGTACTTCGACCAAAACAATTCTTGCATAATACAGTGACCCAACATCCTTGTAGTAATTACAACTGTTGATTCGATGTCTGTTAATTCAAGTCATTTGAAATAAGGTTAAGCAAAATTGGCGTCGTATTTTGCTCTCCATAATGTCAGGCAGAAAAGTTTATATGTGGAAGTTGAATGAAAATAGTATTCTTTTGGAGGCATTAAGTTACAAAACATTACTTATCCTAGTTTTTGGGACTTATGAAAATTAATTGATAATTCATGAGTAATCTTTAGTCCAGTATTCGGCCACGCTAGCAGAAATAATGGAAGATGATTTTAATTTTTCTAGTGGTGAATCCCAAACAATATTAAAAATAAACATTGTAAATTTTAGGTTTTGAACTTGACTTGGAGCTTGATCATTTGTCGGTGTGGTACATATTGAATTAAGTTACGAGCCAACCATAGAAAAACTTGCTTATATATATGCGGATAGAAAAATTTGCAGCTAGTTCAGAATACGAATCAAAAGCAAATGATACTTTCCAGAAGACAAGCAAAGTATTAAGGAACATGTGAATTATGTAATAAAAAATAAAGCTATTTTGTAAGCGTATCATAGATACGGCACAAGGTCGAACATATGATATATCTAGTGAGGATGGAGCGCGATACTATCTAATAATTGTCTTCGTGAGGCAGGCCTGCTAGCTATTACACCAGTCATCCAAATGCAATGATTTTTTGTAAGCGTCGCGTAGGTATGGTGCAAGGTGCTCTCAGGATCCAAATCGCTATTAAATCGTAATTTAATTTCCATAGCTAAATCCACTGCTAAGGTTGTGTCACTGTGTCGGGCCAGGATGTTTTTCCCGCCTGAATCCATCATACATAGATATAAATCAACCATTCGTCCGTGCATGGAATACTGCTGCCATCTCAGTGTACTCGACAGGCTCCAAAGGAGAATCAGTAATGTGATAGGTACCGACTTGGCGACTCGACACCAGCCACTTCCCCACCGACGAGATGTGCCCTTCCTTTGTCTGTTCAATAAATATTTTCATGGCTTCTGCTCCAACGAACTTAAGACCCTGTGCCTCTGCAACAGGTGTTTTCTCGTGGAACCAGATTGGCAACAGGGCCCCAGCCATTCACAGTTAGATTAACCAAATGCAGACAATTCTACTCCTGCAGCTTCTTCTCTCGCACTTCCCGCCTGTGGAACTCGCTTCCATATTCTTGCTTTCCTGACGGCTACAACCTCCAGGAATTTAAATGCAATGTCAATACTCATCTATTAACCACTTGACTCTAGTTCTTTCACCACCCCGTATATACTTTTTTTTCTCTCCACTTTTGTAAATGTCATCGGTCCTGTATTCCCATCCTTCTCTTGCTTCTTTCTAACTGGTTCTTCTTCCTCTTCACTCTCTTCTAGTTAATCTCTTTACTCTTCTGTAGCCCCCTGCACATCAGTGGCATTACCGCCTTGCTCGAAGTGATAAGATTAAATATATATATATTATCTCGCAAGATAAGCCTACTAACCATTACACAACGCCAATGTGCACCAATTTAGCAACAAATAAATGATGTTGAGGTGCCATGAAATATTATTCCTCTGTTGTGGCGCAAAATGCTGAAAATCCCCTCAAGGATGAAGAAAGAACTGAATGCTGCAGGATTTTTAGAATGCAATTTATAGTAAGTGCAATAAAAAAGTTTTCAGGAAATGGAACAAAAAGAACGCGTGTAGTTAGAATCAGAAACAGCTAAAATATCTAAGACATAAACTGAGAATTTATGTTTTGGAGATTTTTGATACTCAGAATATATCACAAGCAAAATGGATAGCGGAAGGTTTTACAAAGGAATAAAGGTTGTTAATGCCTACCAGGAAGATATGACGTCGTGAAGAGAGACTGCTTATATAAAAAATGAATGCCATAACTTCCCAGGTTTTAGGTCATCATAACTTTTCATAGAGCCATTTTTATTTATTATCTGTGAATTGCTCATCGGGAATGCGATAAAGGAAGTTTACCTTCCCCACTCTTTTGACTTTAGTGTTTTCCTTTCTCATGACTGATAATCCCGTATTACCTACTATTTAGAACGTAGGTGCAGGGTGATAAGTAATCTTGAGATCCCCTTGAGGCTGAGTAAAATATGAACGAATATGATTTGCTATAATTGGCACTCGGCTCACCAGTAACGTTTTGCCTGCCAATAAATTAGATAAAATGCACGAAAATTACATTACGTTTGGTTGTTTTTAAACTGCATATCAAACGGTATTATACGACCATCTTATTATGAATATTTAAACTTTATAAATTGTTCAAGTAAATTAGCTTATTTCATTATAAAATTTTAATTAGAGAGCTCAATTTTATATCCTATAACTTTACCAAATCAACGTGTAGTGAATACTTTCCTCCTTACAAATAAGCAGATAAATTATAAATTGCTTTATTATAATGTTTAACATATCCCTAGTTTATCTAAAGTTTAGTGTCATATTGCTACGAAAATGTATTGTTGGTAATATTGCCATAATAAATCATTAGTAATTTCATTATAGAAATGCATAGTTAGTAGTTTATAAAGTTTGTTGCTGTTATTTTTTACGATAAAAATATTTCTTTTCATATTTTCTTCGTATATGGACATTTGTTGGGATCTTTAATATTAGCCCACAGATGCCAACAGATGCTACAACATTTTCACAGCAATTAATATGTGATCTTTTGCCCGTCATAAAACTTACTCTTTCAATCAGAATGCCGGATAGGTCTTATAGTCATACCTGAGAATACAAGTTGGCCAAAAGATGTTCAACCAGGGTATTCTATATAACCAGCACAGGCTTTTTAAATTTTTTATTGTTATTGAAAATAACATTTCAATAAAGAAGGTCCGTTCTTTCCTAATATACAGCTAATGTAAAGATTGATATTAATCTTATTATTTTAATTATGAAAAGTACAGTTACTGTCGTTAATAGCAGTCTGATTAGTGGCGTTAGACATATATGAAATCTTTATTATAATCAGATCGTGCCGAGATAAGTTATGTTGCAGACTGTTTATATTTATTTTTCTGTCTATTAAATTAGCTTCGATTTTTTAGCCTTTATTCCTAACACAATTATTCAATTGTTGGCATGTTCGAATCAAATTTTCTCACAACTCACTTGCTCTGTGAAAGCATGCAACTGACGTCAACCAACCGATTGAACACATTATAAATTCACTTAACAAAAAGTATCAACATCGATATTGTGGTTGATTTAGCGTCAGATAATGTTCAGGGGTGAACCACGTTGACGCCCAATCGTCGACGACGGTATCGCTAGAGCACACGAAATCTTTTCTAATATCCTGGCATGCAAAATATTTCAATTATAATTTCACTTCCCGATGCGTTATTTATGTTTACAAATGTTTCATACAGCCAGTCAGTTAAGTGTCCTACATAACACACGCTTATGCGATCTTGTCTCGAATTGGACATGACAGAACAGCCATGTTTAAATAGCAGGACAGATTGGGTTCTATAGCCTAAATCGGCAAAGAGTCTACCGCAGAACTTAATGACAACCTATTGCAGAAAAAATATCCACTGATCAGTCAACGTGGCTTTTTTGAGACATGACCGCTCTAGTGTGTATCACGTATGGCAATTAGGTTACTGATAGAAGAGCACCCTTTTTAGTTTTTGCAATTTTGAACGCTCTTTTAAAGCTGGTTGTTAACATATATATATATATAATTTGAACACATCTCGAAAAACCCACCGAGTATAAACGCGGAGGGTAAAAATGGAAACAAAAAAGAAACAAGCAAAGCACTTGAACAAAATGCAATAAACACACATCGCCAACCCTATTAATAAACAGAACAAAAAACGTAGAAACAAAAGACGACAAACCCCATACCACACCAACAATAAGTTCTGCTACCTGAAAATAGTAGAAAAATAAAAGAAAATATCGACACTGCAAAAAACAAAAAAATTCATACCCCAATACAAAATAACCAAAATTAAACGAAGTGACCAGCCCAAAAACAAAACATCACATACCCACCCTAAACCAAATAAAAACACCTACGACGCCCCCAGGCTACATCCAGACAAGATAAATAGGAAAACCTATACTGAACTAAGCCACCCCCACAAACACCTAACCCTAAGATTTTAATAAGATCAACAGAATCCGAATGACATCCCAACCCCACTTTCACCTAAAAAAACAAACTCACCACAAATAAACGGTCTTTTTCACCATATAATTTTCATACCAACTTGATCACCCGAAGAAGAGGCGACCAAAACACATGATCAGCTTCGAAACGCGAACATTTTTTGTGTAGTGATACAATGAATTTATAAACCATTGTAACAACTATTACAATATATATATATATATATATATATATATATATATATTCAAGTACTGATGATTGCTTAACTTCAGTGATCGGATAGGAACCGGTGTATTCAACACGATATAGCCGTAGATGTATATAATCATACTTTATATATATATATATATATATATATATATATATAAAGTATGATTATATACATCTACGGCTATATCGTGTTGAATACACCGGTTCCTATCCGATCACTGAAGTTAAGCAATCATCAGTACTTGAATGGGTGACCATTTGGGAATACCAGGCTCTGTAAACGTAAGGAGCAAAGATGTTCCACCGGTGTTCCATAATTATATATATATATATATATATATATATATATATATATATATATATATATACTTTAGAACATGTACAAACTAAAAACGACAATTTTTTATCTTTTCGTTTGACATTGAAACAACAATATCTCATTAGGTACTTAATAATGATGGTAATAATTGTTTTATAGAAAAAAATTAAAAAAAAAACACCACTTCTTTTTAATTTTCGAAATCTTTTTGTGCAATGTAAGAAGATACTACAAAAGAGGGGGAAAAGAGGACAGAAAAGATGAGAAAAGAAGAAAAGGAAAAAGAGGAAATGGAAAGTCAGCGAAGAAACAAAAAGCAAAGAGAAAAACAAAAAAAACTTGAGAGGAACGAGTATATATATATATATATATATATATATATATTATCATGATTGCGTGGTCGGTGATTAAAGATCTAAAGATGAATAGAAACATTGTCTGTAAACAGGGTGTTACAGTAATGGCGTTGCTTCAGGAGTCTCGGGTATTTAGGTTAGTGTGTTGTCCACGTGACTCACATGCCAATTCTTTTGGTATTCAATGCACATGACCGACTATGATGAACAGAATAATTCCTGATTTCCTAAACACATTAACACAAATTTCCCGGTGATGGCTGCTCTTTTCCTCGACGATTATCATTAGGCCACCTCACAATTTATATCAAATGTAAGATAATAATATTTTATGCATTCTGATTATTATTGTTTTACTTTTATTTCCGAAAGGTTTACTGTTATTTCCATCATCCATTGCTTTATATTTTAAATTCGTTTTCGGTTTATTTTTCTTCTCTACGTTATATCTATCCTTACCTAACTTGAAATTTTGTCACATACGTTTTCCCTTGGGGTAATCACCTGGGATTGTTGAAGCTCTTTATTTTATAAACAGATCTTATAAAATAGACCGAAAAATTTTCAACTTCACTGAAGAGATAAAACATTTCCAGATATACTCCTATGCAAGAACAACATCCACACACACGGACACACACATATATATATATATATATATATATATGTGTGTGTGTGTGACGGCGGCAAAAAATTAAATTCAAATATAGAATACAGTTGTCGTTCGGTAAGGATGCTGCGAATATCATGGATCGAGCATGTGAGCAATGATGAGGTCTTAGAAATGATGGAAACAGAATTGAAATTAATACTGAGAATCAGGAAGAGGCAACTGAAGTACCTTGGGCAAAGAGCCACCAGGGATAGGGAGACGTGGAAAGCAATGATCGTGTAAGTCCTGAAGGAAAAGGACACATAGAAGAACGTGTAATTTCAACACACGCGCACAGATATAAGCATATATATATATATATCTATATGCATGTACACAGACATACACACACACACATATCTATATATATATATATATATATATATATATATATATATATATATATATTCCTGTACTCGCACAGGTGAGTATAAGCGTATATATTGAGTTGTTACAGATAATCACAATACACTTTGTACTGTTTGGAACCATGGAAATCTATTATATAATCTTCACTTTTTTTTGCATTAAATAATTAAGACTGTTATCTTTCTTTCACCTCGGCTGGCAATCTGTCTAGCTGAATGGCAAATCTGAGTTCAAAACCTGCAGAGAAGAGTGTATCTCGATTTGATCTCTTGTTAACTGTATACGTTATTTTTTCCGGAAAGTGTGGCATGTTTTGTGCTAACTCTCACTTGTATTGTCATATATTCTGGCATTTCACTTAGAAAAAAAAACTGAGCTGCTAAATTTTCATACGTCTAAAAAATTAGGAGTGTCCCTCATGTCAATTAATAACTAAATAAAAGTGTAGATTTACAACGTCAAGTTTGTTGGTTGCAACATATACTAATAACCTTTAACAATCACTTGAATGATCTCTTCTCTCTGATCCGCAACATGTATTAGCGTGAATTATTGTAACTTCTCTGGCTAACATGAATTGGAAAGATTATATTGAATCAATTAATACCTCTGCTTCTAAGATATTTCATCCACTTTGTCAAACTAGATGAAATTTCTCTCAAGAATGTATCATAAAGCATCTATATATCTAGTTCGTTTTTTATTTAATATTCTGCCTCATATGGTCCGGTGATCCTATTGAAGATTTTGACATTCTTATTCGTGCGTCCATGCTATTCATCTCGTTGTTTTTGACAGGATCCAGATGATAATCTAGAATGTGACCAGTCCAGACATAACAGCTAAACTCCAGTCACTTTCTAACCGTCGGGATGTGGTTTACTTCTCTCTTCTATAAACATTTTCATGGATACTGCTACGACAAGCATAGCTCTCACGTGCCTCCTTTACATGAATTTACTCGTGCAACAAGACTGGCTACAAGCTTCCACGCTTTTAAAGCCAAAAACAACGCTACTTTTACTCTACCAGTTTCTTTTCTTGCACTCCATTCCGTATACTTGCTTCCCTGATAGCTACAATCTCGAATTGCCTTGTCTTATGCCCCTGAATCCCATACTTCTCTTATCTTCCCTCTAGCACCCCTAGAATCTTGTTGTTATCCATTTCAAACTCAGTAAACTTTTGTGCTTTAGTAGATTTTATGCATTACATGCGGTGATATGATAAAAAGAGAACACCATTCTGGCTTTAGCAAAATAGTATACCAAACTAAATTCGTTAATCATGGTAATGTTATTAATCTATTTAGAGGACAACACTTTATCTTTTCTTGTCAATACTATGCACAAAAATGAGAATATTAATTGCTGCTCATGTTTGTCACATAATAACGGCAAATATCGTAAGATCAAATCCCCGTTGTTTATTTTTAACTGATTGCTTCGCTTTTTACAGTACATCAACGACTTTCAGGTAATTTATAACTAGACTAGCAGTATAGCCCGGCGTTGCTCGGGTGTAATGAAAACTTTAAATCTAATCCATGGTCCTGGAGCTCAGACTCTATGAACGTTAGCACGAAAGACTACAAAGCAATAGTTGTTTCAAGTTAAAGCGAAACCGTAGACTGAAAAAAAAAATAAATGGATGTAAGTCAAATTTTATTTCCTGGTATCGATACAAAATTTTGTGCACTATTGTAAGAACTGCAACCTTGAAACTTCTGAATGTCGTTTCTTATGTCTTTCTCTATGAGTGTATCAAATTCGATTAAAATAGGACCACTACTTCTATAACCCGATTTTTTCGATTAACGATTTTCGATATTTATCGGGGGTACCTCGACACAAAACCTGGTTAAAATCACTCGCAAACGCTTATAGTACAACTGTAAATTTTCAAGAAAATCGGTTCTGCCGTTTCGGAGTCTATGGATAACACTGCCCCCCCCCCCCACACACACACAAAGTTCCATTTATAAATAAGTTTCAATTTTAATTTTCAGATAATGATTTAGTCATACATGTTTTACATGTTAAAATTTAACCTTGGTCCTAGGCATGACGTCAATTTGCATCCAGCAGCAAGGCCTCTGATTGTGAGGAGCATGGAAACACCTCTTAATTGCTGCTATTTTCAGGTCCAACCTGACGCGGACTGGTAGCACCTTTTTAGAGCCTTAACTGTGGGCAAATACACTTTTATAGAAATATATACATAATAGACTTTAATAGAAAAATATACAATGTTTAAGAAACAATTTTTTACCAAAACACATTTTTAAGGAAAAAAATATTCTCAGCAAATCATTTTTGAATACCAAACTGGAAAACATTTTCAGAAAAGATTAAGACAAAAAATATCATTATAATCTCACTACATCAACCGCCTCCCAATAACCGAACATTATAACGAATACCTTCAAACTTTTGTTCTGAAATAACCCACAAAGGTTGAAATATTGTTAAACAAATCTCAAACTCAAAGAATAACATGGGAGAAAATAGGTGGTTTTATACCTTTCCAGATAGATTTTGGACATAAATAAATATAACGAAACAACCTGGATTATGAAATAGGTTAATCTCATTCAATATTCCCAACTATTATCCATTGAACCATCTGCACACATACTAATACATCTCTTTGTATTCCCAAGCGGTCATCGATCGATGTAAGGACCAGGATTGATTAAAATTAGGCGGTCGTACGGGATCCCATTTTTCAAAGTTATATGTCCGTAAAACATTGGTTTGCTTTGTTCGATAATACATTTATTCATTTTTTTTTATGTATCTCCAGCTACGAGTTACATTGAAGGTCAGAATGCGTTTTTACGGTAGACAGCAAAACTAGCATTTAAATCTGAATTTATATATCTGATATTTTAGTGATTAGATAACTCGCTTTACCTCAATATACTGTTATCAGTTATTCCAAGATATATAACTCTTTGTAAACAAGATTCAATAAAATCACATATGAAATTAATATAACGATTTATTTCTAAATGCAAAATATTGGGTTTTATAGTTAGGAGTTGGAGAGAAAACCTAACACCAAAAAGTAAATTGAATAATATAACCAAAACACAAATAATTAAGCAATCTATAATCATGAGTTAAATTTGAACAGATCGTGGTATTCGAATCTAAAATTATTTCTACTCAAAAGACTCTAGAATAATTTGAAACAAAGCAGTTACTACTCATCCAACAAACAACCAGATAATACAATGAATTGTAATAGACATAAAAAATTAGGGACAGGCATATATAAATAGTCGTGCGAAACCACAACCCACATGGTCTAAAGAGTGTGTTTAATCAAGAAACAAAGGCGTGATGACCTCAGTGTCCACTAAAATATTCAGATACGCTCTATCCCTAAATCTGAGCAATTTATCCTTAAATATAGCTTAAATTAAAACTATATGGTGGTTTATATATATATATATATATATATATATATATATATATATTTGCTGACATTGTCTCTTTCAAACCGTGGAAGAAAAAAAATGCAATTTTTGAGAATTCATTTTTAATTTTTCAAAGGTCATAACGGGAGGATGTTTACATCTGTCGAAATACGTTGTGATTTTTCCTCTAAATATTTTATAGTGCCCTGGATAAGATAAATCAAGATGTCTAATTTGCTAATTAATAATTTATATTAATTAAATAAAATCTTTTGAATTATCCTCTCCGAGTGTGTGTATATATATATATATATATATATATATAGTTCTTAAGTAAGTTTTTACATTTCTGTTGATTTAATGCATAAAACTAGACATTTTCAGTCGTATACAACCGCTTTTTCATATCCATGTGTAAAAATGGCTTTGTGGGAAATAATTAAACCTCTTGGACAGGAGGTAAATGATCTCGAAAAAATGACTGTAAATGTACCTGAAAACCAATCTCATTTGGAGTCAATTAGCAACAAATAAAATGGGAAGGACATATAACCGAGTGTAATACTGTTAATATAACCACATACACACACACACAAACAAATCTCTCTCTCTCTCTCTATATATATATATATATATAGAGAGAGAGAGAGAGTGAGTGTGAGAGAGGTTGTGCGATTATAGCAGGATGCATGTTCACATATAGCAAGCCAAACTTCCGCAGATACACACATATAAGTAATCGTCGAGTGATGCTTCAAGACAACTTAAGCATTTGCATATGGGCCTCTGCATAACATCTTCTCTGACGTTGCATTTAAAATTAGAGCAGAAACCTGTAATTTAAAACTAGTCACACTCTATTTTTGCATTCATACATAGGCGTGTATGCATATTATTTGACCCGTGATAGGTCTGTACATATGTGTGTTTCTGTATAACACATATCGTCCTCATATTGGACAGTTTACGTGCCAAGAGTTGCAGCCAAAATTTCAAATGATTTTTTTTCTAAGGAAGACAGCATTCTTCACTTGAAAGATTGACATTTCACAATTTTCTTTCTTTGATCATTTGTATTTGATCTTTTTCACGTTACTGCTTAATATATTACAAAAAATAGATAGATCGATAGATGTAACACAGATATGAAAATATGAGAGAAGTTTGAGTATAAATATTTTGTATATATATATATATACACACACACACGGAGATAATAGATGTAATTGATTGAGATAGATACGTATGATTATATATGACCAATAAATAGAACGTAAGGAAATATATATATGTATATATATATATCTGACTATAGTTACAGATAGCTAAATATGACACTTATATTTATAGAGATGAATATATAGGTATAACAAAGGAGAGAAACCCAGAAAAAGAAACACACACACACACACAGATATATATATATATATATATATATACTTAGTTTCTGGTCATAAGATTAGACAAGTGCACATTTGTATTAAGTGTTAAGTACAATTATATTGTAGAACTTTTTAATATTTTCCATTTGTAAACAAGTTATTACGTGACCTAGGTTTCTACCATGAGCGGTGTCTGCAGGCAATTTTCAGTAACTGATTTTATCTTTTACCGCTTTTTTTTTATTTTCTTTTAAGACCATTTACGTAACGGGGATTTTTTTTGAACGCTCAAAAGAATCACCGTTACGTGAGTGTTCTTAAAAAAAAACACGGTAAAATCAGTTATTTAATATCACTTGAAGACACCACTTATGGTAGAAACACATGTCGCGTAATAACTAAATTACAAATGGCATATATATATATATATAGAGAGAGAGAGAGAGAGTAAACTACTAAAAAGTTGTAAGTTTAAAAATGTATATTTTTGACAGTATTTGTTTATTTTTATTATTACATTTTATATTTCAGACCGTCCTCGGTCCTTCATCAGAAACAAATGATTTTATAATTTAAATTAGCAACGTATTTCACGAGAGCGTCCGTGGAGAGAGTTTGTTTACATCACGTGACGCAGAAAGCGAGAGTTTTTTTTTTATAATATTTGTAAACGTAAAGCTATCGTTAATAATACTTATAAATTTTGTTTTAGAGACACTTTTTTTGATTGTATCTAAAAATGTTTAGCTATTGAAATATTTGTAAAGATTCAAAACACCTAAGTCCCTATTTAACCCTAGCTTGTGTGTATTTAATTTTAAAATCAGTATTTTTCTTTCTTTCTGCGTGTGTGTGTGTAGAACTAAAATCGGAGTCGATTGCTAAACATTTGCAATTTTCTAAAGTGTGACCCGGTTGATTGAAATGAACTGCTATTGGGGTATATTGGTTACTTTCCTATACATACTAAGACAGTATACGTGCATCATCACTATGTTATATATATATATTAGAGAAAATTTTCAAAATTCAAAAGTGTCGGATGTACATTTCGACATAGGATCTATAATAGAGACTCTACGTCACGTCAGCGACATTGTTTTTCCAAATGACGAAGGCCCTGAGTTAGTGTGGAGGAGTTTTTGGTTAACAACGGTCACAAAGTGAAAAAGGACAGAGCTGGTAGTCGCGGGTTTACAGGGTGTTGAAATGGTACATTTAGGAATGGGAGGAATAGGAGTTCATATTTTATAAAGATAGAAAACTCAATGAGTTAAATTACTTTTTAAAGTTAAAATGTTGGGCTGTTTGAAGAGGTGTATTTAGGCGAGAAGGAATGGGTTTCAATATAAGATTTTAAATTTTTTTATTTAAGTTTATTTGATTAAACCTTTTAGGTAGAAGCGAGTTAAATGCCAATTACAGGAAGTTATCAGTTTTAAAATTATTAGAGAAAAAAAATATGTGTTAACCAAGGAAAAAGGGGTTTAGTAAAAGAATCCATATTTTCTAAAGATAGGCTATTAAAGGAGCTTGGGATAGGAAGGTAGGGGGGGCCAAAAAACTTTTTAAGGTTAACGTTAGTGTAAAATTAAGATTAAAACTTAAATTGAATCCTTTTAATTTATATTCTAACATCTAGTCAACGGGGATTTAAATTCTAAATTTAAGTATTCGAAAAATTTGCCTTGTGGCGGCACTTACTGATGAATTCCCTCCTAAGATTCAGTAGCCGGTGTTGGTGGGGGTATTTTAATATTGAATTTTTTTTCCAGTAAACATAGACAGCACCTATCACGAAAATTCCTCGGAATACGGGCTGAACCTATCAGTTTCCAGCTAATTTCATGATCCAGGATATATATATATCTCAGAACAAATTGAAAATTAGAAAAGAAAATTAGAATTCGTTCGCTACACATATATAGAGAGAGATATAACACTGTGAGACAGCTACACATTGTTGGCTAAACAGATAGTTGGATAGATACGTAATAGATAGCTTCAGAATTAGAAAAAGCTGAAAGCAGTAACACACTGAGATATGTTATGACATACCTGGATACGCTTACATATATCAGTCAGTTGAGTGCCATACGTGATACACGCTTGGGTGATCATGTCTCGAAAGACTGGGCAGAAGATTATCCCACAGTAGGTTGCCATTGCTTTCAGTGGTAGACTGGTTGCCGACCAAGGCTATAGAACCCAATCTGTCCTGTTATTTAACCCATAACTGGAAGGAATACGCGGATTAATACCTTTCCCAAGGGTATTTGCTCGTAAGTGAATGCAATGAATTCAACTGGAATTCGAACTCGGCTCCCCGATTTCTCGTTCCGAGCCGATATCCAATGCACTACAACGCACATAGAAACAAAATACCATGTATCGACACACAGATAAAACAGTAAGATATAAAGGGTTTATTTGCAATAATGTGTGGTGCCAATATTGTTGGTTTTATTTTTCCGAGGTTTTACTGATAAAATGTTTTGTCAAGCAGTCATTTTATCTTAATTTGCTCAATGTGTGGATGGAGAGACAGCGTTGATAAGTACAAAGACTTTTTTTTACTCTTTAAATGAGCAGATTCAAGACGAGTTTACGTCTCCGTGAAAAAACCGTTAAGATATCTCAATCGTCAGGGCTATGTTACAGTGAGAACATCATAACGGTGTATATATATATATATATATATATATATATATCAGACTGAGATTTAGCTAGATATATAGATGTCTATTATACACATAGACATAATAGATCATTATATACACAGATGTAAATGGCTGAGACAGATGGATATGAACATGTTTATATATATATATATATATATAAAGATAAACACAAATACTGAAGTAGACATATCTAAGTCAGTTAGCGTAGATAGATATCGATAAATGAAAAATAGATCACATTCTCATCGGCAGGTGATGTCTTCCCTCAGTCTTTTCTCCAAATATTTTCAAGACTTCTGCTCTTATGATTTCTCTTTTTAGTGTCTTTAATACTTGAATATACACGTGCTACTAGGTTTTAGTCTTTTACGTCAAAACAGTAAAATGTAACCGCCACTTCTACTCCACCAGTTTCTTTTCCTGCACATTCCGCCTGTGCAACTCCCTACCGTATAATTGCTTCTCTGATAGCTATATACAACGTCAATTGCCACCTTTTATCTTCTATGTTACATATTTCACTTATGCTATTTTTGACATCCTGAATTTTCTTTCTTTTACATTCTCTGTTTCACTCGCTGTAACCTACACACCAGTGGCATAATTGCATATGGACATGTAGCTGTAAGAGGCATATGGACATGTAGCTGTAAGAGGCATATGGACATGTAGCTGTAAGAGGCATATGGACCGGATTGAGAGGTAGATACAGATTGATAGAGCGATAGAGAATGTTGAAAAAAATAATTTTATGTATTTATTTACGAAATTCTTCATTACACAGTGTATTTTTTTTTAATCACATCACCTCAAGCAAGGCGATAAGGCCACTGGTGTGCTGGGGGCTACGTAAGAGTGAATAGATTGGAAAAGAGAAAACCCGAAACCACATCCTAAACAGGGAACAAGGGATGAGCCTCTACACCTGATCAATAGACGTTTATCTACTTTAATTGAAAAAAGAAAAAAGAAAAGAAAAGTTAAAAGATTGGAAAAGAGAAAGCCGGAAACTACATCCTAAACAGATTATCGTATATGAACTTTTGAAAAATTTAACAGCTTACCCCTCCTAGTGAATCCGAGAAATGAAATATTCGAATAGCGAGTAAATAAATCTCGGGCCAAGAAATAAATATCTAACGCAATCTCTGATATCCGAACTTTATTCAATTAATGATTTCCTCAGCAGTTTCGTGCTGACCTAATCAAATTAGGTATTTCGGCATGAATTTTTAATATGTAGGCGTTATATGTTAGCGTCCCTCATGCACGTGTTCATGGACAAGCAGTTCAGTCAATAATACGGATTTGATTGCAAATCATGGCGATGGTTAAACTGCCACAAATACACGAGAGAGCAGCAACAAAACCAGTTCTTACTATATTGGAAGGGCTACATGAATATTTTTCGTATCCCTACTAATTGCGTCAAACGATCTCTTATTATAAATCTTGACATCATTTCCTTGACTCGTATTCAGAATATTGTCTCTCATGGCTCTTCTTAACTTCCTGCCTTTGTAAAGCTAATGTAACTTTGACATCAGAGTTCATCATCGCTTTCATAATTTCTCAAAGGTTCTTTAGCTAAATTATTTGCTGTTTGTGTCTATTCATTCTGCATTGAATATTTCTGTCAGTGATAAATTCTTTAAGCCATATTTCCTCATTACGTATCCAGTTTCATTTTATTTGTATCTAATTTCATGAATAAGTGTCCCTTTAGTTGTAGATTACTTTTAGTACCATCTCTGGGGATTAACTTCCCCTATTCGTCTAAGTCGTATGCTATGAGGCGCTTTTTCCTGGACTATAAAAGAATGGACATAAACATTTAACATTTTGCTTTATCTTTATTTACATCTGAAATATGGCAACATCAAGGCGATCCTTGTCTCCTCTTAGGAACATTTTATTTCCTCCTGCAACAGACGAGTAAAATTATCGCTCCCTCACTAACACTCTCACACACACTCTGTCTCACACTTTCTCTCATATATTCTCTCACATGTTCTCACTTATTCTCTACCTCACTTTCACACACAATCTTATAATCTCACTCTCTCTCGCCCTCAAACTCACTCTTTCTAGCCAACAAGCACACTCTGTCTGTCTCCTTAGCACGCACACTCTGTCTGTCTCCTTAGCACGCACACTCTGTCTGTCTCCTTAGCACGCACACTCTGTCTGTCTCCTTAGCACACACACTCTGTCTGTCTCCTTAGCACGCACACTCTGTCTGTCTCCTTAGCACGCACACTCTGTCTGTCTCCTTAGCACGCACATTCTGTCTGTCTGTCTCCCTAGCACGCACATTCTGTCTGTCTGTCTCCCTAGCACGCACACTCTGTCTGTCTGTCTCCCTAGCACGCACACTCTGTCTGTCTGTCTCCCTAGCACGCACACTCTGTCTGTCTGTCTCCCTAGCACGCACACTCTGTCTGTCTGTCTCCCTAGCACGCACACTCTGTCTGTCTGTCTCCCTAGCACGCACACTCTGTCTGTCTGTCTCCCTAGCACGCACACTCTGTCTGTCTGTCTCCCTAGCACGCACACTCTGTCTGTCTGTCTCCCTAGCACGCACACTCTGTCTGTCTGTCTCCCTAGCACGCACACTCTGTCTGTCTGTCTCCCTAGCACGCACACTCTGTCTGTCTGTCTCCCTAGCACGCACACTCTGTCTGTCTGTCTCCCTAGCACGCACACTCTGTCTGTCTGTCTCCCTAGCACGCACACTCTGTCTGTCTGTCTCCCTAGCACGCACACTCTGTCTGTCTGTCTCCCTAGCACGCACACTCTGTCTGTCTGTCTCCCTACCACGCACACTCTGTCTGTCTGTCTGTCTGTCTGTTTCCCTAGCACGCACACTCTGTCTGTCTGTCTGTCTCCCTAGCATGGACACTCTGTCTGTCTGTCTATCTCCCTAGCACGCACACTCTGCCTGTCTGTCTCCCTAGCACGCACACTCTGCCTGTCTGTCTCCCTAGCACGCACACTCTGCCTGTCTGTCTCCCTAGCACCTGTCTGTCTCCCTAGCACGCACACTCTGCCTGTCTGTCTCCCTAGCACCTGTCTGTCTCCCTAGCACGCACACTCTGGCTGTCTGTCTCCCTATCACGCACACTCTGGCTGTCTGTCTCCCTATCACGCACACTCTGGCTGTCTGTCTCCCTATCACGCACACTCTGGCTGTCTGTCTCCCTATCACGCACACTCTGGCTGTCTGTCTCCCTAGCACGCACACTCTGGCTGTCTGTCTCCCTATCACGCACACTCTGGCTGTCTGTCTCCCTATCACGCACACTCTGGCTGTCTGTCTCCCTATCACGCACACTCTGTCTGTCTGTTTCCCTAGCACGCACTTTGTCTGTCTCTCTCGTACGCAGATTGAGTTCAAAACAGAAGTTTCTTAAATACATATATAACATTCCTCTATTAATCTTAACCTCTTCAAGCCTATATTCAATCATTTTTTTCATTCTTCATATAATCATAATATGCAACTCTTACCACATTTTTATATTCACCTCATTCAAAAATTTTCCATTTGAATCTTTCTCGGATCCTTTGTTTTGTGAACAATAGGATAAAACTTTCTAGTCACGTTTCCTACTATTTTTCTCAAGTGTGTTTTTCAGGAGATCAATATTGACAAAACTTAGAATCCTATAGCGACGGGAATCTTCAAAGAAAAATATACAGATCGAAAATGCCAAACTATCGTTGGATTGTTCGAACAATTAAACCATTCTTTCCATAAAATAACAAATATTTCTTGTAGATTCCTTTGACGAAGAGTCGTTTTTGAATTCACCTAGTAAGAACTGTCGCAAGTTATTGCAAAAATAATCTTTAACTTTTTTCCTGAGAACCGAAATAGTTATCCGAACTGTACTAAGACTTTATATCTTACAGAAAAGATTCCGTTAGTACTTCAAGCAAATTTCCATGAATAAAAATTTGCAAACCCTATTTATAAGGTATCGAGGTAACTACAAAGCAGGCATACAGTATTTACTATACCAGTATTACCAGTACAATAGTAGTGGGTCTGAGATATATTTAATACAAAAATTCCTTAAAATAATTCTGAAATATCTATATTATAATTGTACACAGAAATAAGTTATTACGCAGCTCGGTTTCTACCATGTAATGTCATCAAGCGATTTTCAATAACTGATTTTTCCCTTTTTTCTTTCTTTTCTTTTTTCTTATTTTTTCTTTTTCAAGATCGCTTAGGTAACCGGGACGTTTTATAAATGTGGAATTTTCAAAATTAGATTATTATAACGTTTACCTCCATGGTTGTATCACCATAATACGTATTTTATGGTATGGATTAACTTAGTCATAATTTCTATTCATTCATCCAGTAATTTATTTTTTTTATTTTTGGGTGGGG
This sequence comes from Ascarosepion bandense, assembly GCA_037127315.1. Lineage (NCBI taxonomy): Eukaryota > Metazoa > Mollusca > Cephalopoda > Sepiida > Sepiidae > Ascarosepion > Ascarosepion bandense. The sequence goes on along the minus strand of JBBBDQ010029185.1, from coordinate 906,682 downwards.
GGAATACCATAATAATTAATTTTTCATCCTGGCGTCTTTGTTATAAATAATCGAAAAACATTTTCCGAAAAGTTCAGAACTCAACAACTTTTTCAATAGGAATAAAATCAAACTGAGCTATAGCTGTACAAGTAACTTTAAAAATTTTATAAAGAAACAAAACGCGATCATTAATAAAGAATGAAACACCAGAGACAAAAATAAATGCCCATTTCAAGGACTTTGTAATACAAAAGTAATTAGCAAAGCAAAAGTACATGACTTAAATGGTCAAAACAAACCATATTTGGGTCCAACCAAAGAAAATTTAAGACCAGAGAATTTTATCACTGGTCTCTATTTATATTAGAAAAGATTAAAAATTATACGTAATTGGCTAGCCACGTGCGTATATTGAAATTAAAATATGGAAAGACCCAGACATAACGTGAAGTATAGTGAAAACAGCCAATATTTACAACAGTGGAAAATCTGTAGACTGTGCCAGGAAGATAAGTTAGCTATTGTGTAATTCCCAAACAAAAATGAATTACTGATTTATGACTAAGTGTAACCATATCATAAACTACATATTAGGGTCATACAACCATGGATGAAAACGTCATAATTTCTAATTTTGAAAACTGCGTGTTCATAAAAATCCTCGTTACGTGAGCGTTATTTAAAAAACAAAACAGTAAAATCAATTATTGCAAATCGCATGAAGACCCTACATAGTGGAAACGTAGATCGCGTAATAATTCGGTTACAAATTATATATATATATATATATATATATATATATATAACAAGCATTATTTACATTGTTCGGATTGTTTTTATTTCGTGTTGGCATATACATATTATCAATGTTTCAACCGTTCTACGCTCCGGCTTTCTTGAGGTGACTGAAATTTGGAACCGAATTTTGTATTTCTACCACTGGTGTATATAGTTTTGGATCGATGAGCCATGCTACTTCTGGTTGTCTTAGTGACTTACCTTTATCTCAACTCGTTAAGTTGCTTGTTCACCACTACTGTAGACACTTATTAAACTCAAAATGTTTAGGGTCAAGTCACTGGATCTAACTTTCACATTCCCCAAACGATCTCTCCTGTTAGTTTTAATAAATAATTGTAAATATTTTTCAGAAAAAAGGTTAGTGTGAATGAAGGCGAACAAGTTTTTGAACATTTTGAATAATTGATATATTATTACAATGCATTTTGTGTAAACATTTTCCTGAAAATCTAGCCTGGTCATTAACTTGATGGAAGACAGCAAAGTGTTATAACTTGGATATGTGGTTAGTGTAATCGGTAACTGTTCGGAACTGTTCATCAGATAGCAGCGATCCAATTTTTATAGGGCTTCATTATTTCCTTTTGATCGCAAATTCACATGGGAAATGTATTAAAACGTCTACTCTTCTTCCATTTATGGGTAAATTATTATAATTTGCAACCCTGAATTGTTTGTATTCTAAATAGATTTTCCGGTTTTAAATATCCTCCAAAATACTGGTAGGTCATAGAAAACGATTAAATCCACATACAGTAGCACACACACACACACACACACACACACACACACGTGTATATATATATATATATATATATATATATATATATATATATGTGTGTGTGTGTGTATGTTTGTAAAGGGTTTACAAAGGTTACAATCTCACACCTATCTATATGAATATTTCAGCTCTATCACTGATACTGAGCTCTTTCAAATAAGTACCACGCATATATAATATATAATTAATGTAATATATATATATGTGTGTGTGTGTGTGTCTCATTCCTAAAATCAACTTTGCATATCTGGGTGTTTACGTATGTCTTAATATGTAAAATTTATGTGTCTATTCGCTGATAAAGAATAATATTAGTAGACACCTATACTGAAAAGGCAAAAATTGGAATGCAAGTTGTGATTATTTTTTTTTTTTTTTCGGAAAAAGTCGTTACATTGCGATAAGCTGATAGGAATTTTAATTGAGTCATCAACCCCTTTAGTACACATATCAAATATTTTTGATCACTGCTGATGATTCCATTCCTTAACAGGATTCTGTTCGTTTAGGCTGGCTTATTAAAATGCATATTAATTCCCCAAATAATATGCTAATATTTTTATTTACATATTTATTATCTTCTTGTAATTTACTGACAGCTGTCATATACAAACGGGATGAAAATTAACTACATATCCTGCATACTATATGTGCAATATACTCCAACTATAAAAAAAAATTATAGACATAAATGTTGCTATGGGTTAATAGTAGATATTTTATATTGATTTCATGCATGTAGTTTGTTTGATTTTGTCGACTGCATTTTATCATAGGTTCAGTTGGGTACCGTGTGTGAGAAAACGATGACCATATTCCACTATATCCGCCAGAGATTTGGAAATGGTATGCTGTAACGCTTGGCAGACGCACCCGAAAATGCAATATGAACATTTCAGTGTGTCAATCTGAGGACAGTGCAGAAGATTCTGAAAGAGTTGCTTGGCATATCTAAACACACCATGATGCTTGTATACATTATACATCCATTCATCTTCCCACATTTGAACACGGAAACCTATATTAACTGACTTGAGGAGAGGGTGCTATCCTGGCTCAGGAAAGTGGTCACTAGAAGACCTTATGTCTGACAATATACTCTGCACAATGCCACACAAGAAGAACGCAGTCGATGTTTTCAGACATTATCTGTAATTATATCACTCCGTATATATGGCCATCTGATTCGCACATTATTAACACCCTTAATAATAATGTGTGGGTCTCAGTTGTGCGAGTGATCAACAGAACTTCTTTATCACCACAGATGAACTGAGGGCAAGTATTATGACAGCATTCACCAACTTAACCAAGATGACCTTTCAGGAGAGATGCAGGATATGCCTATGTCTTCTGGCGGTCGTGCTTGAAAACAGTGACGATCCTATTGAATAAATTTACTCTTTAGAATTTCCGGTTATGTTTGTGTAATCTCGGTAAATATATCTGTAAAGACGAGTCTGTTTTAATTTTTGCTTCATTTAAACGACAGTATATTCATTGCATCTTATATAGAGGGAGATAGATATTAACACGGCATATATTACATATATTGAAAGTTGTTCCATGTCTATATAATTTAAACTTTATTTTTACTTGGTACCCATATTTCAGTTCCATGTTTTATTAAACCGCACATTTAGTTATTGTCTTCTACAAGACCGAATATTCAAGAATAAGATGTACTCTCCTGTAGGATTCGAGCCTACACACCCATTTTACAGGAGAAACCATTGTTTGCTTTGACGTGCATTGCAACGAATTATACAGTTTTAGAAACTCAAATAGAAGTATCCATTACAAATAGCGTTGAAAATGATAAAATGTTGAATAGAATAATTAAAATATTACTACTTGAAAATTTTCCTTGTCTAGATATGATAATCTGGGCAGGATTTGTAATTATAAAACACTATTCAGGATCCTGGCTGAATTAGTCCAGACCATTCAGATCTAAGATTTCTCCTTCAGAGGAGGACGCAAATCCGAATCTGACCAGAGTGCTCCTCTTTTCTATCAGTAACATTTCTCGAATATTTCTTTTGAGAGTGGAAAATATTTAAATCCTGCAATTCTCACACTGGATTTCCAAAATTGGATTGTTACTTGGTATATTTAAACCCCCCATAAAATGCTTATAATTTTAAAGATGTAAAATATTGTCGTGCTGCTGAAAAGAGTAACTTAGTCGGAATTTTCTGTTACAATATACAACAAATCTTAACCTAAAGATATATTTATTCATGGAAATGAGAACTTTAATAAAATTGTTGCATAAATATATTGTCGGTTATGATTGCGGAATTACCTTGTGTAATACGTAACAGAGTCCACCACATTTAAATGTATTAGATGATTGTAGAAATGGCGAAGGGTCGCGTTTGTATAAATAACTGTAACTTTATTTAACGAGAAGAATGACATTTGTTTGTGGTTTCGAAGTAACACATATGTTAGAAAGTCCTGCATGAAATTCTTTTAATCTGTAATTAAGAGTTCGGTTCACTTAAAGCAAGATGAAATGGATTTGGAAGGAAAAGACACAATGATGCAGCTGCACGTGTTTCTTTCGTTACCGACAATTCAATGACGAAACGGGGAGAATTAATTAGTACTGCGTGAAAGAGAGAGTGAAAGTTTATAAAGAAAAAAGGCATGAGGCCTATATGATACGTTCGGTTTGACGACACTCTGTAATGTAATTTATTTGTTGAAAGTACTTGAGGAGGATGTAGAATGAATGAATGCTACGTGAAAGAGAAAGAAAATGTAGGTCGCTCGGACATTAAGTCCGGTCAGATGACCTGTAAATTTCAATTCTACCATTTTGTACTCCTTGCTAAGAATGGCAAAATTCATGCGTTGTTAGACGTTTACAAAGAATAGAAATGTATCAACACTTAAGATTTATTTATTGCTCCTGGTTGCCTAATGAATAAGAGGTTGTATATATTTTGTTTTTGTTTTTTTTTTTTAATGAGCAAACTGTTTTGAAGATAACTTTCTATTGGTGACTATATATATATATATATATATATATATATATTGGCTCATTTTAATATGTTGGTGTGTGTGTAAGCTCGGATTTTCTGTAGTATTAAATCTTACGAAACCGACATTGTGAGCTGTCAGTGAAATACCATTACACTAAAAGCAAAAATTGAATAAAAATTTACACATTATAGAAAGATATTGCATTAGATAAACTCTTCTTTCAAGAGATAGGCAATCATGGCTTCCCATGTCTCTATCCCTGGTATCTCTTAGCACATTTTATCCTGTTACACCACACAACCCTCGTTCTGTCATGCACCTGATCAGGCCCTTCAAATATGTTATGCCCTGCGATCGCCTGTCTCTTTTTCTACTAAATTACAGGGCTGAAATTATATATTCCATTTGTAAACGAGTTATTTCGCAACCTAGTTTTCTACCATTAGTGGTGTCTTCAGGCGATTTTCAATAACTGATTTTTCCGTTTGAATTTTTTTGAGAACGCTCACGTCACTTTATTTTTTTATTTATTTTTTTTTTTGAACATACACGTCGCAGGGAATTTTTGATTCCTCAGTTTTTAAAATCACAAAGAATTATGACACTTTCATCCTTGGTTGTATGAACCTAAGTGGTATTTTTTTGTATGGTTATACTAAGTCATAATTTCATTTCTTTCATTCTATAGTTAGTTTTTGTTTGGGAATAGCATAATCTTTAACTTTTCTTTCCTGGCCAATCTACATATTTTGTCACCGTTGTAAGGCTTGGCTTTTTTTTTCTATAGTTCTCATTATGTCTGTTTTTTTTGTCTGTTTTTTTTCAGATTTTGATTATAATTTCCACATGTGGCTAGTAAATTTTGTACAGTATTTAAGTACATCTGCCTTGTAAATGAATTTATTTGTGTTGCAAAGTCCTTGACGTGGACTGGTGCGCTGGCCTAATCTTATTATGACCAGAAACTTACTAGTTAAACAATCATCATATAAACTTATTTATAAATGGAACTTTGTGTGTGTGTGTGTCCGTTACCTATAGACTCCGAAACGGCTGAACCAATTTTCTTGACAATTTACACAGTTGTACTATAAGAATCTGCGAGTGTTCTTAACTAAGTTTTTTGTCGAGGTACCTCCGATAAATATCGAAAATCGATAATCGAAAAAATCGGGTTATAGAAGTAGTGGTCCTATTTTAATCGAATTTGATATACTCATAGACAAAGACATAAGAAACGATATTCAGAATGTTTCAAGGTTGCAGTTCTTACAATAGTGCAGAAAATTTGATATCGATACCAGGAAATCAAAATTTGACTTACATGCATCCATTTTTCTTTCAGTCTACGGTTTCCCTTTAACAGGAAACAAGTATTGCTTTTTAATCTTTTGTGCCAACGTCCAAAGAGTCTGAGCTCCAGGACCATGGATCAGTTTAAAGTTTTCATTATACCAGAGCAACGCGGGGGCTATACTGCTAGTATATATATAATTGTAATTTTATTTAGTTGAGTAAAATGATTTTTTTCTTCAATATTTCCTTACTATTTAGGTATATATTAGCAATCAAATTTTTACATAAAGTGCTCGATATGAAAATAAGGATAGTGTTAATAGAATCAATGTTGAAGTCTGTTACATAGGTGAGCAGTGTTACTTCAGTCACGTCTAAGTTTTGTGGATTCATTATTCTGCTTTCCCGACTGCTACAATCTCCAGGAGTATAAATGTAAGGTCAATAGACACCTCCTAACACAATAACTCGCTTCCATTCTTTCAAACACTCTTCCCATCCGCCCAACTACGTATCACCCATATTCTGACATTTCCTATATCTAACCACTCTTTCTATTTACCTTCCCTTATGTAGCCCCAAGCGCAATAGTGGCAGTGGAATGCCTTGCTTGGGGTGAAACGATTAAAAAAAAGTTTTAATCCTTTCTGAGCTTTCGGCTTACATCAGCTATTATGAAAAATGAAAATTATATTAAGTGTATTAATCAGTCATCTGACAAAAAATAATGTTAGATTTTCAAAGCAGCAACGAACTTGTGCGTAAGGGACACTGGAAGTCAGATAGAAATAAAACATTTGTAAACTAAACAAATTAAAACTACGAAATCTCCACAAATATTCTTAAATGCCTATAATAGATAATAGAAGCGATTGAATATCCCCATGGCTTTCGATACTTAATAATCCTCCCCTTCACTCCCGCGTGGTCGTGTGTGACGTCATAAGCTGTGGTACAGTTTTTGCTTCCAGTGTCCCGTACGTACGTGTTCGTCGTTGCTATGAAAATCTTCCATGCAAACAAAATAAAGTACCACTATTGTTTTCCACGAACTGTTAAATACACTTAATATAATTGTAATCTTTGATAATGGCTGACGTAAGACGAAATCTCAGAAAGGATTAAAAATGTGTATCAATATTGTGATTTTCTTTCTTTCAACTATAATGCTATTAAACTTATCAGGCGATATGAAAAGAATTTAAATAAAATAAACAAAACCTTTCTATATTATTTAATGAAACCTGCATTAATGAAAAAAAAAATGCTGCCTAAATACTCACAATCTCTCTCTCTCTCTCTAATATATATATATATATATATATAACAGTAAAACTTACATTCAAGTACTAAATTGACTGGAAGATGAAGCAACGTATTCCTACCTCTGACAACTGAGCTACCACTGCGCCACACCCCGTGCTACACACTCTCAATTAATTAGGAGAGCTGTACACTGGAACACAAACAACATTAACGATTTCAGATTAGTTAAAAAATTATTAACAGAACATACCATATAAGACAGGGTTTACAAATAAACGCTGCTACTCTAAATATAAGTATTCACAAGAAATAATTTATGAAAAAAATTCTAAGATTAATAATTAAAATATCCACCATTACTTTAGAAATGTGTACATACATGTATATATAAACTGATAGAATTAGAAATTAACGATGTCTTTAATATATATTAGATAAATTAACTGCAAAAAAAAGTTAATTCAATACGTCATGCTCTAATATACGAAATTATTTCTATTTTAAAAATATTAACCGAGCTGAAAAAGCCCCTAACTGGTGAATGCTGGTGGAAGTGGAGAATTCTTTTGTGATGAAAATTAACAAAAGAACCAGTATCAACTTGTCAGATATATGCGATTGCAATTACAGTTAGATTTTTGAAATTCTAAATGGCAAAGGATCAAATCTGAAGATGCGAAAAGTTCGAGAAAAGAAATGTTAGAATAAATTTACCAGTTATATCCATTTATTTCAAAATTAAAGCTTAACACTTACTCTTATGTAGCCAGTCAGTTAACGTGATGCCCGCTATGGGCGACCATGTTTCGAAAGAGACAATGCTGACTGGCCAGCAGATTATCGAACAGTAGGTTGCTATTGCTTTCTGCGGTAGACTGGTTACAATCCGAGACTATAGAACTCTGTCATATTATTTAACCAATAATGGGGGGAAGAGACTGATTAATAACTTTCACCAGGGTATTTGTGTGTAAGTGAATGCGAGGAATTCAACTGGAATTCGAACTCGGCTCTTATCTAGTAGTACGTTTAAATTCGTGCCACTGGGTTGCCAAGGGGAAGAGCTCATTTTGAACAACTGCTAAGAACGTTATTAAAACCACGTCACTGGTGGGAAATTGATTGCAAACGATATGCTTAGTTAGGACCGATAATATTACAGACCCTTTTTTCATCACCTGTTTTGTGTTCCTTTCTGGAGTTGCACATAACTGTATGTGAGCATTAATGTTTCTGAATTGGAAGATTCTACTATGGAATACAAATACATTAATTTAGTGGTATGTTTTCTTTTCATCAAACTCAACATAACAATAATTCTTGCCAGAGTCTATCAATACTGTCTCATTAGCTCCAGCAACACATATCCAGTTCCCACGTGTTTCCAAGTCTCAATCGTCTCAATGACCCCTTGATTATTTCTGATTATATATGTGTTTATGAACTCGGAAAATGTTTAAAATCGATAACTAGACCAAGTCTGGCAGATGTACGTCAGAGTTCAACGACGTGAAGTTTATTACTTATGACATTCATGTAAGCATAATGATCATTTATTTTCTTTGAACATGCAGTGGTTTAAATTTCTTATTTTTTCTATGACAAAATAGTATCATTAAGTATTTTATCACAAGGCTATTTTACTCTCTTGTGTTTTCTCCATAAAAATGTTCATAAAACATAAAAATGTCTCTTAATTGTGGGATTTGCTTTATAACAAAATTTAATTAGAAAGTATGAGAGAATTTTACTGCTCTTTGTAAATGCACGATAAAAATGCAAGTTCTAGCATTGATATATCATGGTGAAAAGCGCGCAGGAAAAGTAATGTACTTAAAATTATATTAAACCTAGAAAAGAAAAGGACAATATATTTTAGTGAATTAAAAATATGAAATTTCCTAAAATTTCGCAGCTAAAGTTATTTCAAGATTTAACTTTACATGCAATATTTTAAGTAAGAAATTAATTTTCTTTTACTTCACTAGAATATATGGTTTTGTTGATTTCCAAGTTTAATATAATCTTAAGAATATTACTTTTCATGCGTGCATTTTTCTATGTAATCCATTACTTTTTTCCCCATGCATTGCTATTTATAAATTGAACGCTAAATTATGCATTTAAAAACATTAAAAAGAAAAAAATGCAATTGATTAAAAACATTGATTATTTAAAATTAATTTGGATAGAATGATCAGTGATGAGCAAAGTTTGACACACAAAACTGAAAATAATATCATCAGAATTTAAATATTGAAAACCACATGCAAAAACATAAAACAATAAAGAAGTTTTTTTATTAGAAGCATTTGTCACTCACTCACTTAAGTAATCTGTCACCGTTTTCGGACTTCACATTTTAAAGTAAAGAAGTCGATTACTTTTATTTAAGACCAACTTTAACTTCAAGTAATTATTCTTTAAAAGCGTTTTTATTATGAAACAGCATACTTTGATGTAGTACGATAAAAGGGGAGAGTAGGGATTATCATGTTAAGGAATCTCTGGGGTATATGTTTCGGTCAATAATATTTGTTGCTTTACTGTTGTAGAGCTATCTTTTAAAAAGATCCATAACTCACAATAGTTAAGTTAAGTGCCATACGTGAAACAGGCTTGGTCGATCATGTCTCGAAAGAGACATGACTGACTGGGCAGAAGACAGTCCCGCAGCAGGTTGCCATTGCTTTCTGAGATAGACTGGTTGCCAGCCAAGGCTATAGTGCCCGATCTGTTCTGTTATTTAACTCATAACTGGGAGGAAGAGACGGATTAATACCTTTCCTAAGGGTATTTGCGCGTAAGTGAATGCAAGGAATTCAACTGGAATTCGATTTCGGCTCCCCGAGTTCTCGTTCCGAGCCGATATCCACTGCTCCACAACGGACCATCACAACTTTGCGCAAAAAGTCATTGCATACAAGGGATACATCGCCTTCGTTAGTAACCTTTCTGTATCAGGTTTTACAAGACTGTATTTTTAGCTCCCGTAGAAACCTCAAAAGTGTCTTCATTAGTTCATTTCCTTTCCGTTTTCTTCTAAACTTCGTTGTTGCTCACATTTTCAGCCCATATTTTCAGTATCATTCTGTAAAACCATATATTTAAAAAAATCTATCACAGAATAATTCACATAGTCACAATATTCTGATAATATTTTGATGCTTGTTTATCATTTTTATAGGGTCATATTATGGTTTCCATCGAGTTCATGAATCTCGCTTTTTAGACAACAGTATGTAGATAGACGATGGTAAAACCACTTTCAAATCAAGGTCGTTTAGTTCTCACTATCAAAGATTTTTTTTATTTATTTATAATCATTTATTAACACACGAATGAAGATGTTGTGAAATGGTTTGCGACACGTCATAAATTTGGGAGAGGTGAGTTTAAATTTCAGCCGTTTCCTTAAAATTCATTTACGTGCTAATCCTCTTTAGAAACACATGGACCATTCTCTTCTCCATTATGTAAATAGTTCTTACATCCTGGGTTCCATAAACTTGTTTATTCACAATTCAAAAGATTTTGACTCTATAAAATCACCTATATTATCTTTAGCGCAGTCCACTACAGAGGATAATTCAACCGATAAAAAAAAGCACTTGGCCATTCTGCCACGGAAGGAGATAGCGGTTACCTTTTAATAAAACCCAAAATAAATAGTACACTGGTGTGTGTATATATATATATATATATATATATATATATATATATATATATATGTGTGTGTGTGTGGAGTACCGTATTCTACCGACACCCTTCGTCAGATTTCAATTTTGGCTCACTTGTCATTCTTGATATGAATCTTTGTACGTAACAATATTTCCAATAGATTTACGGGGTACGTTATAATAAACCGACAGGCTTAAAATTTAAGTATTTACCTCCTAGACAAATTCAACCCCAAATCGGTTCACTCGTAGATCAACGTTCGACTATTTGATGTACACAAAATTCTTCGAACCAATGTACAGAGTTCGAAAGAAATCAACGACAAACATAATTTTGGGTGGTCATTGTGCCCTTACACGCATTTCTTCAAGACGCTAAACCCAAACTCAAACAAAATAGTCTCTTGAAGATTAAGGTCTGATACCATGATATGCGAACAGAAATTTTAATTGACAAAGTGTACAGCAAAAATTAATGGAAAATGTTGCTTTTTTGTTAGTTTATTTCTCCGAAACGCTTATTTTTATTCCAACAAATTGTATTTTTTGTGAATTGTAACTTATCATTTGCCATAAGGATTCCACGTTTTCTACAAGGTGCCAAACCATTCAACGTTGCAGGGGCAATGCATACACTTCTGCTTCACATCATCTTTTCACATTACAGACTCCTGTAACGCCCACTGTTGTTCAAGTTGTACGTACATCATTCTTGTATGTTAGCTAACTGACAAAGCATAAATCCCGTTTATCAAGTAGAACAAAATCAAACGCATTTTTTTAACATACGCCTCACGGATATCTCATACTGGGGCACTGTGAATAAGCACTGGATTTTACCATTTCAAACTAACCACTACAACAACTCCTGAGCAAAGCCGGTCTTGTCAGCAAGTATAATATATATATATATATATATATATATATATATATATATATATATATAAGATAAGTTGTATGTTATGTCTCACCTGTTATTAGGACTACCTGCTCAAAATACAGTAACTTTCGAAGCCACAAACATTGTGTTTAAAACATTAAAATATAACTAATTCACGGAAGGTTATCTTTTGAAGTTAGAAATATTCGAAACTATACATTACTCAAACAAATTGTAATCTATTTGAAACTGAGAAGAAAAGAAACTACTCTTGAATATACATTCACACGACAGTTTCAGAAGTTTTGCTTCAGAGACTAAACTAAGAAATACGTTCTTCAAAGAAGCAGCAAAATTCGCGTCTGAGTCGCCTAAATGCCATTCGATAGTGCATCAAATTTTGATTTGCGTCTTGTCAGGTGCTTTTGATATGAATCTAGAGCTGCTTAAATAATCCAAATTCGAATATGCAATGTTATCGATCCTAACATTTCATCTCTGTTTCAATCACTATCCACCGCTCTAACGTAGCTTGTCTTCATGTCTGTTACAAATATTTAGGTTACCATTTCCCTGATGCGCTTTTAGGAATGGTACGTCGTAGGGATGTGCTTTGTGGTACCGTGAATATCGGCTCGGAACGAGAAATCGGGGAGCCGAGTTCGAATTCCAGTTGAATCCATTGTATTCACTTACGCGCAAATACCCTTGGGAAAGGTATTAATCCGTCTCTTCCTTCCAGTTATGGGTTAAATAGCAGGACAGATTGGGTTCTATAGCCTTGGTCAGCAACCAGTCTCCCGCAGAAACAATGGCAACGTACTGTGGGATAATCTTCTGCCCAGTCAGTCATGTCTCTTTCGAGACATGATCACTTAAGCGTGTATCACGTATGGCACTTAACTGACTGACGTCGATTACATAAATTGAAGCGCAGTACTTGAATGAAAAATAGGTCTCGTCATTATAATACTGAAACAGTATTTTTTCTAAAACTTATCTAATCGGGAAAATATTATTCTCAGATACTTGCTTGCCTGACAACTACGGTATTCGAAAATATAAATGAAACGTAAATCGTAATCTGTTTCCGTTGATCCTATATTTTCATTAACTTCTCGCTTCAATAAACAGCTTCATTCACTTTCAACATACCCGTTCGTCTTTTCTGCGCTTCTTTATTTTCTGTTTGCTTAAGTGTGAAATGATATAAAAATGATTCAATATTACATATAAAATCATGTTTACATATATCTTTACGGCTAATTGCTTGTCATAGACATTGTGAAAAAATATGAAATATATTATACGGCAATTTACAGATGCCATGAAAATTCATGGATGTTTTTGTTGTTTAGCTTCATATCAACAGGTTACGGGTAGTTTAATGCTAAAATTTATATTTCTTAGGAGCACTATTAATGTTTTTTCAGAAAACTATTTCTGATAATATTTTTTATAAATATTTAGTGTCAGATTCTCTCTCTCTCTCTCTCTCTCTCTCTCTGTATTTCTGGTAATTTGTTACTATGAAATGATATTGCTGGTAGTTTTACTTTAAAAACTACTTTTTAAGCATTAATAGTCCTTTGATTCTAGTTTGGGTGGTTAACTGTTTCCCCATAGTTGGGACAATAAATGCACTTCTAGCCCGGGTCAGGTAACAGCAATTTGGATTTCTTTGCACGCCCTTCAAACCCGTAGATCAGATAAACTGTAGCAAGGCCTAGTTTGTCGTCCCAGACAAATGCTTGGCTGTAAATTTTGGCCTATCGGTAGCATCTATTTTAACAATTTTCGGCTCAAATTAGAGTGGGATCAGTTTTTCCGTTGACGTTCAATCATATGTTTATTTGAATAAGCGAATATTTTCAGAGCAAAACTTCACTCTGTTGCATACAAATTAAACTTACTTATGAATAGTTTTATTTTTATATTTTTTTATTTTTTCAATCAGTTCACCTCAAGCAAGGCAGTACTTTATTTGTGCGCAGGAAGGTACATAAGAGAGTTAAAGGTGACATAGGAGAAGAGAGAAGGCATAGAACAGAAGAGGAACTTTTATAACGGTTGTCCTATAATTAACATGAGAAGGATGGAAATACCTAGGAAAAATAATTGCCTGAGAGTAGAGTGAAAAAGGGAGAAGAACAAGTTTCAGGGTATGTTGAGAAAAGGATAATAGATGGCACTTTACTTTTCATTTCCACTCTTGAAGATTTTAGCTATCAGGGAATTAAGTTACGGAAGGTCGATCTACAAGCGGAAAAAATCGAGGAAATATATTGTAGGGTACATGTGGCGGTTGCATTTGGTTGTTTTGACCTTAGAAGGGTGGGACCGTGTTGACAGTCTTGTTGCTGAAATAAATTTTTGTAGAAAGCGTCACAAGGGTGCTAAGCTAGCCGGAGCAGAAGCCATGAAAATGTTTGTAGAAGAGACAGTGAAACCTAATCCCGTCAATGAGAATGTGGCTAGAATTGACCTGCCAGGTTTGAATCGATTATATTACGGATTCTCTTCTGGAACATGTCAAGAACCTTGAGATGAATAACAGGGGCGCCTAGCAAAATATGACAACCGTATACAATGCATTGGCGGATGGTTTATTTGTTATGGCAAATTTGGGATGGGCTCGTAACGTAGCGTTTTTCAGGTTGAAAATTTCCTATGTAAAGTAAAATATTTTATTTTTTAGTATTTCAAGATAACATGGGTAAATATACTTGTTTAAATAAGATCTCAATGTTATTTTTTTTTTATTTTTTTTTATTTAAGCGTTTCACCCCGAGCAAGGCATGTCACTGCCACTACTGTGCAGGGGGCTACGTAGAGTGGAGAAAGGCTGATTACATATAGGAAATTTAAGAGGGTGGGTGATAGGCGGGTGAGAATACCGAGAATGAGGGTTGGGTAGATGAGTGTTGTGAGAATAGTTGGGAGTTAGTGTGATAGGAGGTGTCTATTGACCCTACATTTAAACACCTGGAGATTGTAACTGTCGGGAAAGCAGACTTGTGGAAGGGAGTTCCACAGGCGGGAAGCGCGAGAAAAGAAGCTGTTGGAGTAGAATTTACGGTTACATCTTATTTGTTTAACTGTAAAAGGGTGGGACCTAGTTGCTAATCTAGTATCTCGTGTAAATTCGTGCTTAGAGGACGTCTTAACCAAAGAACCATATTTATTGTTGAACATAATGAACTACTGTCTTTTTCCTTTATCTTATTTTAATCTTTTAAGTATTGAAAATTTGGAAAAGTTCCATTTAAAAATTGTGTTTCATCATTATTACTATATATTATTTTGTGTATTATTATTATATTTTGGTTACTACTGTTGTCACAATACCTCACATTATGGCAGTAAGAAATAAGACAAATAGTGGTGTGTTTATATGGTTACATTTCATTATTTAATCTAACTCCCATAAGATAACTAGTTTTAGATGGATACAATTCTTACTGTTTAATCCATACATGCCAAGATGTTTGTTTTGCATCGCTCTTATCTTGGGATTGCCAAAAATATTTTCATTATTCTGTTGTTTTCCTTTTATATCATTCGATCGTACCTTCTATAACTGGCACTATTTACGTATTTTTTCTTTAATCTCCATAATTTTTTCTATGTTGATTTCTAGTTTTTTATACATTGAGATTTTTAAAAATCTTGCTACACTCTGAGAGTCCGCTGGAAAAGCCATATCCATTATTAAGCAATTTTTTTTTTCGGTTTGTGACAATTATATCTGCCATATTTGCTTCAGTCTTATCTCTGTAAAAATGGTGTAGAATTGATGCTTTCTATATGTCCAGGGCTTGGCGATGATCATACCAACATCTTTTCTTAAGTGTTTGTACATCGTCTAGCGTAAATAATCTCCCACTCAATCATGACAATTTTATATTAATTTGGCGCATTTACATAACAACCAAAGAAAAATGGTCTATGATTTCTTTCCTGATATTTTTCACAAATTCTGCATTTTAGATCCACATTATTATTTCTCTGTTTGCCTGAAAGCTTTGAGTGAAAAGAATATAGTCTTATGCTGCAATAACAAAGCATGTCGTTTTAGTTTTTAATTTAGATATTCGTATCCATTAATGGGTGTTAACATCAACATCGATTTTATTAGGACATTATGGTTATTGTCTATGCAGAGGCCTGTCTTGTAAGCGTTCTTTCATCTGATCCAAGATCTTTTTACTTTTTAACACATCTTTTCAACAATTGTTCATTGGGTTTTAGTTTTTTTTCGACAGAAACTACTATATGTAAATCTCGTTTATATTCTCAACTTTCGTTCATGATAGATTATTTTTTATTTCTGGTTTTGTGTTGTGTGACTAATAGTATCCTCTAGTCCTTTTTTTCGTGTATGAGCCAATAGTTGTTTAATTGTGTGATAATTCCAGCTGAATAAGTCATATTTGACCTTATTTATGGTCTATGTATAGACGGTATGGATGCATGTTATGCTTAGAAAGAAGTTGTGTTTTCGAATCTTTTAGTCCGATGTCATTTAGTGTCCAGTTCAAGATGATGAAACTATACTTTACTACTAGAGTGGCATGGCTATTGATGGTCTTAAATATGTTCTGAGAATTCACTTCAGTTCTTGGTATTAGTCGTGCTAATATGTCTTTGCGCTATGTCTTTCATTTTTATAATGAACTACTTCACTAGCAATTTCAGCGAGGCACATTTTGCTATAAATATTTTACCACAGAACCAATGCTAATAAAAAATTGTCGCAGTGATCGCCATACTTAGTATACTTATTCAAATCGAATTTCATTCCAATGTCATCACTTCAAAATTTTACTGTATTTTGGATAATTTTCGTCTCATAATTGGAAAAAATCTATTCCTGTTTTGCAAAATAGATGTCAACAATCTTTTATATAGTGGAAATCAATTATCTGTAGATTTTGCGGATATTGTGTCAGTATTTTTCCATAATACGACGATAGTTTCTTCAATTACTTCTGCCAGAATTTTAGTGAGATCATCTGCTGTTACTTAAATTAATTTGTATAGTTTGGTGTTGTAATTAGAAAGCCAACGTTTCGAAATTTCTGTTCCTGGAGATTTACACTTGTATGTTTTATCAGTGCATTTTCATCATCCTCTTTTGTGATTAGCTCCCATGTTCCTTCTGGTTTATCGGGGTGAGGTTTGTCACTTCAATCATTTGCTTGCGCATTTCTCTAAATTTTATTTGCATCTACCTTTAATAAAAAATATGTCTGTAAAATCTTGACTTTCTTTTTCAATGCTTCTGATTCTATGAACTTCCAATTCTGTTATTGGCTTTATTTTTTATTTAGCTCTTTGGTTTTCATTTTTATTCCTAAAAATACTTAAGAATTCTGCCTTTTCCAATCCTTAAGTTTGTTCCTATTGCCAGTTTATCGAGTACTGATAATTCAATTCTAAATTCTTCAATTTATTTCTGTTTCTTTTCTAAGGTGTATTTTGATGTCTGTGATGCTGCCTTTTTTTATTTTCTTTTGTTTGATATTTTTATTTTAGTTGCTTTTATTACTGGTGCATATGTTGGTTCCTTGTGACTTATATGTAGGTCTACATAATCTAGAATAAGTTAACTCAAGATCTTTGCATTTTGATAGTTTTTTTAAACTTTTTTATACTGTATCTTTGAAGAATTTCAATCTGCACGACATGCCATGTTAATAAGAAAGCATTTTCTGATCTTGTGGTGTTTAATCATGATGTCTTGGCGGTTATATTTGATTGTTCTTTTTGTGTGCAAAATATTATTTTACCAAGTACGTCTGTCGACAAAAATGATGGCAAAATATTTTTTAAAAATTATTTGCCCTTTTTTCAGATGTTGTCCCCCTAAACGTTACATTCCTTGTGCTATTTTTCTTGTGGAAACTATACCTCCTGTTTTCTTACAATTGGGAATAACCATTTCCCTGTCACTTCCACTTACTACCTTGTACGAGTTTCTAAAGTTTTGTAAGGATTATATTTCACGATCTGTTAACATATGAATCATTTAAATGTCGATTCTTAGATATTGCAAATTTGTTTATAATGTAGAAAATAATGCCAAATGTATCAGTTTCTAAAAGAGAAAATAAACCTCGCGAATTTTAAATTAAAGGATGTATTCTGAGCAGAAGAAATGTTTTTCTTAACATCTAAAATAGGAGAAAAAAATTATCGAATTATCATTCTCAAACAATGAGGGTGTATTTCAGTAATTGGTCCAAAATGAGATTCTATGTTAATTAGTTTATTGATTGGAAAAGGGAGTTGATAACTTTGATTGATTTTACTCGGCTTATATGAACGTCTGCAGTTTGTACCGCTTAATTTCTCAGACTGCTTTTAAATCAAATAATCGATGATAAACTAGAAACCAAGTCTATTTGAAGATTTCATAAAATACACGTTTTTTTCTTTTCTTTCTTACAGGCGTTTATAAATTTGTCTTTTACTCGTGGGTATGATATAAATATCAGAATGATTAGAAAATATCCTTTGAATATGTCTCCTCTTTTTCTACACATGCTGGACAATATGCATAGAGATGAAAAAGAGCTTATGGCTACATCACGTTAAAAACACGGGCTCCCGTACGATCACCGATGTTAATCAACGTCGACTTTGGTCAGTACCAAGATCAACAGCCGCTTGGAATATCAGGTATTTTAAATTGGATATGGGGATGGTCTAATTGATCGTGGCTCGGAACATTTGATCAAAGAAGAGTTCAAATTCCCGTTGATTTCGTTATATTCACTTAAGCTCCAATAGCATTTGGAAAGTTATGAATCTACCTATTCTCCTTTCAGCTATGGGTTAAGTAGTAAGATGTGTATCACTAAATTATTATATCTCCATACCACACCACAATATTCTTTGCATGATTTAAGTATCTTGCAAAATTTTAAGCCATAGAAAACGAATCAATGAATTATCAATTAGTTACAAAGGCAAAACTTTTTAATTTATTTACATTGTCTAGAATATGAATATACACACTGCAGTGACTACAAATTAGGGCTTTATATATATATATATATATATATATATATATATATATTGTAATATAGAATATATATTCTATTTTTATGCTCACTATTATCTTATAATAACCTTAGTAAAACTATCTGTCAGGCTCTTCTCTCAGCTATGTAAATTAGTAGGATTTTTATCACTAAATTATTATTATCTAAAAATTGTTAAATAACAGGTAAGATGTCTTAGAAAACGAATCGTCTCAAAAGATGAAAGTTGATGGGATAATTTTTTTCTATAGACGTATGTTCAAAATATCATGGACTGAACATGACGATTTTACATAAAATGAAAAAGACAATTATACTTAACATCAAAAAAAGATAGTTGAAATTTTTAGGGAATATAATGAGGAAAGAAGACTGCCAATTCAGAAATATATGTGTGTTAATGATAAATTATATATACTAGGACGTTTCTTTGTAGGTGAGATATGAAGCACAATTGAATTTTAACATAGTATACATAATCATACGAACATTTAGAACTGTGCAAAACAGTTTGTATCAGGATTGGATATGTTGAAGAGCCGAGATAGTGTTGAGAATATTCAGACAAAGGCATAGGTAAAACTGACCGTGATGCAGATGCATATTTGAGGTATATTTTTCCATGCGATGTGTGTCTCTTCAGAATGTAGGTGGCCATGTCTTGCCACAACATTTTTACAGTCGTTATTATGATATATCTTCCGAGTTTCAGTTTAGTCATCCATTTACAGTAGCTCGTTTCATTTTTTTTAATGCAACACTAGAAAACTGACTCATTGCCGTAACGAAAGATACCTCCGAAAAGAATTAAGAAACGGATCAATTTCGTTAGGAGTCTCTAATATATATATATATATATATATATATAACACAATACACCAATTCTCCTCACAGATGAGGCTTGAAGAACAAAAATATGGTTTTACATAATGAGAATACCATAGACGGTATATTATAGTAATGAGAAAGTTTTAAAGAAAACAAAAAAAATTGTTACATGTTAAAATTTCTAGATCGTATGATGAGAAAAAAAAAATGGAAAATTTTAAACTTGCAGGTCATATTGAAAGCAAGATGGACAGATGGAAATAGCGCATGACAAGGGGATTAAGGGAGGTAGCAAAAAGGGAAAATTTACTAAAAGCGACAATAAAACGAAGTTACAGGGAGCTAATATTTTCGATATCCTGAAGGAGCACGGTAAATAATGAAAACATTGGATCGAATTGACTAAAATGCAATATGCGATTAGAAGTCATGATATAAAACACATAATTTGTATTAAAAAATATATATTTCTTAAATTTGTTTAACTAACGGGTCAATGGACAAGGAAGTTTCAAATTGAACAATTGATTTGGGAAACCGTAACAGAACACCAATAAGTCATTCTGAATGTGGCCTTTGTTTTCTAACACCTGCTTACTGATCCCAACACCTGTCTCAGTACATTCTTCATATCATTAAAAGGGAATTGTCGCTGGATAATGACGCTTTAGTGACAGTGGTGTATCAACACCTCACTTAAAATTGATCTTGTGCTAAACTCAGCCATCATTTTGTGTATATATATATATATATACATATATATATACTGTCTACCATTGAATTCATATAATTTTAAGAATTTAGGACATGGATAAGGTTTTGGTGCACGTAGTAAAAATCAAAGGAATTATTCAATTGTTAAATTCCAATAGCCGATAATAATATACCCAAGTTTTTTTTTTTGAGGCCTTGCTAATAAACAACCAAAATAATTTCATAAAAGAGCAATAATGATTGTGAAATATCGCATGAGCGCAAAATGGAACGGAATTACCAAACTGAAAGTGAGTAAAGATAACAACGCAAGGTTATATGATTGTGTTGTCGTTTTTCACTTTTATCATTCGCGGGTTGTTCAATGCCATATTTTAGACTGTAATCAGTAAATTAATATTGTAACAAAAATAAACAAATAAATGATTATAAGTTACCCGAATAGAAGTGAAAATAAGCGCCTAGATTTTCAATTTTGACCTCTTTAAACCACCCGCATATTAAAGCTTGCAGCACTTGGTTTAATCTAGCAGACACCGATCTAGAAATGATGCAGAAAATTAAAAGTTAACGGGACTTCTGGATAGATCATGAACTCGGAAATCTACAACTGTCTTCAATCTGACGAATTATTACTGAGGAAGAATACAGTAAATTACATTCGAGTAAAAAATTAAACTTTTTTATAATTTTTTAAATATATAAATAAATCACTGTAAATTAATTATCCAAAATCTTGTCAGTTACACCAAAAAGAATGATAATTCATGCAATATACTTTTTCTGCAAAGCACAGAATAAAATAGACAATGAGAATCATGATATCGATTAAATAATCCACAGATACATAATGCAAAACGTGAAATAAAAGCAGTAAGAATGTTTTAATTAGTATTACGTCTGCTCTTTGTTCGAACAAAATTCATTTTCAAAAGTTAGTTATTTTCCGAGTGAAAAGTAACATATTAAATTATATATGTAACTCACTAGAGGAATGTTTAAGTAATTTGCTGCCACATAATCCCGCATATGGCTTTATTTTGAAATTGAAAAATATTCATTTAAAAATAGTAATAACAAGCCGAATAATTTCTTGATTTTGATTAATTATCTCAACGTAACCTTAAAAAGATGCACTTTTTCCATTCTCATGAATGAATAAATATTGAAATTCGATAAATTTTAATTAGTTTAGATTATGATTAATAACTTATACGGGCAGGTGTTGTCTATTCTCGTGCCTCTAGTGATTTACTGATCAAGAGATTATTTTCGTTAAAAAGATTTATTCGATGCAGTTTGTTCGTCCATATTTAAATTTGTCTCATGTGTCCTTGAAAGATAATGCAGACCTCTATTTCTGCTATGTTTATCTTGTATGTAGAGAAGTTATTTAGCGGTATTTTGACATCAAGCTTCATTTCATATGTATCCAATTTTATATATACATATAAAAAATTAATATCCATTTCAACAGATCATATAGCATATTTCAAATCACTGATTAAATATTTAGCATAAAATCACTTAAATTCGTTAAACAATCTAAATGTATTAAAATACCGAATACTCTTATTAGATTTCCCTATGTATTAATGCTAATATTTAATTATTTTTATATAAAGCTAACATATTGATCTTCAGTGTATGAAGATTAAAAGAAAACATTTTAGCAATCAGTGTTTTATTATCAGATCTATATTGTAAAAATTCACTTTCATTAGCCTAGCCAAATATCTGGAAGGACTGGATAACATGTATAAAATATGTTTATCATAAACATTTCGGTGAAATTTTAAATTCAGTCAGTTAAGTGCCATACGTGGTAAACGCTTGGGCGATCATGTCTCAAAAGAGACATGTCTGACTGGGCAGAAGATTATCGCGCAGTAGGTTGCCATTGCTTTCTGCGGTAGATTGGTTGAAAGCCAAGGCTATAGAACCCAATCTCTCCTGTTATTTAACCCATAAGTGGAAGGAAGTGACGGATTAATACCTTTCCCAAGTGTATTTGCGCGTAAGTGAATGCAATGAATTAAACTGGAATTGGAACTCGGGTCCCGGATTTCTCGTTACGAGCCGATATCCACTGTACCACAACGCACATCCTTTTTAATATATATATATATATATATATATATATATATATATATATATAGTCATCCACAGACAGATCTGTTTCGCTGTATCACAGCTTATCAGTACTGTTAGACTCCGATCGCTTCCTAACACAGGATTGAAACCCGACCGAATCAGCGTCAGTCGGCGACACTACCCCGAGGCTCCGAGCGTCCGGTAAATTTTAAATTACTAGACAATTAAGATAATTCGGTGTATAGATCCGATAAAACATAGGAAAGATGAAGGAAATGGAGAATGAAATAAGCAGCGCTAGAATAATTTTGCCTAACACCGAAAGATATTTATCCTAAAAATTATGTCATGTTCTTGAATTTCCTCGTCGAATTAACTTGTTTAAAAATGCCTAAAATATCAGCTCTATAGAATCTTATCTCCGTTCAAAAAATAAAAATGTCTTCAAGCGAATGAATCCGCTAGGTCTTAAATAAGTTTCCTTCATTCAAATAGATATCCAGCATTGCAAACGAAGGACGTTACCAAATAAACAAAAACACTTTTCTTGAAAATAGTTCAAAGCAGCAACAAGGAAAATGGATATCACCTGCAGCTCAAAGAGAACATATCATTGATTTTACAAACTAACATAAGCAAAACATTAAGAACGAATCCTTCAGTAATAACAAAAATAGCGATAACAGCTGGTAAACTTCAGGAACCTAATTGTCGATACTTTTTTAAATAAAATAGTATTTACATTGTTTGGACTTTTATCCTTACCTTTGTCATGTTCAAGACGATTCTGTTGTAATACACCCAAGCCTTCTTCAGGTTATAAGAATTTTGTACAACGGTACATGGCCCAGGTAATAACAGCGTTGGTTAGATCAAGTGATTTGAACCAAAGAGTTGTGTGTTCAGTAGGTGGCTACAGCAATAGTGATTAAATAACTTTGAGTTAAAGAGAGATGACTACACCCGGCAGTAGCATACACCAGTGATCAAAATAAATGGTTCAGGTCAAAATTCCTAGCACCTAAAGTTCTGATCTTACAACGGCTAAAACGTAGTGAACATGACTATAAAGATTAGAACAACAGTCCGAATAACGTAGAGGAGTCTATTTTATTGAAATAAATTATGAGAAAAAAAAACCAACAATTTTCAATTTAGAGTAATTATTATTCGACCAGGGAGTACAGAATGATTCCTCATATGATAACTGTTAATATCACCGTACTATTTTTTAATATTCCGCTCTAAAGCAAGGCAGTAAAGCTTCTAGGAGACAGAGTTTATTTAGCATCATATCAATTCTGTGGGTTATTTAATGCAAAAATATGGGATTTTAAGTTTTTTGGGTTTGCTTGAAATTTCGGATATAGTGAGAACGTTGATTTAGTCAGATTTTTAAAAAAAATTTTTTTTATTATTATTCTTCATTTTAGAAGACTGACAATGTCTTCACTTTTATAATCAAAAATGTTTTGATTATAATCTTCTTCAAAAATATGTTAGGGTATTAGTTCGTTCTTCAAAAATATATCGTTGGTCATATTTTTCCTTCAAAAATGTATATTTTTCCAAAAGTTTTTTTTTTTTTCATATCACCCCAAGCAAGGCTGCAATGCCAGTGATGCGCAGGGGGCAACGTAAGAGTAAGAAGATTGGAAAAGAGAAAACCGGAAAACACATCCTAAACAGGGAACAAGGGATAAGTCTTTACACCTGTTCAATAGACGTGGGTGGAGTGTGAACCGCGTGATATGTATATATTTCTATAAAGGTATATTTTTATAATGTTTTGACCCTAGTCTGGAGGTTATCTATTTGCCCATAAATAGGACCCTACCAATTACTACCGCTCTAAATCAGAGTGGACCTGAGGACAACAGAAATTAAGAGGTAATTCTATGCTCCTCACAACCTCCCAATCAAAGGCCTTGCTGTCGGATACAGTTTAACGACAAGCCCAGGACCAGGAGGCAAAGGGATTACTTTGTATTAGAAAACAAGATAAATTAAAAAGAAAACTATTAAGCCTAGAGGGCAAAAATAAAATTAAGACAGAACATAAATTTACATTTTTAAAGATGAAATTTAACAGCAAATGAAGTAACCAGGAAAAGGCACAAGCAAGGAATGCGGTAAGAAAATAACTGATAGCAGAGTAGTGGTAAATTCACCGATTTCATGATGCCAGAACTAGACTTGTAATATTGTAGATTCTTCTTATATATAATATTAGTAATCAACATAAAAACTTGTTTTACGATGTCACAGCTCATCAGTGTGGTTAGACATTCAATTGCTTCTGGGCGGGATCGATGCAGCATATAATTTTCTAAATGTATATTCTTAAATATAACAGACTATGAATGTCTTTTTTGTTTAATCATATGCATTTTCTATACTTCGGTGATGAGGTAGTATTTATCTTGTTTGGTTTGTTGTCCCCATCTTTATAGCCACATTTAAGACGTTTTGGCCGTTATACGCTCCGGCCATTTTCATCTGCTAGGTCCAGGGGATATAGGCGTTGCTTAGATCCAGAGATTTGAACCAAAGAGTTGTGAATTCAATACCTAGCAACAATTGTGATGATCACATTACTCAGACAGTTAAGTTAGAGGGAGATAATTACATGGACACTACCACACTGGGCATCACGCATGGAAAGAGAATGATATTCTCTAGTAATATTGAAAGGGTTCCGTTTGAAACTCCGAGAAACTGAATAAGTCCGCAGTGTACAACCGCTGAATAAGTCCGCAGTGTACAACGGCGTAAACATGGTGCTGGAGACTTACCTAGCCGAAGCAGGAGAAGGCAGCTTGTCTGCACGTGCGTCCGTAGACGTCATGGAACCACGAGGCGAGCTCATTCAAGGCAGTTTTTGGAATGACACGGCACATGCGTCATTGGTGAAAGCGAGGCTTTTCAGAAGCGACAACTTAGGTTTCTTGCTAGAGACCAAAAACACATAAAAAGAGCCAACTTCTGTTTCGGAGGCAGTTTTGTGTTGGCGATTCGTGAAGGCTACACCGGTGTTCAGGAGACAGCGGTTTGCTTACGGTGCGCAGGAAACTGAGTCCCAAGTAAAGCAGTGTTTCGGGTTCTACGTGAAGCAGCTGGGAGAACACATCCAAGTGGTCATTAATTTGTCTACCAACTACACTCCAAGAAGATACAAATACACACAAACATGGAAATAAAGATGAGGACAAGCCATAAGCAAGGGATGTGATAAGAAAATAACTGTAAGCAGAATAGTGATGAATTGACCGAATCTAGATCATAAGTAATAGTATTGCAAATTATTCTTTAATATATATAGCAGGAGGCGTAGATCAAACAAGACGTGGCAACAATATTCAAGCCAATTACGTGTGGTATACTTACTAATATATAAAAAAATATACTAGCGAGACAAATTGCCATGCAGGACACAGTGAACCTACTATCAGAACTAGCAATTGATTAAATATAATATCTCAATATCATGTCAACGCAAAAAGATTATCCGAAAAAGTCTTCTCAGTCTTTCTCCTGAATGTTAGCATCATTTATGCTGATAGAAGGTAACTTAAATCAGCGATTAAAAGAGCCTTTTTTGTTTTCCCACTTAAAAGATATATATATATATATATATATATATATATATATATATGTAAGCCCTTAGTTTGGTCTCATAAAATCTCTCAGGCCTATTTAACCTGTAACTGAAAACAGATAAAAGAGAAATGTGTTTTTTTTATTACTGTGTGCGTTGTGGTGCAGTGAATATCAACTCGGAACGACATCAAGATGCCGAGTTCGAATTCCAGTTGAATTCCTTGCATTCACTTACGCACAAATACCTCTGGGAAAAGTATTGATCCATCTCTTCCCTCCAGTCATGAGTTAAATAATATGACAGATTGGATTATCTAGGCTTGACTGGCAACCAGTCTACCGCAGAAAGCAATTGGAAACTACTGCGGGAAAATCATCTGCCCAGTCAGTCATGTCTCTTTCGAGACATCACCCAAAGCGTGTATCACGTATGGCATTTGACTGACTAATTAGGCAGTAGTTAATGTCCCGACGTATTTCTAACTTCGCTCACCGATAACCGTTATTCTACGACCACATTCAGCCAAGTATCTCTGTTTCTTAATGCATAATGCACAATCGATTTTACCTAAAAGATGCTTGCTATAATTGCCAAGCCTAAAAAAAGCAAACGGATTTACGTTCCTGTCTAATAAAGCCGTTTCATGAAAAAGCAGATTCTACTCTCATACGCACATACATGCGCACAGAAACACAAGCACATATGATATCCATTTACAAAAAAAAAAGGCACTATGTATGGGTCAAGTTATTCTAAACAAATAAGTCAATAATTTCTAATGACATTCATAAAATGATACACGTCTTCGTGTATTTATATACAGCGACGTTAAGAATATCAGAGACGGTACAAAGACGAACTTAGAGAAAGAATCTTAACAAAACAGATACATATTTACAAAACGTGAAATTTGAAATCGATCGGTTACAATGCAGAATGTAGACCTGGCGATACTGAATTCTACGGAACATACTGAGGGATTATCTTACGAGTATTTGTAAATTATTGACAGAAGAGATTTTAATTGATTGCAATAGACAAGTTTTATTTAGAAGTAAATAGGAAGAGAGCCCTAATCGCTCATATCCTGAAGAGGCATGGGACATCGAAAAAGATTAATTCGATATTTTCGTAGTGGAAATTAGTTTGTTGAAGTATTTTCCAAATGTAACAACAAATAGTTTTGATTCTAATTAGTCTTTGTTCGTCGATATTTATAACAGACATAATCCAACGGGCGTTTTTAAATCATTCCCGCAACATATGTATGTGTGCTGAAAATAATCTAGCTGTTTCTTTCTGATATAATCTTTTGTGGCAGAGGATTTTGATTCTCGTTTAAGACTTTTTTTTTGCTATGTCTCAAAGTATTTGGATAAATCTCAGCGAATAAATCGGTTAAAATTCCTCGCATTCGTTGTCGTCTGCATTAAAGAATAGAGACTGTATACCTATTTACGCGGTATACAAAAACAGCGGATAGTGACAACACCGTTTTATATAAATAAATGGTTTTCTGGTGCTCTTTGAAAATACGTTCATAAATCTATCGTATAATATTGCGTATAGACAATATATGCATTCAATCTAAAAGATATTCAATTTAAAAAAATACATTGTAAAAATCTTAATTTTGAAGTGTGAAAAAAAAATCCTACAGCAGAAAAAATGTTACCTACATTTTATACTTTCATTAACTTCAGCAGCAACTAATCTTTTCCTACAGTCTTTAATTAATGATTCGCATACTTCAGGTATTTTTCCATTCTTTCTGCCAAATGTTCTTTATATTTGTGATGTTTGTTGGATCTATTTCTCGGATTTTAATTTTCAAATATGGCCACAAGTTATTTTATTCTCTTACTTTATTATTGGATTAAAATCCGGCGATTGATTCGGCCATTGTAATATGTCAAAATTGTTTTCAGGAAGCCACTTTACCGTAGTCCGAGCAGTATATTTGCTGGAAAATCCAATCAGGGAGAAATCCAAGTTTCTTTACAAAATCTCGTAGAAAAGCAGCCATGATCCATGACACTAACACCACCAAGTCTGACAACTGAAATTGTGTTCTTTGGTGCTTATGCTTCGAAATTTTTTCTCCATCAAGGATTCCAATAATTACGCCCAAACAACACAATCTTAGCTTCATCTGTCCATGAAACGCTTTCCTTAGCTTCATCTGTCCATGAAACTCTTTCCTTAATAAGAACTTCGCTTATCTTTATGCTCTTTTTCAAATTTGTTCGCATATATGTTGCGTTTGAAAAAGAGTGGCGTCTTCCTTTGTCTGCGCGATTTAAGCCTGCCTCTGTGTAGTTCATTAGTTATTGTTCGCTTAGCTACGTTAACTCGTTATAAACGCAAATCATTCTGAAGATCTCTGGGCCATTGGATTTGGTGGGGAGTTTCGTCCCAACTTTATCCATAATCTTGGCGAGATCTTCATTGGAGCATCTGATCTGCATTTGTTCTCAACAGTATCACGTCTTTTAAATGTTACAAATGAAATAATTGTAACAAATAGGATGTTCAAGTTACTTTTAGATTTTTATGTCATATTTTCCATCATACAGAGCTTAACAACAATGTTTTTGTGCGTTAGTCAATTCCTTCTGCTTATCCGTAATTGGAATCGCTTTCTGTGAATATTGATTGCAGAATATCCCAGTTTTCTTAATACGATTGACTAGAGTTACCAAGATCATTTCTAGAGCTATCTAGAATATTCTACTCTGAAGTTTAACCAAACTCTACCGCTTCATAATGCAAAACTGACATTATACGAACAACTTTGCATCTCGCAAAACATGAAAATGCATATATTTTATAAATACCAATTGATTTCTTGTTTTCATTCGCAGATTTAAATTCTACGCCACAAAGTACATGTGTAACATCTGTGTTTATTATTTAGGGGTAATGTGATTACCAACAATTTTTGGTGTACGAGCACTTATTTCCCAGCACTATATATATATATATATATATATATATATATATATATATATATATATAGACACAAACTTATGGTTGTTTTCTTTATATGTAAGACAACTATGGCTACGATTTCGACATTACTGCAAACGGACTAACTTTGAGGAAACCAACCTATCTCAGATGTTTTTGACATTTATGCAAACAATACTATGTGTACCATTTTAACTATTAGGCAAATCAAACATCTGTTTACCATTTCAATTTCGTGCCATTCAGACGTATATTTAGCATTTTGTCTCACGTACAATCCACGCATTTATCTAGCATTTTGTATAAATCAAACTTTTTTATTTTATTCTCTTACTTTATTATAATACAAGTCAAACCCATTTCTATCTATTTGAACATCGTACTAACATAACTTATGTATCATTTTCATTCATGCCAAAGTCTTCTATTGGACTTCTCCTGTGTACCAAACATTAGCACACAGTTCTAATCCAGTGTAACACTAGCATCTCTGTTTTTTCCTCGCGCAATTCAAAACTTAATAATTATTTCTTAGTCAAAACTTATATTGAAATATGCAAGTTCCTTCCAAACGATATAAACAACCAGTCTTTTATACGGCGGAACACTTCATGAAAAACTTGGAAAATGTCAATGTAGCGTAAAGAATACAAATAAATACAACCAGAAAATCATTTTATCTTATTACTAACGTGAGATAAGGTAAGATTATGATAATAAAATGCATGGAATAATGTAAATATATAATCTCTTAATACCGTATAATTAGAACAGAATTTTCTTTTCAGCGACAATATGTGGATTATTTTAAACGCTTAAACCCTTGTCGATATACAAAAGTCAAGATTTCTACTTATGACTAACATTGCCACTTGCATTGATGTCAGAATCTTTTGAAAGCTTTTAACATGACTACTTCTACATATCTATGTATCTAAAGCAATTGTTTCCTATATCTCTATTTGCAATAAACATCACCTTTAAAGTTTAAAATGTGGTGATACATATATTATGTCGTGTCCGTTCTGAACATTGACTATCATGTCTATGCACAACTTCCTGTGACATGTATCGTTTAATAATTATTTCTGCTTTCCTATCTCTCTTAAATAACCGATTTTTAGCTGTTCACTAACCTTATCACCGCATGCAGATTTAATATCTTAGAGAATCCTAAAAAATATACGGGTGCTGTCATGGTTAGACTTGGAACGAGAATCTAAAATCATGACATTTAATGACGCAAAAAATACCATGGAGTTGGTATGAATTCATCTTTCTTTCTCAAACTACATGTTAAATAGGCAGACAACCTCGACATTTTAGGCGAGATTGAAAATCAGTATAAAGTCAAATCTGAATTCAAAAACGTTTATTAGTCTGGGGGCATATATTTGAACATTAAGTAAAATACTCTCAAATTGGTTACAGTAAAAAAAAAAGGGAAGTCTGATCTGGGGTAGGTGATGAACCAAAAATGGGTTAGAGTAGGTAGGAATGACGACGAAATCTTGATAGGCACTTCTTTAGCTGAAGAAGAACATTTAACTTCTTTTGAATTTAAATAGATGCACGTTATTTTCATTCTTATCTACATATATTTCGGAGTGATTTGAATAGAGAAAACGAAAAGAGACTGTAAATGTTTTTGAGGAAGATTCTGCTAAACTTGTTCTAATCGACGGTGAAGTAAAGACTTTTGGCGTTTTTCCTTATCTCTGAGCTTTAAAATGCATGAAAGACGTTGATATGTTCTCGAGTCGAATAATTTATCGTAAATAAAGTATTCTGATCTTCCTCAGGGCAAGACTATTTACACCTCTCTTGAGAGGAATGTAACCTTCCGTTATTTCCCTATTTTTTCTTTAACATTAGTTAGAATTGCCTTCCCCGGAAGCTGAAGCAATAAGCTGGCCAATCAGAGAAATTATCCAATCGAGAGAAACGGGAATGTTACTAAGCGACTTAATTTCTTTTGGACGGAGCAACTGAATCTAATTGCTTCTGACTATTCGTTCGAAGACTTGAATCAGTTTCGGAAAAATGGAGATTCGTGGAGGAAATAAGATATATAACAGGCAATGTGTAAGAAATAGAAGACATAAAAATATACAAAAAGGAATGCTTTCACGAAGGGGAGAAAGAAAGAAAAATAGATTTTAAAGAGAAATAGAAAATAAAACGGACAGAAAGGAAAATTGTATGGTAGGTGGAAAGAAAGAATAAAAAGGTGAAGTATGTAAGGAAATTGAAATGGAGAAGAAAAAAAGAAATATAAGGAAAACATTGAACTAATTAGAAAATAAACAAAATGAGAAATGGTATTAAGTCAACGAAATGTATAGCAATATAAAGAAAAAGAAGAAAACAACGAGAAGTGAAATATAGATAATAGGGAAAGTTTTAAGATGAAATGAAGGGATAGAAATTAAAGTAGAGCAAACTATGAATAAGAAATAAATAAAGAAGCTCAGTGAAAATAATCAAGAGAAAAGACGTAAAAGAAAAATAAACAGGGTCAAAAAGAAAGAATGAAACAGGAATATCCGGTTTTATACTTGGCCTGAAGTTTAAAAGTAATTACGAATTACCGAAGGAAAAAAATATAACGAAATAAATTAAAAGACAAAATTAACACGAAGAAAGCAAAAACTAAACAGTAAAACGAAAAACATAGATGGTTAGAGAAAAAGAAGCAAATAACTTTCGTAATGAAAACGAAAAAAGATTGAGTGATTGTCATGATAAAGCATGGAAGGATTTATTTTCTGGACAGGATTTGGAGAAATGAAACTGTCATTTGGAAGAGATAAAACTGAAAGTAACAAGATAGAGTAAAAGGAAAAAAGAGTGAGAGAGACGGTAAGATAATAAAGAGCCTAGAATGAATATATAGTGATAAAAAGAATAATTGAAATGAATTAACCAGATTATTTATACATGTAAAGAGAGAAGGAAATGAATAATATCCAAAACAAATATTTTCGTTCTAATATCATATTCCTGTCGGTAATAAAAGACGAAAATCAGGCATAACTTGATGAATCTGATATAAAATTTTCTCCATGCGATCTTTATTCAAACCATGGCAATCAAAATTATTAACACCGATGACATTTCTTGAGATTCAACTTCAGGTTAACTGGTCGGAAATTATATTTATTGAGCTTAACTTAAAAGTAATATAAATAAAATGGGGCTAATTGGATTATGATAGACCACTTTCCGAAAGAAATGTGTCGATATGAATTATTAATACGTATGTATTCCAGCTAATTTAGCATAAAAACTGATGTAGAAAAGAGTCAGTGAATATAAATTTTTCAACCAGAAACTAATATGTTGTTGTAGTTTAATGAAAAAAATCATGTTTTGGATGTTAGATTCTATTTTGAATTTTATTAAATACAAATTGCGCATTATTTATCTGGAATCAATTTTACTGAAACAGTTGCTATGTCTGATGGTAATACTGTGTTCGGTGTGGTAATTTCTCTCGCCAGAATCTGTTTTATATATTAATATGTCTGCCATTACTGACTTAAATTTAGTTGCTGCATCTTGTCTGGTATTCTTCTCGTGCTATATATATATATATATATATATATATATATATATATATATATAAAAAGAAGAATCTACAATATTATCAGTCTTCATCTGGCATCTCAGAATCGGTCGATTTACGATTAATCTGCCAACAGTTATCTGCTCATCGCATCTCTTGCTTGTGACTTATTTCAATCTTTATTTGCATGTTTACGAAGTTTCAGCCGTTTTACGCTCCGGTCTTAATCAGTTTCTAGGAATTTCAAACGGAAACCTAGAGTATATCATTCTGATTCGATGTGCAATGCCACTTTCTGATAGCCATGTAGTTATCTCCCTTTATCGTAACTGTCTTTATCATTTAATCACCTCTACTACAGCCAGGTATTGAATTAACAACACTTTTTGACCAAGTCATTGGACTTAAGCAATGTCTATATCCACTTTGCCTAGCACATGAAGAAGGACGGACAGTGCAACGCCCAAAACGTCTTACGTGTGGCAGCAAAGCTGATTATTGTAAATACTACTTAATCTCAGAAGTATAGACGAATGCATATTGTGCATAATTTGCACTGACAGTTTGTAATATATGAGGTAGCATTCTGATATATTTCGAATAAATGTCTTTAAGTTTGGCTTGAAGAATTTTTTGATGAACTTTTAAATTGGGTTTTAATTTTCGAAAGATTTTCTCCTCAAAACATATTGCAGCAATCGGAAAATTTAATAAACCTTAAGTGCCAGAATGAATATATTGGGTGCGGTTAGAGGTAATCAACAAAATTGAATATTTTTCTCAAGTTATTGTCCCTGCATACATTCCCTCATCGCCAATCGTACCATAAAACCCCACGGGTAATGATGACTTGTTGGTCCCACTGAAAATCTTCGTCTTGCGCATGGAATGATATAGTACCCCACCCAGAGCTGAAACAGAACATGTACGTATAATCTATTGCTAAATATGCATAACAAAATGAGTCCGTACAGTATATCGATTCTATCTCCTCGTGCTGTTCATTTCCGTTAAAAGCCACATTAAATTTAAAACGTAGCACTGCTGTCATATTGGGATTATTCTAACTTTCCTGTCTCTATCGAGAAAAAGATCGTTGTAAAAAAGTGACAAATTATTTTCCAACGTACAACTTGTATTTCAAAAACGTGATGTGGCAAGCATTTAACTTCTCTATCCATTGAAAATACTTGAACAAAATTCAGTTTTTGGTTCTGACAGTCAAAATCTCCACGGCTACAAACCTCCATATCATTCAAACTCTATAAATTCACCCATATTTCCTATAGTGAAAAATATGTTCTACCTGAGTCGGTTCTACCAGCACACAAATTCCTCGTAGAGACATATCCAATGAATGTTTCTGCGACCATTATGTTAGTAACATATTCAAATCTAGAGTTAGACTTTGTCTTTCTCATCTCTCTGCCTTGAATGGCGTTGTACAGGGTGAAACTCCCTTCCATTTTCATGTAAGATAAATCATTTAACGTCTAATCCACTGGGTACATGTGCCAAACAATCTCTTTAGAACTTGTTTAGAATTTGAATGAAAATGACTAAACGTACAGGCATTTATATTTAAGACACAATGAAATACTTACCTTTTAGAAAAACATTATGTATTTAGTTTTGTATGGGTGATGTGACATCCTACAAGAAAAGAATCAATCTCTTAGTGTATAATGTAAACTTAATTATATTACATTAATTCTGCCCTATTTATCAGTTCATAAAGTGACTCAGTGACATAAATGGCTATAAAAAATAATGGAGAGATCGTAATTTTTAAGACCCATTGATCAATACACACGTTTCTTAGCGTTGTCATTATGATCAATACGTGCTCATCACATTGTATGGATTTATGGCGTATTTATAAACATAAGATCAGGACCGCGAGACGGATAACACAAGTAGTACTTTTCTCTTTAAGATGACGGGGGCTGGAGCCATTACCCGACACTAGCGACGTTCACAGAAGGAAAATATCAAACGCGCTTGAGTAATTTCTCCACGGTATTGCCGTTGAACCAATTTTAAGTTCGACTTTCTTTTATATTCAGTAGCGACAGTGATGCTCTGAAAAAAATCACCTTATCAAATATATATATATATATATATATATAATATTACTAATTAGGAAAATAGTACTGAATCAACAAGTTTCGTCCAAAATAGAAATCTCAAATTAATATTGTTTTTTTTATGATCGTGCGCAGAGAGTGTAAAACGGAAAGATTTGAACCCACACAATGTCCAATAGACGAAGTTTCTAGCAAAAAAATGTGTCAAATAGAAAAAGGGGTCATCGGCAAAATATCCGGACTTTAAAATTGACAAAGAAAAACGTGTCAAACGGATTAAGTATCAATTGAACAATGTATCGAATGAACAAATTGCTGAACTGGCAAAATGACAAATAGATAACCAGTCAAACGAGCAATATGACGAATACACACATTTAAAAAAAAGAACTGAGCTGACTAAATTAGGAATGTCCAGAAAAATGCCTTCAACGGATTACCTTTTTTCTTAGCATTCAAGTATTTTGCTGGTAATTAAATATTCACTATAATTTAATGTAGTTTAAAAACCTTCAAACGGAAAAAAAATCTTTCTCAACGATTGTTAACATTTTGAACAGGGACTTGCATTCAAACTACAGTAAAGTGTGTGTTTTTTTTCTTTTTTTAATGGGAAATTTGCAGTTGTAGAGAAGATCTTAATTATTTTAAATGAGTTGGTGAAATCATATGTTAGTTTGTTGGGTTTTTTTTAATTTAAATCTGAAACTCTTTTCTCATTATTTTCTCACATTGTTCGGCACTGTCCATTTGACACTTTTTTGATACGTTTTCCATTCGGCACTTTGTTTGATCAGCACTTTGTCTTTCGTTACTTATTTTGTTCTGACGATTTTGTTTATTTTCTCTTTCGACACATTGTCCTTCAACAGTCTGATCTATTAATTTTTGTCATGTGGTCAAACTTTCGAAAAGTAAGACAGATTTAGAATATTTTTTTCACAATTTCGGCCTAAGAAACTGGACAAATACTGAACACAAACCTGTTGACGATATGCTAACTATGGGTTAAGCTGCAAAGTAAACAGGAATCTCTAGCATTGAGTACTAGATAATATAGGAATCAGTCAGTTAAGTGCCATACGTGATACACGCTTGGGTGATCATGTCTGGAAACAGACATGACTGACTTGGCAAAAGATTATCCCGCAGTAGGTTGCCATTGCTTTCTGCGGTAGACTTGTTGCCGATCAAGGCTATAGAACCCAATCTGCCCTGTTATTTAATCCATACATGGAAGGAATAAACGGATTAATACCTTTCCTAAGGGTATTTGCGCGTAAGTGAATACAAGGAATTCAA
The DNA here is from genome assembly GCA_037127315.1 of Ascarosepion bandense. NCBI lineage: Eukaryota > Metazoa > Mollusca > Cephalopoda > Sepiida > Sepiidae > Ascarosepion > Ascarosepion bandense. The sequence continues at coordinate 870,789 of JBBBDQ010029185.1, read as the reverse complement.
CTGGAATTCGAACTCCGCTCTCCGATTTCTCATTCCGAGCCGATAACCACTGCGCCACAACGCAAATCTAGGAATGACTACTTGAATTAAAACACTTTTATGAAGGACTCAGAAAATAACTTCATAACTTTCTCAAAAGCACCGTGATTATTTGCCTATGTTTAAAATAATTTTAACGTAAAGAGAGCAGTTAATGTAATTCATATCGATCCGGAAATCCGTGAGCCGAATTTAAATTCTGACTAAAATTCTATGCAAATTTTCTTTTACTTGGTAAAGGTTTTTCTTTCCTCAATCCCAAGATATAAGTTAAATAGCATGGTAGACTAAATTTGTAAACAAAGGTGGTAACTATTGTACAAGAAGGAAAACACGGAGAAAATCTGCCTAAAGAGGGAGGGGTTCCATCATTCTATGATGATCAAGACACGACATCTGCAGATACAGATATTGAAAATTACTTTCGCACCCGACTAGTTTTCTCTTGATTCGTGATCATTGCTCAAGACATTTTCTCGGAAATTGCACATGAATTGTTTCCAATTTTTACAGATGTGCTTTACTCGTGGTAAATTAAACGGATCTTGATAGTGAGAAGTAGATAGGTTCATCAGTCTACAAATTCTCACTACTCCCCACTCTTTTAAGCAGGAATAGTGGTTTATTCACTTGTTTTGCATTAGAATTATGTTTCAGGATCTATGTAAATATACATAATCTCTATACTTGTAAAACTTGTCGTCTCCTACACTAATATAACTCCACATATTAAGCCTCTAGTTTGAGTAACTTCTAGGCCTTGTATAGGGTGCAGATTAGTAAAATGAAGAATATAATACTATATTTGTTAAAAGCTTATGAGTAAAGTATTGTAAAAAAGTCAGTGTAGTATATATCATTTTTTTTTCGACAGAAATGAAATAGCTTGCGATCGGTAAACGCGAATCTTTTTGTCAAGCAAGCCGCTTCAAAACCAGCCATTATTTATAGACAAAGATAAGCTAGCTTTACATGTTCTTGTCTTTCATTGGCCGCCTTGTATTTACTGTTATGTTACCTTGTTGCAAGAATGGAAATCGATAATTTGGATCAATCTTCACAACAAACAGAGAGGCTGCAAGGAGAAGCCAAAAAACAAAAATACAACGCTAAAAATTGAAAACAGGAGATCAAATTGGCGAATATTGACATTCTGGGGAAAATACACTATTTTTAAAATAATGTACATATTAGATCCTTCATGCACAAATGACAACAAATTAAATAAGTGATTGATTCAAATCGCAACTACCCGTCGTGAAGCATTTAATTTATATCGTTCTGATTGGAAAAACAACAACACTATGATATATATCTAAGGTTCTAATTTATACTGTCATCAATATTTGCAGCATTAAGGCTAGCAACAGCATGAGCATAACGACACAAATTAAATGGAAGAATGTCAGCCATGAATCATCATTTTGTTTATAAAAAACCTTAACACGGAAAACAGTCGAGAAAGTGAATACATTTTCAATATAAACGTGTTTCCGTTCAAGTCGTCTGAAGATAGTATGAAACTCAGGTTACGATTAGAGCCATACTTTCATACGATTTAATGAGGATTTCTTTATATTTTGTTTCATATCCTTGTCTCGTAATATTTTTTATACTTCTCGACTTTTTAACCTTATTTTCTCTGTAGTATTTCTTAAGTTTGTTTTTATTTTATTTTAATTTCCCTTCCTTTTCCTTTTTCTTTTCTCTTTTTCTCTCTCTATCTCTCTTTTTATTCGTTCTTTGTTTCATATTTCTACAAACTTTGCTGCATATCTCTTTTTTCTTTGAGACCTGTTGGTTACAATTGTAACCTTTGTTGCCCATTGGTTACCACTGGAACCTTTGTTGAATATTGGTTACCACTGGAACCTTTGTTGCATATTGGTTACCACTGTAACCTTTGTTGCATATTGGTTACCACTGTAACCTTTGTTGCATATTGGTTACCACTGTAACCTTTGTTGCCTATTGGTTACCACTGTAACCTTTGTTGCATATTGGTTACCACTGTAACCTTTGTTGCCTATTGGTTACCACTGTAACCTTTGTTGCCTATTGGTTACCACTGTAACCTTTGTTGCCTATTGGTTACCACTGTAACCTTTGTTGCCTATTGGTTACCACTGTAACCTTTGTTGCCTATTGGTTACCACTGTAACCTTTGTTGCCTATTGGTTACCACTGTAACCTTTGTTGCCTATTGGTTACCACTGTAACCTTTGTTGCCTATTGGTTACCACTGTAACCTTTGTTGCCTATTGGTTACCACTGTAACCTTTGTTGCCTATTGGTTACCACTGTAACCTTTCTGTAACCTTTGTTGTCGTGTTTATAAAAATGTCTATTAATGGAAAATGAAGTGAGGCTTCATAAAATATTTTTTTAAATAGGCGTTTATCATCAACATTAATATCTGATGAGACACTGTGAATTTTTTAAAGATCGAAACAATATGTTCAATATTGAAGTAGTTATTTCTATGTTATAATGTACAATTTAAATAATAATTTTTGATATGTTTATATATTAAACCCTGTTTTAGATTAGCATTTTTAACATTGCATATTCTATTTCTCGTTCCTTTAAATTTGTATATATATATATATATATATATATATATATATATAAGATATATTAGCCGATACCTCAATTCTAAATAGTATTTAGATATATTATAGGGATAAAATGATGAAAAATATTGAAATCCTAAAATCAACTTCTGAATGACAAACGTCACACGAATCTTTTTTCGAACTGTCATTAATGACAACGAGAATTTCCAAAGCGTTTAAAGTTTTGGCGTTTTCAGGTTGGGGGAAAAAGAGAAAATTATGTATATGGAGAATTGGTTTGAAAGTTAATAGAAGCATTCAGGTATTTTATCGAGTCTGAAGAGCAGAGACTACAAAGTTAGAAACGTTTTTCTTATTCAGTGTACACAGATTAGAACGTATACCATAGTGTGCTACAATTGCTTTTGACCTGATTGGTGATATGTATACTTTTCTCTTGTCAATAATTTTTAGCCTTGCGCAGTGACAATGAATGGTTTTAGAGAATATTTACAGTTAAGAACAGATTGTCATTTATTAAATGGATATAACTGTCAGATGCATTACAATGAAATATTATTTTTCAGATATATTTTTATGCAGCATATCTCTACGATGCGCATATACAACATTGAAGGCTCTACAATAAAATGTAATATAAATATATATTAACTCTGTTTGTAAAATAAATATCAGTCAGTTAAGTGCCATACGTGATACACGCTTGGGTGATCATGTCTCGAAAGAGACATGACTAACTGGGCAGAAGATTATCACGCAGTAGGTTGCCATTGCTTTCTGCGGCTGAGTGCTTGCCGACCAAGGCAATAGAACCCAATCTGTCCTATTATTTGACCCATAATTGGGGAGAAGAGACGGATTAATACCTTTCCCAAGGGTATTTGCGCGTAAGTGAATGCAATGAAATCAACTCGAATTTGAACTCGGCTCTCCGATTTAGCGTTCCGAGCTGATATCCACTGCGCCACAACGCACAAAATAAATATACTTTGCCGGAAAGATTATAAAGCCTATTCAGACAAGATATTAAATAAACAATTTTCTACATTAGCAGAGTTAAAGGTAGTCCCAATTACGAGTACATGTTTAAAAAAATCTAGGCTTTACCCTGAAAAATTTCCTTGAAAGGATTTTCGATTTCTCGGCTTCTTGATGATGCACAAATGTAAGTTTGTAGCGATAAAAAAACAAATGGACACATCAGTCATGCAGTTGTATGGAAGATATGGGAGAGGATTTCATCCTTACAAACTCACTTTTTTTAGGTGTATTTTGTTTTCTTTTACACAGTGTTATCATTCACTGTCGTGTTGAAAAATAATAGGGTTTTCTTATCAAGAAATCGGAATTCATTTGACATAATGCTTCGTTTATCCAATCAAGTTACTGGTAATAAACATGTGCCTGTAATGTAACTTCCATTTTTCCGAATCTCGTGAATAGCGACATTTTCATATTCTCCATGACGCAATGCAATCATATTGTCGTAGTGCATGTGTTGGCATTGGTTTTCTCATTTTGTGATAACAAATCTCATTTAGGTTTTCTGTTGATATGAAAAATCCATTTTTTAACACCTGTAACAATGCGATTCATAAAAGAAAATTTGGCAGGCCTTGTTTAATGATTTCCGCAGTTGGTGGGGAGCGTTGAGCGAGGGAATCATATCACATCTTTGCATGTCTGTCAGTCAGTTAAGTCCCATACGTGATACACGCTTCTGTGATCATGTCTTGTAAAAGACTTGACTGACGTGGCAGAAAATTATCCCGCACTAGGTTGCCATTATTTTCTACGATAGAATGGTTGCCAGACAAGAATATAGAAACCAATCTGTCCTGTTATTTAACCCATAACTAGAAAAAAGAGGCGGATTAATACCTTTACTAAGAGTATTTCTGCGTAGGTGAATTTTCCCACAGTACATTAACATTAGTTTCTTTGCATGCATCCCTGTTATATTCTTAAGAATGAAGTAAGCGACATACTGCCACACTGAAGAGTTTAGCAAATAATTGTGGACGTTTCCTCCTAAACAACAATTGTTCCACTAATGTTTACTCATAATTCGAAAATTCTTTGATTATATATAATTACAAAATACAATCTCTGTAAATGTTACTTGCAGAAATTAGGTAAAACGAATATTATACGCATCAATTTATCAAATGTATTATTTATAAGTACAAATACCTACAAATTTCACCCTAATATACTACGCTTATAAAATAGAAAATTATTTAAAATATACATCTGCGCCCCGGAATCTTTCAGATATCAATTCCGGAAAGAATTACTCTAACCCAGGCCAACATAGATAATCTGATAGTTGAAGAAAATCACTGATTCAAAATCTGCTAAAACGGATCTAATGCAGACAGATAAAACAAACAAGCACAAAGGTGGACGAGCACTCCATGTCTGTATAGTAAGAACCGATAAGCTAAGGCAATCATTTTGATTTGTAATGCTCACTTTTCCGCAGAGCTCGCAAGACATTTTCCTTACACACGGTTTTGTCTTTCATTTAAACTGAATAAATAACAGAGCTTTTTCTTCGAAATGCGTTTTTAATATTTTTTGTTTTTTTTCTTTACATATATATATATATATATATATTGTTAATCGGCTTTTGATCATCCTTGAATTCAAACAGTACACAGTTGTATTAAAGAGTACTCAATGCATGCATATTGTAAAGCTTTCCAATATTTTCATTTCGAAACAAGTTATTTCTGCAACCTAGTTTCCCCTTTTTGGTAACTTCAGGCGATTTATAATTCATTTTCCAACGTTTAAAAACGAACAACCGTGTTTATTACGAACGCGTAATTGAGATTTTTAAACAACTGAAATTTTTCAAAGTTAAGGAAATTGACTAAAGATCTCACACTCTTTCATCCAGATTTGTATGATCTTATGGCGTAAATTCCGATTTTATTACATCTGGACATTGCGGATCTTTCATAGAGTAATTTTCTTTTGTCTGGAAACAACATAATGAAGCTTACTGAAAAGAGAAATCTGCCAAATATAGAAGATATATATAATATATAATTTTTGTTTCGTTAAATATCTTTACTTCTGAGATGAGGAAGTATTTACATGAATTAATACAGCAATGTAGTCGAGGACAACAGTGAAATTAAAGTGATTTATAACATTTCATGACGCTCCGGCCATCTACAGATGCTATTAATCTGAGTACACAGAACTCTTCTAGTGATTTAACCCAAAGTGTTGTGAGTTCAATTCCTGGCTACAGCAGTGGTGCAGTCACAACTTAGGGTTGAATTAGAGGGAGATAATTGCATGATATCAGGAAGTAGATTATCACATGGAATGACAATTATATCAATCGGTGATCGAAATAAGATTCGGTTCCTAATTACAAGCACCTTAAGAAGACCAACGCGTAAAAATCCAAAACCTAGTAAGCATAGCAAAATAAATAAGAACAATATAAGTACTCACAATTACATCTCGCATATTACGAAGAGTTTTACTTCTATAAATATGTGCGTATATTGTTTGAGGAAAACATCCTGAAGCGATTTCAGATCGTAGGTCTCTGGTTGGTACGCGAAAAATAATTTGTATAGAACTGAAATCAAAGGAAATAATAAAAAATAAATTTTGAGTGATTATAAAAGTATAACAGGGATGTACAATACATATTTGGATCTGAATGCCTTGTCTTCGATACTCTATCGTAGAGCGAATTGGTCAGAACATAAGCCAATATCTCTCTTGTAGAATGTGCTTGGCACTCTCTATAATTTCATCGTTCATATGTTTAATGAAATCAAGGCAAATGGAACAAAATTAATGATGGAAAATTATATTGAAAACACATATTCTGATGATTTCTGCAGTGTTAACCGACACAAAATTTATTTCTAATTACATTAAAAGTGTCAAGAAAATGCAAAAACACCAAGATAAAACTCATGAGCATGTAAAATTTCAAGACATGAGATGTTGCTATGAGAACTTTGCGAATGATATCAAATTAAGCAAATCAAGATTAACTTTAAGATTTCTAACTCAAAAAGCAAAAATGTTCACGGGTACTTCTCAAAACTTTGGGAGATTAATCTCGATGTAGTTGCCAAAATTTGAATTTGCAAAGTTGTATAGCACCTATTCGTTTTCTAATATAAATGTTTAATTATATACCTTAATAAGATTTAAGAAAAAAATCTTACAACACCGTTTTTAACTTTTTTTAATCATTTCACTCCAAGCAAATATGTCACTGGTGCTCAGGTGTCTAGATTGAGCGAATAAAAAAGTACAGAGTAAGTCGACGAAGAGATGAAAGCGAAGGAAATCAATTACATGACACTTAAGGTTGAATTTAAACTTTTGGAAATTGTAGCTATCAGAAGAACATGCAAATAGAAAAGATTATTTTCACAAACGGGATGTACCAAAAAAGAAACTGAAGGTGTTGAAGAGGAGGTTACGTTTAACCCGTTCGTAGGCAAAATGGTGGGACCTTGATAGCAATGTAGTATCACGAGTAAATGCAGCGAGATACGTGTGGGTAAAATGATCATCAGAGTAATTACCATAAAATGATTGTAGAAAAGACAGAGCGAAGTCAGCTCAGGTCACTTACAAAGGGAATAAATGCAGCCAAGATGGGTTATATTGCAGATCCTGCTTTGGATTTTGTCGAAAATCTGAAGATGAATATAATGAGCACCCGACGTTATATGGCAACAGTATTTGATGCACGAACGAATGGTATATTTATAATCATGCAAAATGGATTCTGACAAGAAAAATTTCCTGTCTCGACACAGAACTACATTTCCGAGCAGTAGACGCAGCTATGGATTTGATGTAGCCATGCCATAAAAAGTAAGTGATGAAATATGTAACACTGCCTATAAAATAATCTAAAAATATGTGAAAGCTATAGACTGGATATCAAAATGTTCTTTGTCTATGTACCATATTAATTGAGGAAATTGGCGAAAATTGCAACCCAAAATCACTTTTCCTTTTATTTTCACTTCTTCTATTCTCTTGTAAACTTTTTATAGCAAACATTTAAAATTTACGCTGAAGTAGATTTTTGTTTCCTCCGTCCCTGTTGCGTTAATATGTCCTGTGAGATTGAAAATTTCCAAGAACATTTTTATTATGTGACTAAGAAATTTCAACTGTATCTTCTTAATATTAATATTAGTGTTCTTTTTGTTGTCAGTATCACTCATTGTTGTTGTTCACATGTTTTATCAGTGGTATACTAGCATCCATTGATATAACGTCATTTCTATTGATTTTTAATTTTTATTTTATTTAATCCTTTTGCACCAAACAAGTCAGAATCACCACTTGTACTCAAGGGGTTATCGTGGGTATTAAAGAAAGGTAAAATGATGAGTGGATTTCAAGAAGAGAAAAAATAGCAGTTGACATTGCATTAAACGTTTTGAAGATTTTAGCTATCAGAGAAGCAAATAAACAGAAAGGAATTTCGCTGGGTTTGTGCGAGAAAATAAACTTTTTCAACTAGAAATGGCGGTTGCTTTTAACTATTTAAGTCTGTTACTCATCTATGAAACGATTATCCAGATTTTACTGCCATATATAAAGAAGTCAGTTAAGTGGCATACGTGATACATGATTGGGCGATCATGTCTCGAAACAGACATGACTGACTGGGCAGAAGATTATCCCGCAGTAGGTTGCCATTGTTTTCTGCGGTAGATTGGTTGCCGACCAAGGCTATAGAACACAATATGTCCTGTTATTTAACCCATAACTGGAAGAAAATAGACGGATTAATACCTTTCCCAACTGGAATTCGAACTCGGCTCTCCGATTTTTCGTTCAGGGCCGATATCCACTGCACCACAACGCAAATCCACATATAAAGAAGGCTTTTGCATAATATATCACTAATCTTATTGTTTTTTGGTTTTATTTGTTTATTTTTGATGATGAATTTTTCCTAACTTTAAATACATTTGCTTAGCTTTTTACAAACATTTTCGCTCTTCTGATGGACATTCAAAATGTCGCTTAATCCGTCCGTGGATAATATTCTTCGTCAAATATTTAAATTTTCTGCATCATTCTTATTTATATATTTACTTTTTAATGTTTATATTTGTTTGTTAAATGTGCTGACAATCATATGCTCTGTTTTCTTGAAATTAATAATTAGCTATTTTTCACTTTCCTTCATTCCATTCACTATGTGTTCTTGTACTGCACGTGTGCTGGAACCATTCTTGTTTAAGTTCCTTGTTCTTTCACGATGTAGGCAAACATAGATTTTCACTTAACCCTATCCCTTGACATTCTTAAATTTTTTCCTATTGGTGTTTCTCCTAAATCCTGCTCTGTCATTTACCTGCTCAAGCTGATCAAGTAGCTCTCGCCCTGATTTTCACTCTCTCTTTCCCTTTGTTCGTCCTGTGATTATTAGATTCTCGAAGCCCTCCTTCTTCATTACATGTCTTAAAAACGTCAGTTGCCTCATCCTGATGCAAAATATAAATTTACTTTTCATTTACGCTTTCTCCAAAACCTTGTCGTTGCTCACATAATCGGTCTATAAAATTTCAGCATTCTTCAGGAGAACCACATTTCTGTTAGTTTTGATGAGATCGTCTAGCATTCGCCGCTATATACGAAAACAGATATCACATAACAATCCAGTATTTTTTCTGTCTCCAACTCAATCTTTCTGTCTTTTAATACTCAGCTTAGCATATGAAATACGTTTGGGCCAGGCAATCTGTTTTCTTATCTCAGTGTCTCACATTCCATCATCTGTCAGAATGCTTTCTAGGCCTTTAAATATATGTACTTGTTAGATTTTAGTGTTTTCTACTAGTAGTTAGCTTTTTAAAGACCACGTTTGCAGCTGACAATGCATTCAGTTACATTAGGTTTACTTTTAGACCTTTCTTCTCAGCTTTTTGTTACCTTCTGTAGGAGGTCCTGTATTTTCCCCTCCGTATCTGCCATCAGCACTGTATGATCTGCGTGTCTTATATTATTTAGATTGTGGCCGCCAATGACAAATACTGGGAAAATTTCTGACTCTCTCATAAATATGGACTTTAAAAGCGTCATGTCTTAGACGTTTTAATCCTGTGTTATGAAAACCACTCACCAACTACATTTGACAAATCTTCAACACTTAGAAACTTTTACAACAATCTAGATTTTATAAAGAAAGACTACTTCTTCTATGTGCTGTGTTCCTTCAGGACGTAAGCGATCAAGGCCTTCCACATCTTACTATTGGTTTTCACGCCTAATATCCTTTCTGTTATCACACTTAATTTCCTCTCCACTATTCATCTGCTTAAGCCCATCAAGCATGTCATGCCTCGCTTTTCGTTTTTTCTCTTTCTATTTATCCGTTTCTTTAAAACTTCTTTTCTTATTAAATTGTCCAAAAAACCTCAGCTGTCTTTTTTATGTTAATTTTCACTTTCCTTCTCGTTTCCGTCCACTCCAAAACTTTTTAGTTACTCACAGGTCATTTCCATGGTATCCTTTGAATTTTTCTGTAGAACAATATTTCGGATTTTTCCAGTCTTTCTTTCCTCTTTGATTGTCTAGTAATGGCTGCCATATTGAAGTACATACATCATATTACAATCCAGTACAATTTTTCTTTCCAGCAAAATTTACCTGTCACAATACATTACACAGCTTTTGAAAGGCATCCCTGGCCATGTCATTTCGCCTTCGGATCTGTCTCTCACTTTCCGTCTTGTATTCACATACATTCAATGTATTTGAATTTCTGCACCTGTTTCGTTTTAGTGTCCCCAACTTGAAATTGGTATTTTCCCTTTTTACTGATTAAATGAATCAGTTTTCTTGTAGTTTTTATAGTCTTTTCTTTTCTGCTTTCATTAACTACTTTCTGTAAAAGATCTTGTTTCTTTTCTACGTCTGCTATCAGCACTGTATCATCTGCGTATATTATATTGTTCAGTTTTCTTCAGCTAACGATGAATCCAATACCGTTTTTGTTGTTACTCGAAGATATTTGCTGAATATGTCAAGATTGCCGCGTGTCTCTATCAGGTCTTTGTGGCGTATTTTGTTGAAAATCTTTGAGAAGTCGATGAAACAAAGGTACACGTCCTTCTTCATTTTGTTTCCTTTTCTGATAGCATTCTAAGCACAATTATCGTGTTCCTTTTTCTTGTTTCATTGAAGAAACGTCACTGTTCTTGTACTATTTCCTGTGTGCAGTATTCGTCAGAATTTGGGTAAGTTATTTAGATGACTCCTTATGTTGATTATTCGGGAGATATCACATTCCTTTTTACCTGGTGACATAGGCAGAGCTTTGAAAATTGGTTTCTTTAGCTCTTCTGGGATTTCATCGGTTTTGTATATTTAATTTTAATTTCTGTGATTTTTGTTTCCGCCGTAATCTACGGCTGTCAGAGTCTCTATTACAGTGCCGTCTGATCTAGCTTTTTTTGTTTCTATTCATTTTGGTCTGTGCAGCTTCCAATTTTGATTTTAATATTTCTGGTCCGTCGGTATTTCTATGTATTGTTCGTTGCTCTCTCTTGTCGGGGAAGAGATCTTTTATATTCTTCCTACTGTTGAAGTATTTTTCCTCCTCTAAAATGTGTTCCTTCCTTGGGTTTTATACATTCAGTTGAGGAGCATGTTTTTATCCTGTAAGTTCTCTTATTTTATTTAAAATTGTTTCCTTTATTAATCGTGCTCAATCTCTATTTCCTTGCATTTGTCTTTATGCCATTCTTCTTTGAGTGTCTGCCTTTGCTCCTTATTTTCTGGTGTAGTTAATCTCATAATTAACGCCTTTAAAGATGTCATTGCATAGATATTACCATCCACTCTAATGAAAACTTTTTTCTTACACTTTGAGAAATACTAAAATCTTGTAAAATTACACGAAAATTTTAGACAAAATGATTATTCAATAAAATTAATTAGCAAGATCGAATGGGAGATACATATATTAATTATATTATAGGAAATCATAATGCTGGAAGATTATCCCATATTTCACGGTGGGGGTATTCTATTCCCAATTCTTTATATTTAAAGGGTAATAATTCCTGATAGTTTATTGTTCTCTCTCCTTAATGTTTTTTCCTCATACACTTCAACACACAGTAATCGCTTGCGTATTAGTCGCTTATCGCTTTGCTTAGTGTGAAATGATAAATACAAACTCCCACTATATGTGATTGAAGGGAATGTACTCATTAGTGTCGTTTGTATAGTCATAAATTTTCAGTCAATATAGAGTGCAAGGAATATTTCTAAGATAAACCTCTATTTGCTAATGCATTTTATAATGCAGCGTAGATGAGGAACAAGGCTGAAAATACGGGATGCATAAAGAGAAACTAGCTGAATAGTTGATCTAGTGAGACTAAGTTGCAAATAATTATACTACTTCGAAATAACCGTTGTTATTTTTAACCTATGATTCAGAAGAGAAAAAAGGCTTGAAAATAGATTGTATCAACTTCAGTCAGGAAAAAAGAAGAAAACAACTAAAGATTGTTTGTTTACCAGAAAATAAAAAGTCTTTGAAAAACTATATATGCTTATCTTTTACAATCACTTGACAAATGTCACCGGATCGCTGTATGGTATCTTCTTGAAGATCCTCTTACGCTATCGAATCCGCAAATGGTTGGTAGAACGATGACGCGATGCTGATTCAAATCTTGACAGATTTTCACAGCTCCCATATGTTTGCCAGGTACGCTTAGATTCATGAAGGTAGACATAGTTGGCCATGTTATTGCTCGAAATTCTAATTAGCGACCTCACAGGTAAAATTGAGGGTCTGTGTCATATATTGTGGTGATAATAAGACGAGCTTGGTGTGACTTCTGAACACGTATCGCATGGTAGCTAAAGAGATCTTAACTGGCTCCTTTGGATATGCGTCTGGTAAATCCTGATTTTATTGTTGATTTGATTCGAGATAGTGTCTCTTGTCTGTTGCTGCGTACAATTTTCACCAGATTCTTCTGATTAAGGTTATTAATGTACCATATTCAGAGACGGCTCTGTGTATAAAGGGCATTAATAGCTTCCATAAGATATTCCAGTATACACATGATGCCGAAAAAAGAGGCATATAAAATATCTCCACTTTTTCAAACTGTAATTTGTATTCGACCAGAATTTAACATCAGTTTTAAGATTCAGATAATGCATATCACCTTAACGTCAGCAGCAGAACCATGTTAATATTGACCCGCAATATATTACTCAGTAAATTAATTGCCATACGTGATACACGCTTGGGCGATAATGTATATTTAGAGACATGGGCATAAGATTATACCGTAGTAGGTTGCCATTACATTCTACAGTAAACTTGTTACCAGCCACGGCCTGAAAACCCAATCTGTCCTGTTATGTAACCCATAACTATAGGGAAGAGATGGAACTATATCTTTCCCAATGCTTTTTGGGCGTAAGTGAATAAAAGGAATTCAACTGGAATTCGAACTCGGCTCCACGATCTCTCGATCCAAACCGATATCCACTAAACCAAATCGCAGTTTATATAATAATACGAGTCTGAAAATCTCTATTAGGTTAAAGCGGATCCAATATATCAATACATTTGTATACTATATTTTACTTTGAGATTCAGATTAGGACACTGATAGACTCTTGCTGCGATGGACGGGCTGGATCATAACATTACTCTTCCCAGTGTTTTATGATTTGTAGATCTTAGTAATTATTATCTTTTCGCTATCATTCAAATTCACTGTTCTGTCATAAATTTAGACAAGTTTGTCAAGTAGGTTACGCAATGTATTTTTCTGGCCCACTTTCTTTCATATCATATAAGTATAATATTCTCCAAACTCCGTCTTCAATGCGTGTCTCAGTAGTAGCATACGCTATCCCTTTCTTTTAGTAAGTAACGTTTTTTTTAAGTTTCCTAAATGCTTTAGTTGCTCACAAATTCTGTTTACGTTATTTTCAGTATCCTTCAGTATAACATCGTGTAACCAAGCCCTTTCCAAATCTGTAAAAATTCTTGCAGCATTTTGAAGGAAATTCATATCCATTGTTAAATCCTTAGTGGCACATTTTACTTTGTAGACTTCTTTCTCATTCGAATTACCTACACATCAAATAAAATATTAACTGCAATAAAAATTGGCAGCAGATAATGAAATAATCGCTACCTTTTTGCAAGAGTAATGTTTAACATTTGCAAGACTCAGTTTACTCGCCGCAGAGAGTTTCGTTAGGAGGCCATTCTTACGTATAGGAGAAGAGATAGCAATTACCACTACATATAAACAGATTAAGATTGTTGTGATCGAGAATGCATCTTGTTGGGGGTCGCTACCACAGAGCAGTGCCTCGCGGGAATAAGCTGTTTGAGTTGAATCTCTCACCGATGGAATATGGAGAGCATGTCGGAGATGTATATATTGTTTTTAACAATGTCACCACATGCAAGTACAGAAAAGCCTATAAGACACAAGTGTGGTTCTGAAATAATGGGTGTGGAGAAAAATGTAATATATATATATATATATATATATATATATATGTCAGATTAAATAAATTCCAAACAATTTGTTTTGCTTATTTATAATACAATCCGGTCATATTCACGGATAATCTTTCGCGTATTGAAAGATGTCAAAAATGAGCTTTAACATTGAGAGATATTATGATTGTTCTTTTCTCAGTTTCAACTTATTTTCAACTTCTGAGATCATCTTCAGTGGTGTGAGTAATGGTAATAAAAAATAACCACAAAACTAAAAATTGCTCTAAATCTTCTGTTTCAAATATAACGGTTGACAAATTGTTTAGCGTTTATTAGATCATAAAAATTATTATAAATGAAATTTCTTGTATGTTATAATGTTATGGTCATTTTTTTGTTTTGTTTTTTTAGAAAAATTTTAGAACATTAGTACATTATTCACAGCTGATTCTATTATTGACGGCTTAAGATTTTAATGAATATTGCCTGAAATAATCTGTAATTTGCTTTGTTGTTTTCTTGGTGTAAGGAGTGTTGCGCTATTGATCATTATTTTTTATATTGTCAAGAATATTACGGAAAGAGATTGAAAGTACTTGGGAACATTGAGAAATGAACGATAATAACATGTTATCGTAATAGCTAATTTCTGGTATCTTTCAAATATAATACACTAAATAAAATCTGTGAGTATGAACGGATTTTCTCAAGAATTATAAGACAGAATATTTAAAATTTACTTATTCTGACACGTCTAAAAAAGTTGATGCGCATATATATATATATATATATATATATATGATGTGTATGTCTTCTATGTGCGGTCCCTTCAGGACGGAGGCGATCATGGTTCTCCACGTCTCCCTATCCCTGATGGCTCTTAGTATGTTTTCTCCTGTTAAACCTCGCAATCCCCGTTCCGTCATCCACCTGATCAGGCCCAGCAAATATGTTTTCCGCTGCCTTCCACTGTCTCTTTTTACTTCTGTCTGGCCTGTCAGTATCAGGTTCTCCAAGAACTCCATCCTCATTGCATGTCCAAGGAACTTCAGTTGTCTCTTCCTGATGCTCACTATTAATTTCCTTTTCGTTGCCATTCTTTCCAACATCTCGTCGTTGCTTGTATGCTCAATCCACGAAAACAGCAGCATCCTTCTCTAGAACCACATTTTCGCTGCTTCAAGTTTTGACCTCATTTTCGATTATATTGTCCAGCATTCACTGCCGTGTTTAAGAACTGACAACACATAGCAATCCAGCACTTTTTTTTTGTTTCTATTGAAATTTTCTTCTGTGTTAGTACTTTACTCAGCTTCCGGAACGCGTCCTTTGCCATGCAAATTCGCCTTCGGGTTTTATGTGGCACTTTCCATCTCCTGTTAGAACATTTCCTTGGTATTTAAATTTTTTTACCTGCTTGATTCTGGTATCCGTCACATGTACTTGGCATTTTGGGTTGCTCTTTTGGTTGATGACCATGCATTCAGTTTTCTTAATGTTTTTGTAGTCATTTTTGTCACTGTCCACAGCTACCTTCTGTAGGAGGTCTTGTGGTTTTCTTTCAGTGTCTGCACTCAGCACTGTATCATTTGCATACCTTATGTTGTTCAAGCTGTAGCCTCTAATAACAAATCCTGGCGTGTCATCTCGGTTCCTCAAAATATTTTCGCTATACAAGTTGAACAAATCCAGCGGAAAGACACATCCTTGTCTTACGTCTCTTTCTATCTTCGTAAATCTGCTGAAATCGTTACCTGTCCGTATGCAGGAAGTTTGCTGCCAGTAGAGATTCTTAATTACCCTAATGTCTTTCCCCAAAATATCGAGGCCGCTGAGTATCTCTATCAATTCTTTGTATCGTATTTTGCTGAATGGCTTTGCATAATCAATGAAACATAGATACAATCTTTCTTCATTAGTATTGCCCTTTCTGAGAGGATCCTAATCATAAAAATTCGTTCCTTGTTCCAGTGTCCTTGAAAAACCCGCACTGTTCCTGGCCTATCTCTGGCCTGATTCTACTTCTCGCACTATTTACCAGGTTTCTGACAATCAGTTTTGTAGTGTGATTCATTGAGCTGATATTTCTGTGTACTTTGCACTCTTTTGCACCTGGCTTCTTTGGCAGTGCTATAAATATCGACTTGCATAGGTTGTCAGGTATTATTCCACTATTTAAAACTTCGTTTATTATTTCGGAAATTTTTTTCTATGCTGAAATTTTCAAGGGCTATCAGCAGCTCTATTAAGATGACATCTGGACCAGCTGCTTTGTTTCTGTTGAGTTTGGACATTACATCTTTCACTTCGGGTTTTAATAATTTCCGGTCCATCCTCCTCCTTGTGTATTCTCGGTTGCACCCTACTGTCGCAAAAAGATCCTAAGGGAAGAGTATATTTCCTCTTTCTTCAATATTATCGTTCCATCCTTGGATTTTATGCATCCTGTTGAGCGGCAGGTTTTTTGTCTTGTCAATTATCTTATGTCTTTATGCATCTCTGCTTTATTGATCCTGCTCAGTCTCTCTACTCCTGCGCATTTGCTGTTGAACCATTACTCTTTAGCCTGTCTGCACTTGTTCCTTATCTGCTCGTGTAGTTTCCTGTATTCTCCTGCATGTCTTTTTTGTCTCCTTTTCATCATGTGGAGAATCTCTTCAGTCGTCCTCTATTTTTTTTTCTGCGTCTGATTTCATTTGGGGCAATTTTGTTTGCTGAGGTCACCATCGCTTCTTAGAGTGAGTCCCAGTTTGATGTCATTTTCCAATTTGTTTTTCATATTTCTTTCTCACGCTGTTAGTGTATTATTTCTGCGGGTTTACGAGCGTGTTGTATTTAATTCTTCTTCATTTTCCGGAGTTTTATCATTAGTTTGCAGATGACTACGATATGGATATGTTTTGCATTGAACCACTGCTTTCCTGAATCTCTTGTTTATAGTTATGTAGTCTATTTGGTTCTTCGTATCGCCTCCTGGGTTTCTCCATATCCGTAGACGTCATGGGTATTCTTAACACCAGATGTTAGTAATTGGACCCATTTTTTCCACGTTTGTTGCGATCCCCTAATTCCAAAGTTGCCGGTCATGTCTGCTTCCCTCTTTTTACCTACCTTGGCATTCAAGTCCCCCATTATGATTCTAAATTCTTGGCACTGAGCCTTGCAACTGTCCAGTATGAAATAGAATGATTCTATTTCGTCCTCAAGGCTTTGAGCTGTCGGCGCATTAACTACTATGATAGATATGTTGAATGGCCTTCCCCACAGTTTATCCAAGAATGCCTTTTTTCACTTTCACTAGTATTCAGCCGACCACTTTTTCGTCGAATTTGGCTCCTGCATAAATTATCCTGTGGGTGTCATTACTGTTTGGCCATCTGGTTTCGCATATGCCTAGAATATTGATCTTCAGTCTGTCTATCTCCTGCTTGACAATCTCTAGTTGTTCACAATTGTTAAGTGTCCTGACATTTCCTGTCGCAAAAGCAATTTTTTCCTTGTTTCGCACAGTCGCAGGGTAACGGTCCAGAGACACCTGTTGTTCATGTTGTTCTAACCGGGCGAGAGACAATTTTGGAGGAAAATGTCCCATTTACGCCGTAGGTGCTAACATTTGCCGGATGACGGTCAAGTGGCACCTGTTTCCCATGCCGCGCCTTACCGAGCGAGGAGTTGCTTCCTTGGGAGGAAACCCTCTTTACGCTGTTGGGTTTCATATATTTATCGTAAATAAACATGATTGAGCTGGGGTAGATAGTAGAGTTTTTTTTATTGTTGCCTTCTCCAGGGCAAATTATTGAGACACCACCGTTAGCTGGCAGTTGACTCATTAAGAGTTCTTTCGCACTTTGTATGTTCAAAGTAAATTTTAAATAATAACATTGAAATCAACGTCTAGTGACGACAGTCTGTTTCATTCTTATAAAAATTCGGTAGTTCTGACTGTTTGATATATGATTATGATATTTAACAGTCAGATCTGCCCATTGTGTATAAGTATGAAAAACTGTCGCCACTAGATGTTGGTTTACATTGTTTTTTTTCAAATTTACATACACATTACCTTATAAATATCGCATATCTTAAGCATATATATATATATATATATATATATGAATATAATTTTTATGTCTGAGCAGTGATTAAACAAGTTTCACTTCATTTTGGCGTGTGTGAATAAAATTCAATTTCTCAAAAGCGTCAAGCAAGACATTGCTTAAGAAAAATGATTTTTTTATTGAGAAATCATAACAAAAATGTTCATAGCTTGTTCAAGAACGACCCTGAACATTTCAACATAAGCGAAAGAAATTGTTGGTGTTAAAACCTCACTGACGTCAACAAGATTTATACCTTTTATGTTACAGTGATGTATTGTCACTTTGTCAGTAACAACGCCTCTCTCACTTTTTCAATATATATATATATATATATATATATATATATATAATGAATTATTTTGAACATTATTTTTACCGATAATCGTATTTAAGTAGATATTCTGTTTTTAATTAAACAGTATTTTATATTTATATCTACCGGCCTGATTATTTCACGATAAATTTTCATTACGAAAATAACTGCTGGATAACACACATTTTCGTAATAAAAATTTATCGTGAAAAAATCAGTCCGGTAGATATAAATATAAAATACTGTTTAATTTAAAAATAGATATTCTGGCTCGTCACAAAGTGATGGATTTCCTCAACATTTTGTTATTTTCCCCTTCAAGACGGATTTGATTTTTTAAAAGGAAAATGCCGCTAAAGTTGAAATTTGGAAAACATAATTTCTGCTGAATTTTGTGTGTGATGTAATGTCAAAAAGAAATTTTTGCACACGCTAAGGTCACTGATGGATATTCTGTGGTGTGGTAAGAGAACACTCTAAACAACGTTTTTCTTAGAAATGGTGTGAACAACTGTGATCGAGTAATTTATAATCATCAATTTGTGTCCTTGTCGAAATCTCTGCATTCAGGAATAGAGGAACGCAGACTAGCCTACGACGAAGGGTCATCTCTCGTCAGGACGAAAATCAGATAAGAGCACAACTAAGGTAATTTTTTGCTCAAGCGTAAGCGCTCAAAATTCTCCTATATAAAAAAATAGCCGCTATTATGGGAAGGTTCGTGTAAATATCAATTACGTTATAATTTGGTGTGTATGCTTGACAAAGTCAGTGTGACAAGCGGCTTTACACAGCGTTAACGACGGTACAATAGCAGCAGTCGCAATAATTTTTATGCGAACACGTGGCTGTGTTTTTATATATATATATATATATATATATACTAGCAGTATAGTCTGACATTGCTCGGGTGTAATGAAAGCTTTACAACTAATCCATAGTCCTGGAGCTCAGGCTTTTTGGACGTTAGCACGAAAGACAAAAAAGCAAAAATTGTTTCCAGTTAAAGCGAAACCGTAGCCTGAAAGAAAAATGAATGGATGTAAGTCAAATTTTGATTTCCTGGTATCGATATCAAATAAGTTTTTTTGTCGTAAACTGAATTTTGAAGGCTAAATAAGTCCTCTGAGTAAATGGTATCATGGCTGAGACTAAGAACTACAATTATACCGACATAGAGACAAACCTGAAGCAAAAACTAAAATAAGTGCTGAACAAAAATACATACATACAGGCAGATAAACAGACATACGCACACACAAACATCTTGTCTTTTATTTATATATATATATATATATATGTGTGTGTGTGTGTGTGTGAATAAAGAACGGTACGCACAGAATCCACAAATTGGTCTAAAAATAAAAAATGTCATACTTATCCCAAAACCCGAGGAACCTTTCGAAGAACACTTTTTATTTTTAAACGTATTCCACATTCTCCCAGTACTGTGAGTAATTCCCCTATTGATATTGTCTTCTTTCAGCCCTTTTCAGAATTTTTGCCAACGAAGCCCTTGAAAAAAATAAAGTTTTGGCCGAAAGGTTCCTCGGGTTATGGGATAAGTATGGCGTCTTTTCTTTTTAAACAAGCGTTAAATTGATGTGGTACAAGCGTTCGAAACTATTATTGATTGCTTTGACTGAAAAAAATCAGGAAGAATGTTTGCATAATTTGCCAATCAACATGTCGGATATTACTCTTTGAAAAATACCATAACTTACCTCTCGAAATTAGTGTTGCTGTTTTGCTGTATGAGAACAGATGAAGAAAAGACGATAATTGTCTACAAATAGCCTTTAAAAAGAGTCACAAGATCTATCAGCCGTTAATCAGAAAAATCAAAATTACGCGAGACTCTAATGTTTGTTCAACGTCATGAATATTTTTAAAAATTTATTCAAAGATCCACTGGCATAAATATTTTTAACTAGGTCCACTCTTGCTATTTTTTAAATGAACAATACGATGAATTTCAATCGTATTCCTTTTATATAAAGCATATTCGACTCCAATAGTTGATTAATCATAATTGTTCCTTTGTGGTACATATTCTAGAGACTATGCTTCCATTAAAACTATATTATTTTTTTCAAGTCCAGGGTCTCGTCATTATTTCTAGTATTGCTTGCAAGTTTATTTTCAATATTTGGATAAAATATTATTTTTAATAATATTATGTAATTTCTCAGTTTATTCCGATAATGTGACTGAAACACAAATACCAAACCTTTTTGTTATTGATAAAGAGACTAATTAATGTCAAATTATTGACTGTTGTGCCATATGAGTTAAGCAGAAAGAATCTTAACAGATATAAAAACACAGGAATCGAGTTAGGCGTTTGTTTAAAAAAAAAAGAAAAAAAACATATTACATTGTACTAATGGGTTCGCTTGTAACGCCAGCTAAAAAGTCAAAAGGGCGCTTAGCGAGAAGTAGAATTGAAACAAAGATTGTGGAGCTTCAGAAAACTTCTTTTTTTACATAGCGAGGATGCTTTGAAAAGGTCTTTATTTGTTTTGTTGTCATTATGGTTTACGAACAAAATTTCCATTTTCTCAATGTGTGACACCCAAATAATAATAATAATAATGATAATAATAGCAGCCTTAATATATGTGAATATCAAACATATAAAAATATCATATTAATGTGGACTTTTCATATCTAGAGTAAATTTCTGACACACCAATGAACTCAACTGAACTATTTTGTCTCTCTTTTTACACCACACCACTTTGTGCAACTTACAAAAAAAAAATTTCTTATATCAGATTCAAACATTTAAAAACTTAGAATCACAAAGAGAAATGGCGAAACCTAACACTATTATTACATTTAACAACAAGAAAAATATTATCCTATAGATAGCATCAGACTGTGATAAATTTTTCAGCTAAACACTTTGGTAAACTCTCCAAATATACAAATTTAAGCAATGTGGTATTTAAACCCAAAAAATATGCTAGTTTTTGGAACGTTAGTAAAGATTTAATTAATGTGGTTCACACATGGTGGAAACCACGAGAATTCCATTATTCTCTGAACTATAAGGCACGGTGTAACTGAATTCTGTTCATATAATTAGACTGTCCCAGTACAAAATGCTCAATAACTTTACACATAAATACTATATTTACGTTATTTATCAAATTAAAGCATATGGTATCCATTCAGGACGTGGACAATATCCTATCGCTTTTAACGCTAATCAGTATTGTCCCTGACTCTGCCCTCCAGTTCTTGTGCTGCCATTAATTTAAACAACGCCATTAAATATTGTTGTTTCTGTCCCTTAATAACAAGAAAAATATTATCCTATATATAGGATCAGATTATGCGATAAGCATTTCATCTAAATAGAATGGTAAACTCTCCAAATATACAAATTAAAGCAATGTGGTATTTAAACTCAAAAAATATTCTAGTTATTGGAACGTTAGTAAAGATTTAATTATTGTGGTGCACACGTAGTGGAAGCGTCGAGATCTTCATAATTTACGTTATGTAGCAAATTAAAACATATCGTATCTCTTCAGGACGTGGACAATATCCTATCGCTTTTAACGCCAATCAGTATTGTCCCTGACTCTGTCATCCAGTTCTTGTGCTGCCATTAATTTAGACAACGTCATTAAATAAATTACTTGTTTCTGTCTCTTTTCATTCTATATATCCCATGAGTTTCAATTTTTCCAGACATTCCTTCCTCAATATTTATCGCAGAAAATTTCAGTTGCCAATACTTGATTCTAGGTAAAATAGGCATTCTTGTTCTCACTTACATTAACTTTCTCCTTACTCTCACTAACCAGGAATGGAGTTCTCAGAATCCATCTAAAGAACAACATACATTTTGCCCTCAGATCCTTTTTCCTTTTGTAAAAGATTGAACATTCACTTCATATACGTTAATTGATTTACATAGCAATTCAGCAGTTTTCCTCTTCGTTCTGATGAAGTTATCTTATCTCTTAATAATTTGTTTACATTTTGAAATTCAACTTCCGCAATTAATGATGTGCTTTCAGCTATCGGTGCCCTATTTTACTTTGTCTCATAAAACACATCCCGGATAATTAAATGTCTGTGCATGATCGATTCTGGCATCATCTGTTCTTAGCCTCCAATTTGGGTTCACACTTTAGAAAACGATCATTAAGCCTTCTTAGTTTTAGGCGAAATTATATGAATTACGAATTCGAGGAAGACTCGTGGTTCCACAATCAACAATATCCCAGAGTGTAATGAGAAATATGCTTCAAATTCAAGGTCATTTTTTTAGTGAACGTCAGGAGATAGTCACGAAGTATGCATATATATGTGTTAATTTTTAAAATCTAATTTAAAATCTTTTTAGACTTTAAATTTTAAAATTAAATTTAAACAGCTCCCGAAATCTTTAACGGTAAAACAAGAGATGAAATATTAATAAATTATGACTGTAGCTCTTTCAGAAGACGGGAGTAAAAAATTATGTTATAAGGAAAAGCTCAGCTTTCTACAGTAGAACAAATTTCCTGTTGCCTCAAACCTCGTCTTAGTCTGTGACTTAATTGTTTAACATTCAGTTGATAGAGGATTGATATTTTATAGCAGTTCAGCACTTTCTTCTAATTAAATTTTCTTGTTGTTTAAATTAAAATATTTTGCTTTTGTAAGTTTTATTTTTCTATTTTTACAATTCGCCTTTTGGTTATAGAGCAATACTTTCCATCACGTAAAAATGCGTAATTAAATAGACGTAAAAACCTAATTCATTAAAAATTAGATCTCCTAGTGTTTTGATAAATATAGTCATAATTATTTTGTTTTTAAACTATGCTATATTTTCTTAAATTGTAAATGTGCCGCATATTGGTAAGAGAGCGTAAGTAAATGTAAATGTAGCTGAGATCAACAACAAAGCCAGTTTCACGCTTAAGCACAAATTTCCAAATCATATAACCTGAAGATGTCTAAAGCATACAACGGCCGAAACCTCGTAATGTACGAATAAACAAGCGACCGCATGTCAGAAAATCAAATGTTCACGGCGAGTTACTCCGTTCTGTTCTTTTCAATGTCGTATTATTTTATGGAAAATACTTTTAACTTTGAATATACCTGCTGCAAGTTTCCTTGAAAGCAATACACCGCGCTTTCTTTCCCTCAGCATTTTGTAGTTCTGTGTATGAGGGTGAACTGCTTCCGGCAGCAAGTCCTCTGTTTAGAAGGTTCTGAGGAGCATAGAACCATCTCTTAATTGCAGTTGTTTCCAGGTCCATCCTTAGCCACAGTGGTAATGTAAAGTTTCCAGCTATGGGTAAATAATTAACCCCCAAACTGTGGTGAAAAACACTATGAAAATATAAAAATACATTTTTATATAAATATATACATGAATATATACATTTGTAGAAAAATATATATTTTTGAAAAAAAATATTACGAACTATATATTTCTGAAGGGAAAAATATATTACCATAGCATATTTTTGATGGAACAAATATTACCAGCATTGAATAATTGAATATAAAAATAGAAGACAACTTCAGTTTTCTAAAATAAAAAAAATACATATTCATTAAAATCTGATTAATTCAACCTTCTCACTATAATCCTACCTTTTTGGCATTAAATAAGCTAGAGAGGGTGATATACCGTTAAACAAACCTCAAACTGAAACAAACTCAGTTTTTCGTCCGTACTTAAGCGGAACGAATATATCGGATCTATAGCTGCATCTACTTTTGGAATATTTGGTCACTGTAGGGCCAGAAAGATTTCTTCATCAGAAACCATCTTGCATATTTATAAATCAATCATTCGGGCTTGCATTGAATACTCTTGTCGTATCTGATCGGGTGCTCATGCTCTTCACGTCTAGGTTTTTATGAAATCCAAGAAGAATGTGCAGTGTAATCGGTCGTGGTTTGTCATCTCGACTTCAGTCAATTTCTCAAAAACGTGACCTAGATTACTTCTGTAATTTTTACAAATAATTTCATGGCAACTGCCCTGATAAGCCTTTTTCTCTGGTGCTCTTTTCTCGTGAATTTAAGCTTGGAATTAGATTGTCATCAACCTCCTAATCTTTTATCACAACCATAGTTAAACACAACCACCAATTCTATACAAACAGTTTTTCTCGCATTCCTGTCTGTGGAACTCTATTTAGTTTACTTGCTTCCATGTTAGCAACAATCAAAAATTTTAAATGTATCATCAATTGCCATCTTCTATTTTATTGAATCATGTTCATCATTTCATTTTTATTAAATGTCTCCTGTAACCAGTCTTTTCACTCCATCTCTTGTACACCAGTAGCCAACGTCCCATACTTGATGTGAAATAATTGAATAAAAAAATACAAAAACATCAAGCGTCAGAAGCCATCTTTCATATTGTCTAATTATTTCCGGAGATTCAATCAACAGATTATACAAACAAAGTTAGATGTGCCTTAAATAAAATTCACGAAATGAATATGCATAAAACCAAGGAATTAATTTAAGAGTACAGTTCGCACATCCAAATAGCCAGAACATATTATAGCATAGCACAAACAGGAACCTGATAATAGATTCTACTGGACACACGTGTAGAAGCTATGCTATGTGCACCTTAATAACACAGTGACTTCTACAAGCAGCATATCAAAAATACAAAACAGATAAAAATGATAATCATTGACATGTAACAAAATATATAACCTTACGTATTCAAAAACAAAATAAAATGTTATAGTTAATAAAACCTGGCATTTACTCATTTATCTCAAATTTGTCTAAAATTTAAACGTAGATTAAAAAATAACCTTAATTCGTAATTCCGAAAAAAATGAAATAACTATATATCTTCAAAAGGAAGAAAACTTTGTTTGGTTTCAATTAAATGAAGTCAACACGTGCGATACGAGACGAAAATGCTGGAAGTCATAGCAGAGATTTGAGTAAATATAGAAAGCGTAGACAATTTTCTTTTGCTTCTATCGGTGAGCATCGAATAAACTATATTTCATTTTAAGTGTGAAGGAATAAGATGGAACTTATCACGAATATGCTATTTCCAGAATTTTTCAAGTTCCAGTACGAACTACTAAAATCCGGTGTGCAATTTCCCTCCTTTTAAACTACATGTACATAGCTCATCATTTTGAAGCATTTATTTCACCTTATCTTTTCTCTAAACTCTCGGAAATCATCTCCTCTTATTCGACAGACGCCATCAGGGCCTCTGTGGCAGGTGATCACCGGAAATTCTCACCACGCATGCGCAAAACAGGTGTTTGTCTACGATTGCATCTCCTTCTACCCCAGCGTATACTATCCAGCATAGGAATGGCGCCAATTTGGTGCTTACACTGCAGTGTCTACCAACTGAAACCTAGCCAGCTATCCCATCATACTTCAAAACCATTGAGCTTTTTTTTTCGTCAGATGCAAATGCCATTTTATTCACACTTAGCAAGTAGTTTTTTTATTGCTTTCTCTCGGTTTTTACTTACATTTTATATTTTTCTTTTATGTATCATTCTGCCTGAAGAGAGACGTTTTGAAATATTTTTCCCTAAAATATTTATTTTTATGCGTGTATGAATTTAACGCTTTCTTTCTGTTTTGATCTGTCATTTTGTAAGCTTCAGTAATTTGCGTTTTATTCACTTTCCTAATTACAAGAGAAAAATTTAATCATTATGTTCTCGTCTTTTATTTCATTCACTTCATTTTATATTCCAGCAATTTCATGATTAAATTTTATTATACATATTATATATTACTTTGGTTTTGTTTTTCAAACATTTTGGTTAAGTAATATCGAAAAATTCAGTCTTTCAATTTTTTATTACATTTTTCAAATTTCCAAATATGTTGTTTGTTATCAATAAATTTGATAAAAGTTCATATATGTTTTTAATATAGGACTCAAAATTTTCGATATTGTAAAAAAGAAATAAGCAATATTAAATAAGGCATCTTTCTCTACATTGTATTATGTGAAAAAACTGAACTTAGGAATTTAAGGTTGGCACAATAAATGACGTCATCGTGAGTGTCGTAAAATTGGTTCCATCAGACGTGAGAACGCTGGAATTAAACAGTAAGTCTTATACACAAACTCATATTTGAAACAAATGTAACATTCAAATGTAGTCTGGAAAAAATAACTAATAAAAATAAATATGAAATTTGGCAGAAGAAACTATAGGGACATGAGAAAAATTTTATAAAAGCACTGATAGAACATGTTAATATTATCTATACAAACATGGATATTGTTGTAGAAATACACATTTTAGAATGATACATAACAAGATATACTGTTTTGTATATGTATTTGCTTACTAATAGACATGAATGGTGTGGAAAAAATCTCTCGTTTAGACCAATATGTCTGTCTGCCAATCATCACAGGTAAACGCACATGCCTCCCATAAGCATGGACAAAGCGAGTCTCCCTGATAGCAATTCACTGCGCCTTCTTGGCTTTACACTCTCTTCCAACCTCAAGTGGAACCATTACATTGAGTCAAGAGTTAAATCCACTGATAGGAAGATTGGGTTACTGTGTCAGGCCAGGATGTTTTTTCCACCTGAATCCATCCTGCATATATGCAAATCAACCATTCGTCCGTGCATAGTGTACTGCTGACATATATGGTCAGGCACACCCGCTGTTCATCTCAGTGTTCTTGCCAAGCTCAGAAGGAGAATCACTAATGTGATAGGTACCGACTTGGCGGCTCGACTCCAGCCACTTCCCCACCAACGGAATGTGGCTTCTCTCTGTCAGTTCAATAAATAATTTCATGGTATCTAACTCCAACGATCTTCAGTCACTGGTGCCCCTGCAACATGAGTTTACTCGTTCAACCAAACTGGCAACTGGGTCTCACCCATTTACAGTTAGATCGACCAAATGCAGACACAATTCTACTCCTACAGCTTCTTTTCTCGCACTTGCCGCCTGTGGAACTCGCTTCCATATTGTGGCTTTCATGACGGCTACAACCACCAGGAATTTAAATGCAATGTCAATTCTCATCTCTTAAATACTTGACTCTAGTTTTTTCTACACCACCCTGTATATCCTTTCCTTTCTCTCCACATTTGCAACTGTAATCACACCTGTACTCCCCTCTTTCTCTTTGTCCTTTCTAACTGGTTTGACATTCTTTTTACTCTCCTCCTATGTAATCTTTTTACTCTTATGTAGCCCCCTGCACATTAGTGGCGTTACCGCCTTGCTCGAGGTGATACAATTAAAAACAAATCTACCCAAAATTATACATCGGTAGTTGATCCATTAAATATTGGTCCAAGAAATGTCTCATACCGAGTTCTGGTTATCACCCTCTCTGTATATTTGTATGCTGTTGAGTATATTAGGGGATGTGTTTTTGTGTTGCAGTGGATATCGACTCGGTACGAGAAATCGGGGTGCCTAGTTTCAATTCCAGTTGAATTTCTTGCATTCACTTACGCTCAAATAACCTTGGGAAAGGTATTAATCCATATCTTCCCTCTAGGTATGGGTTAAATAACAGGACAGATTGGGTTTTATATCCTTGGCTGGCAACCAGTCTACCTCAAAAAGCAATAGCAACCTCCTGTGGGATAATCTTCTGCCCAGTGAGTCATTTTTCTTTCAAGACATGACCACCCAAGCGTGTATCACGTATGGCACTTAAGTGAATGAGTATATTGGAAAGTATATATGTAGCAACGCTCGCGCATGCTCTCTCTCTCTCAATCTCTCTATCTCTCACTCACACACGCACACTAGTGTATATACGTATGTAATTCAATACACTTCTCCATGAACATGTATGTACATGCGCGAATATATTGTGCCATTAAATAAACCCGGATTCACTGGTAATAGTCTTTTAAATTTCTACACTTGAAACAATAATTACATGAAGATTTGAATTATGTCGTATTATTTGATCTATGCAGTCTATACTCATGACACACGGTTAATGAACTTGACAAAAAAGAATGGATAGACATGACGTTAATAGATGCTTCCTACGAATGGCCTTATACATTTTACTCAAAATTTAATCGCTATAAATGTTATTTTCAATGCGTACACGTTTTTAAATCAGTTATTTTTTGAACGACGAAATTGTTAACAGCCATCCGAGACATCAAAACCTAAATTCTTTCGTTCACGCGCGCGCACACACACACACACATATATATATATATATATATATATATATATATATATATATATAATGGTAGATGTTTTTTTATGTTAACATCCCAGCAACTACTCTGAAGATGAATCATGTGAGTCGAAAGCTTAGAACTAACTTAATAAAAAATTATACAAATTTTGGAGAATTTTGTCCTTATTTTCACATGAAATTCAAACCAAAATACGATGTTTAGAACGGCTCATGATTAAACATAAGTCATTCGTTGTCTCTTCTCTTTACCCGTATATGTTCAGAAAAAAATATGTATTTTTTTTTTTAATCATCTCACCCCAAGCAAGGCATTCCACTGCCACTATTGCGCATGGGGCTACATAGGGGAAGGTAAAGAGAAGGAGTGGTTAGACATAGGGAATGTCAGGAGGAAGGTGACAGATGAGTAAGGATACCGAGGATGAGGGTTGTGCAGATGGGAAGAGTGTTTGATAGAATGGGAGCAGGTTAGTGTGTTAGGAGGTGTCTATTGACCTTACATTTAAACTCCTGGAGATTGTAGCCGTCGGGGAAGCAATCGTTTGGAAGAGAATTCCACAGTCGGGAAGTGCGAGGAAAGAAACTGTTGGAGTAGAAGTTACGGCTGCATTTTATCGGTTTCACTGTAAAAGGGTGGGATCTAGTTGCTAATCTAGTATCTCGTTCAAATACGTATTTAGGGGGCACTAGTGATCTAAGTACATCGGAGCAGAAGCCGTGAAAGTATTTATAGAAAATATGTTCAGAAAAAAAATATGTATTTTTTTTTAATCATCTCACCCCAAGCAAGGCATTCCACTGCCACTATTGCGCATGGGGCTACATAGGTGAAGGTAAAGAGAAGGAGTGGTTAGACATAGGGAATGTCATATTTTCTATATACAAACAATTCTACAGAGAGTAATGGAATTTTATTAATCCAACAGAATTTATTTCATCGTTTTGTTTCATCTATTAGATACCCGTACAGTTTAATAAATAATCCATCATTTAAGTGTCATATCTAACACTCAGTCAGTCTAGAGCCATACGTGATACGTGCTTTGGCGATCATGTCTCGAAAGAGACATGATTGACAGATATAAAAGAACATTATCCCTCATTAGTTTGCCATTGTATTCTGCGTTAGACTGTTTGCCAGCTAAGGCTATAGAACCCAATTTGTTCTATTATTTAACCCATAGCTGGGGGAAAGAAGTATTAATACTTTTCTCAAGGATATTTGTGCGTAAGTGAATGCAAGGAATTAAACTGGAATTCGAACCCGGCACTCCAATTTGATGTTCCTAGATTATATTCACTGTAACACAACGCACGTCCTAAAAAATTAAAGACTACACAAATGCAAGCATTTATTAATAGTTATGAAGTTATACATAGACACACATATATATCATGCGTTAATCATTAACTTTAGTATTCGCGTAATTTGCTTTGTCTTAACCTGTCAAATATTGTCTTTTTTTCTTTTTACGGAATATTTAAATACAAAATGAAACGTGGAACATATACAGAATTTTATCCAAATACTGTCATTTATAATACTGATCTCTTTTCAAGTAAATAATCTTAGAATGTTTGAGAGCAGACAAAAAATATCATGGCCATATAAATTCAACATGGCACGTAACTGACTTTACATTCTACTGGCAGGCTTTGAATGTGTACTGTTATCAACGTGATTTCAAAAATCAAAATTGCAATATTATTAAACATTTACACTGGTCATTGTTGTGAGAAGATGTCAAGGACGAAATATACAAACATTTGCGATAGTAACTGGTTGAGAGTAATATAATTCGTACGAATTTTGTCTGGCCAAATCTATATATTTTCAGTATGGATTTATTTTTAAAAAAGAAATCGTATTGAATTGTATGTAATTTTCTACATTTTCTTCAATAATCTGCGATCAGACTCTTTCGATGTTGGCTAAGATATATAATTTAACTTGTCAAAAACGCTAGAAAAAGAATTCTATAAAAAAAAAGACTCAGACGGGAAAAGTCCTGTGCTTGCGTGCACACAGATATAAAAAAACAGATTTCTATGTCAGTCAATTAAGTGCAATACGTGATAAACGCTTGGGCGATCATGTCTCAAAAGAGATATGAGTGACTGTGTACAATATTTTCCCGCAGTAGCTTGCCATTCAAAAGCTAACCACAGTATGAATGACTCGAAAATTTCATTGGAAACAAAGAGTTCTATATTTCTATGTGATGTTTACCAGTCTGTATGGTAACGAAAGTTGGATGGTCTTCTTAAGGAGGAAGAAGAGGCTAGAGGGAAGAGAAATTTAGTTTTACTGAACGATGCTGAGGATACCATGGACTGAGCACGGCGAGGTTTTGGAGAGAATGGAAACGAGGAGAAAACTCATACTTAATATAAGAAAAAGACAGATAACGTTTCTTGGATATGTAATGAGGAAGGAGGGTCTGGAGAATTTCATACTCACGGGACAGATAGAGAGAAAGTGAGATAGGGGAAAGAAAGAAGAAGGCACATTGAAGAAGGTTGGCATTAAAAGTTTCGGTTAATACTATACTCAATGGTATTTGTGCACAGGTGAATGCAATGAATTATACTGGATTTCTGCCTTCTGATTTCTCCAGTATGTTCATTGTGGTCTAATAAACATTGGCTCGGAACGAGATTCTTATGACTAATCCAAAAACCATTCTGGTCATATTGTTTTTATTAGAACAGGGTTGTTTCTCGTTATTCGGTCTATGTGTAACTTACTCGTTTTTCCTATACTTTTACCTAAAGTTTCCTCGCCGTAAATGTGTGTAACTGAGTGGTTAGAATTGTCGCTTTCCGACCATGATTTGAATCTCGTTGAATTTGATTTATGAAGATGTTTTGGGCCTGTAATGCGATTCAAGCGAGTGGCACTTTTTTTCAAATGTGCTAGAAAATCATACCACGGGTTGACCCAAACCTTGTTATAGAAACTTGTTTGGAACTATATAGTAACACTCAATGGTTGTCCTGGCACTGTTGCTCACGTCACATGATGCATTATTTCCCAGAAACTGTATCTATGGTCTACCCAGCACAGTTCCTGTAAAAAAGACCGACAGATATGAAATTTCTATATTTTGTATATTCATTGGATTTGTATATATGGCTCAGTTGATATAGATGTTTCCTTCCAGTGATTTTACCCAAAGAGTTCAGTGTTCAGTACTCGGCTAGAGTAGTGATGAACAAATAAGATATAGAGCTAAGTTAAAGGGAGATAATTACATGGCAACCGAATATAGCATGGCACAAGGAATGAGAATGATATACCAGATCAATATAAATAATTCTGTTCGAAATTCTTAGCAACTGAAAGCCGGAGTGTACGAAGACCAAAATGTCGAAGACGTGGCAATAATATGATAGCAGCAGTTCATACAATGTAAATAATGTCATTAAATTTGTTTAAGAATATTGATGATTGTTGTTCAGCAAAATTAATTTACTCTTGATTTATGGGTAAGCAATAATTTATTTTTTTACTCGTCGTTTGCTTCTCCTTCATCGTTTTCACTTTCTAGGTTGGTTTCCAATTTAATACTGAACAAATTTGCCAGATAAATTTGCTGCTCATATGGATGATATTAGTTTTAATTTCTGTAGATAAAAAATTGCATAAGATTTTAAATATATAATTGTGCAAACAAGCAGAATATCGACAATAAATTGATGCACAAAGCAGTTGCAAGAATAATGGTTGTCTCATGACGTCCAGTAGCTCTCTATGCCTCAAAGGTTAGTACCGTTTTATCTTAAGGCCAAAAACTGAACACATTCGCTACCCTTTTGTAAATTTCAGCATGGATATATAAAAGCTATGACAATAACTTGTTTGACATGGAAGAATCCGATTGAATGTGATTATCGACAACCATAATCTTTGAGCAAATTTATCCGGATTCTTTATTATGATAATTCTAGTTGTTCTCATAATTATGAGCAGGTTTTTGAATCTCAAAACAACTCTCAAAATTTTACAGATCGTGAATCGATTGTCAGCTTGCTTTCTACTATCTTATCAAAAGCTAATTTATTTTGAGTTTCTTCTTCATCGATCACATTAAAATTTAGATGACTTAATCATACAGAAAACAGTTTTATTCTGGTGAAATTTAAACTTATCTAAAGAATGTATGCATTTTCCTGAATTTCTTAAAAATGATTTTTATTCTAATACTGGCGCAAAGGATTGTGGGAAATGTCACTATGCCCGCTTAACCTTTACTTCAATGATATCGGTTTAAATTGACGTC
Organism: Ascarosepion bandense; assembly: GCA_037127315.1. Classification (NCBI taxonomy): domain Eukaryota; kingdom Metazoa; phylum Mollusca; class Cephalopoda; order Sepiida; family Sepiidae; genus Ascarosepion; species Ascarosepion bandense. Next base: position 837,779 of record JBBBDQ010029185.1, on the reverse strand, counting down.
TATTTCTTTCTATATTGTGACAAATTTGCATGATTACTTTTCTAAACATTCAGAAAATATCTTAGCGAAAATTTCATCAAAATTATAGTATATAATTTTGGGTAAAATCAAACATGTCAATTAATGTTACGCCTGGTAGATATGCAGAACTGTTATACAAATCATGATATTACATGAACATATCTGTCACTCATTGTAACCAGGTAAAGTAGAAAAAGTTTTTTTTCAGAGTTGAAAAGAGTAAAATCTATACTAAAGTGTACTAAAGCGGAAAAGTATTTATCAGCTCCAAATTAATTCGTAACAATAATTAAATCCACCGTGAGTTAAAATATCTTTTTTAGTATTATCAATATTATAAATGTAGAAAATTCAGATTTTAAATCTTAGTTTACAAAAGCTAGTTTCACAATTCCCTGTGGAATACAAACTCTTTGTAATACTATTTTACCATAAAAAAAATGTAATCCTAAGTTCAATACCAATGAGCCAAAAAATCATTATTAGTTGTATTGTTGATTTTGCGGTTTATTGTAAATCTCAATATGAGCTCGAATTAGAAATATTTATAAAATGCTTCTATGCTTATAAAATCTGAAAACCAGAAAAACTAGCTCAAAATGAAAAAGAATTGAAAGGAAAAATATTCTTGAACTGTTTATTCAAAAGTCGATCAGAATTTTGTTTTTTCGGCAAACAGAAGTGAAAAATAGGAATAGCCAAAAGAATTTGTCAAAAACTTCTGATTAGGCTAAAAAGTTTAAAAGCTTAACTATGGGAATAAAAATGAATTATAAATCTCACTGGAGTTAAAAAATTCCAAGCTAGATCTGCTGACGTAATCAGTTAATTCAAGAGGAAGATGAATAGCAATTACGTCAGAGGAAGTGTTGTTGCCTCATTGGTTGAACACCCCCATTTTGAAATGTAGTGTTGGAAGAAATTTCATTAGTCAAATATTAGATACTCAGTACCTCACAAGAGAATTCGGGACAGTGATAAAATTCGGGACCCTGAGTAGCCAATTTAGTTCGTTAAGTTGCAGTCGAGATGTAACAAATGAGGAAAGAGCGTTCCCAAGCGGGAGCCATACCGTTTGGGTGCCAGACGTATTCAGCGACGGTCGCCTCACATAGAACTCCTGGTTGAAGATATAAAAAAACGTAGAAAATGCTGCCGCCGATTAACTTTAACTTTTTTAAGTCGAATAATGTGTCTTCGATGGAGCCCTAGCTGAAGAGGTATAGAAACAGAAAGAGCCAAGTGCAGTTGGAGCTGCCGAGCGAAATAGAGAAAACAAATTTACTACCGCTGTCGACAAAACGCCTCATTTTGGCCGTTTCCGTAAAGCTTCAGTAAAGAGCCTTGAAAAACATTTTTAATTTGGAAAGTTGGAAGCTCTGATTATTCTTAAACGAAAACTTCGCTCAGTTGTGAATGTTGAATTCGAATGTTGTATATTCTGCTTTTGTGAAGATTTTTTTGTATATATATATATATATATATATATATATATATGACTTTTTCTGCAACTTTTATCTGGTGCCGTATTTTTTTATTGAACAAATGTACACCCACGTCCGGCCTGGTTCGACGTGTTAAATACACAGTAAGATTTCGGCGTGCCTTCCTTGGATCAGAATTCACAGCGTGGGCAAGGGAGGCGCCGTTTTAATAGACGTCTTGAAGACCAGTTACTGTGCCAACGTCATCATCACGACTAGCGATCCGAGGGCGACGTCACATCTTGTGTAGTAACAATTTATGTGAATTTTTTTTATAAACATATTAAAGCAATAGCTGCACTTACTGAAAAATAAGTTTCGATTGCTCTCATTTGCCAGGAAGATTTTTTTTCTCGCATTCCTTCTTGCACACTTACAAATCTTCTATCTGTCCGTGCATTGAATACTATTGCCATATCTGGTCAAGTGCTCTTGTGGTTCTTGGCAAACAACAAAGGATCATCAATGTAAACGCTCCCGATTTGACAGCTAGATTTTAGCTACATTCTCACCGATTGAATGTCGATTCGCGATATCTTTTCTACAAGTAATATCACTGCTTCTAATCTGAGGAAATTTAATCCCTGGCGCCCTGCTGAATTTACCCGTGCAACTAGAATGACAACTACGTCGTACTTTTTATCGTCAAAATAGGCAAATGTAAACGCCAAAATCTAATATTTCCTTACATTTCCTGCCGATAGAAATCCATTCCCCATACTTGCTTCCCTGATAGCTACGATCTCCAAAAGTTTAAATGTACCGTCATTTGCCATCTTCTCTCTCCTTGACTATCACCTCTTTTCTTTCTAAATCAAGATATTACATGAACATATCTGTCACTCATTGTAACCAGAGTGACTGTTTTCTTTTCTGTTTTTCCTTTTCTCTCACTCTAGCCCTCTGTAAACCAGTCGCAATACTGTCTTACTTTGGGTGAAACAATTATAAAAATTTTCGTTGGCTAATTTATACAAAACTCTATCCGGAACAATTTGTAAAAAAAAAAAAATAAACGCCTTATCATCATTTATCCATCGCACCCAGATGGTGCATAGGGCAGCTACTTTTTGTTGCTGTAACCAACTGTTTTTTTACGGGCCAGGGTTGTTAGCGCTGCACCTCCCAAACTTGGAGGACTGGTGAACCATTCATGGTCCTTACGTTTACAGCACCTGGTATTCCCAAATGGTCACCCATTTAAGTACTGACCAAGCTTCATGTTGCATAACTTCGATGATCGGACGGGAACCGGTGTATTCAGCACGATATAGACGAAGACTTATGCGTTTAGCTACTTAACGTTTTGATGTTTAATATTTTCTTTTTTGTGCTATGTGCTGTCTCTACATGGGTGATCATGGCTTCACACAACTTCATCTTTGTGGGAGCTCTTATCAAAATGTCAAGTCATTCCACACTGTATTTATATAAGCTTGTCCTATTTAGAGCACTGCTCCTTTTACCGTGGTATTTCCTACACTAAAAAATTCCACTTACCTTCCCAATGCATAATGTGTCAAGGAGGTTTCAATTCTCTCTGTTTGATTCTGCGTATAAATGTCATTTTTACTTTCATTTATCTTTTGGTTATGCGGTATATTCATGGCATTCTTAGCATCCATTTGGAGATACAAATTTAAGTTGCACTCAGTTGTCTATTGATCTTTGCGGAGGTTGTCTAAAATTAAAAAGAACTGAATTATTTTCTTAAGTTATTTTTAATTCCCTTTTAGGATTAATATTTTATTTAAAACAATATACATAGTGGTGCATGGCAATTATTGAGAAGTGACGTCATCATAAATCCTCAGTCACTATGTAAAATGTCGGAAATCCTAAGACAGGATTTGGTTTATATTGTTTGGAAATCAACATTAAACATAATCTCTTTGTTGGGCTTTTAATAAAATGCATTTATTTTATTTCTCTATTTGCGTCTGTATGTATTTACTGTTACATTTTGTCTAAAAATATAATTTAGTTTTATTACCTCTTGCCTTAAATGTGTACGTGTTGTTTTTGAAAAATCATTTATTTCATCGAAAAATTAAATCTTATATTTTTAGTTGTCGATGGTTTTAGGTCATTAAAATTGATAGGTAGATATACGTAACACTAATTCTGAAGTGTGCATGATATACGTCGTATTATTTTATTTCATAATTACAGAAAAATTACTTCTCAAAGATACACATTATTTTAACATAATTTATCTCAAATCTGGGGCATACATAACATGGAAACGATTAGCTTGCCAAGGTATTTCCTTGACGAAAATACCTTTTTGTCCTTTCTTCTTTGATTAGTTTTTCTGTTTCTTTAATAATATCTCTACTAAGAAAAGTTCTCCTCGGAGATTTCACGATATATTACACGATTATTTTAGATATATCGAAATCATTTTCTTTGCTTTAGTCAACAGTAATCATTTGTGTATATACTTGATTTATTCCTTATGTAAACGTTGGTTATTTTTTATTTGAGACACTAAGCAAACAATGGGAGTTCACAATCGAATCTGAATGTATTCACCTGGTAGGCGAGTAAGGCCACTTCTGTGGTTTAATTATTGATATTCTTGTCGCATTTTCGGTCTCTGTAGACTCGTTAGTTCTCTGACACTGAATTGGTGTTGTGAAACCAAACTGGACATCATAGCGATGATTTGTAATGTCATTATAGCGACAATCAAGCCCGACTTTGAAAACTATATTCTGTAATAGTGAAAGTCATTTAGTAAATTTTTCTGGATTAGGACTGACGTCCATCGTTTATTGTGTAATTGTTTTAGTATTACATATTCAATGAATAATTTTTGTTATATTTAATACACGAAATATTTTGGCAATTACGGTGCAAGTATCTATTTGATCTTCTAGCAAAACTGGTATATTTAGAGAAGTTAGAATAATCTAGAATATATATTGGGAGCCAACCACCTGCACACGAATAAAAATATATTAAGTAGGTATACAAAAATAGAAAGTGCATGACGCAAGTTCGTGTATTCTCTCCAGCGTAGATATTATAATCAAGCAGGTGCAGAAATTTAAATAATTGCAAAGCGTTCTAAAAGAAGACGGCAAGTATTAATGTGAGATCAGAACGTGTAATATTATGGTCAAGAATGCATTCCAAAAGCTCAAATGTTAAGTTACGGGAACTTTTCGATGAAAACAAACAGGAGAATACTGGATAGTCATGTTATGTTAGCCCTTCGAATACTGGACAATCTCGTGAATGATAAAATATACTTGAAACAATCGAAATAGGTTTTACAGAAGAAAGCTCAGGATACCATAGACTGAATATGTGAGAACGACGAAGTTTTGGCCAGGATAGCTTAAGGTTCCTTTACATGAAATGAGGTAAGTGTGCTTGGAAAATCTGATACTCGCATGCAGAGGGATAGTGAATCAGGAGAAATCAATGAATTACATACTTGATCAGCTGGAGAAAATGGATGTCAGAGTATGGTTTGGAATGGGAACAAAATAAAGGGTCTTAATAGCTACAATGAATAGGGATATGTGGAAAGTCATGATCGCCTGCGTGTTGAAAGGACACGGCGAACAGTCAACTATTACTGGAACGCTATACTAAGGGGACTGGTGATAATAAAGTATTTAATATCGGTAAGTTGAATCTTAATGATATAAAATACGTAGAAAAGAGTGAACAATCAGTCCACAATTGGGGAGAAACTACAGGCAGCAGATATGTGGTTTGACAGAAGAATGCTTTAAAAAAATCGATTGACAAAGAAGTCTTAAAGAAAATGGCATCAGAAAGAACACTTCAATTCATAATCAGGGAAAGATGTAACAAATTCCTTGAAGACATGAGGAGGAAAGAATGATTGGAAAACTATTCTCACGGGTCATATTCAGGACGAAGGAGAAAGGGAAAACCAGCAAGCTACTTACATGATGTTTGTGTGGATGAGTGAAGGAAAATGGGAAGGAAGCCTTAGCGGACGGGGGGAAAACCTGCTAAAGAACAACACAAAATGATACGGAGATCCATCCTCGATTACGCCCCGAAAGAAAACAGTGCGAAGAAGAGAAATATACTAGTCGTCAGCAGTCTATTCGTAGGTGACGATGTCGATCGTATTAAAAGGATTGTTGAAATAATCAACACCTCCCACTTTCTTACACACACTCTTTCTCCCATATATATATATATATATATATATATATATATATATATATATATCAAAACACTATTCTTAGTCGATGATTTTACGTCGCCAGTAGGACTATGCAGGATTTATTATGCTGGAATAACCTATAAACAAATGCGACGATGTCATGGTTCATAAAGGCTTTTAAATTTGAGAACATTCCTGAGTGTTCATCCGATGAGTGAAAGGTCAATGAACATAGCTAGAGGAAACAGTGCTATAATTTAAAATCTGTCAAGAAGTAAGCGAGTAAAATTTAAGTATATTTATAAATGATTCTTGTTTCGATTGTGATGAGATTGTAATCAATATTTATTTAACACACACACAGCGGTCTTTTTTTATAACAGAGCTGATAACGGCCACATATTTATTACGTTGCCGCTTCTTGGGTTTATGTAAATAAAACATATCATGTCTGAAGATAAGCCTTTAAAAGTTTGTGCAGGGAGTTGAACGTGACAAACCAAAATGTATAAGATGAGTTCGATTTGTTTTGTTGATTAATCCGAGTGGGGGAAAAAATTGTATCTTCATTTATTAATGTTTTTCACTAAGCTTTAGGTCTGCGACTACAAATTATGAGCGGCTGTTTAATGACGAAGCAATGAAAATATCGAAATTTAAAAAAATCTGTATATATAAGAGGTAAAATGTTTTTGTGTGTGTGTATCTATCTGTCTGTATGTCCGTTATACAAATCCACAATTTTTATTTGATTGTCACCAAACTTCACACAAATATTTTTTGGGCTTCCGGTCAGGTCATGGGTTACGTATTTTTTTCCGATTTTCCCCCGATATTGGAAATCAATACCCCGATATATGATCGGGTCTGATCAAAAGCAGATTTTCAGCTCTTTTTTGTTTTTTCTTTGTGTTTTGCTCTAAATAGGTATAACTGTAGGTCTTAGTCTCAGCTATGACACCACTTACTCAGAGGACTTATTTCTCTTTAAAAATTCAGTTTGCAACAGAAAACGTATTTGAATCGATACCGGAAATCAAAATTTAACTTACATCCGTTCATTTTTTTTTCAATCTACGGTTTCACTTTTATTGGAAACAACTATTGTTTTTAGTTTTTCGTGCCAACGTTCAATGAGTCTGAGCTCCAGGACCACATGGATTAGTTTTAAAGCTTTCATTACACCCGAGCAACCACGAGCTAGAGTGCTAGAGAACAAATAAGACTGATTCCAAGAACAGAGGAAAACAATTTTTTTAATGACCAATGCATAAATTTACTCAGATGTAAACTATATATTTTAATATAATAATAATGGTAATCTCAATCATAATATTAATAGTAATAATAATGATTGTAAAGAAGAATAGTACTAGTGTGAGCAGGTGCGTTTGGAATGCTACAAAAATGAAACAAAACAGCACATTGAAATAATCTCTGGACATACCAGCTTATAAGATATACAGAAAATATTTTGATAAGTACAGTCCGCACACTAAGAAGAAATGTGTTTATGTAAATCTACTGGTGCTATGGGAGATGGAAAACAACGAAATGTAGCCAAAGCACAGGACTACCAAATTTAGTCTATTCCGCAGACTTGGTATTGTGAGCATAACAGAAATGTAATACTGATGAAAATATCAATAATAATAATAATGTATTTATTATTTTTTAAAATATTAAATGGTCATTTAGATGATTTGGAAAATGTTTTTTAAATTACCGGAACTAATAAAATCCAACGCAATGACAGAAGAAAAAAAAAAAATATATATATATATATATATATATAAATATGGCAGCTTTTCGAAAGGGAAATAATATAAGCTATAAAATGTTGTGACTTGCATTAGTCTGTATATCTGTCACACCTGAAATAGACATATATTAACCAATGGAAGTCAAATTTTGAGAAGTTTAAATGAATAAGTGGGTACCAAGTCGGGGCGAAGCGTACTACAATAAACTCTCATTTTTTATTTATGAAATTTGTTTTTAATGTTTTGGAAATATTTAAGTTTTATTGTTTGTATTACAAAATAAGCTCACACGTCGTTAGTATCTTTCTCCCAATACCTCATTGTTGACGGACATCAAATGGCTTAACCACGGCCACGAAGATCACTCAGACTCACGCCCCACACACACACTCTTACTCTCACACAGGCACACATTTCAACGAAGAGAGATTTAGTCTCTTTAATGTATTTCCTGATTCACTTTTATTTTTCTTAAATGGTTGCACTTTTCGCAAGAGAGTTAACAAGCCAAACTCTTAAAGTTAGAATATGGCACCAAAAAGAAATATTCACGCATGGGCAGTTCTGTTAATGCTCAAGAGTAATAATTTCTAAGAATTTTTTATTTGCTCTTAAAAAGGAAAGAATATTGTTTGCCATAAATTCCTATGAAACTAAATTGATTATATTATTAAACTCCGAAGTAGGATTCTTTTCAATGTTTATTTCCAGGCGTATCTTGTGTTCTGAACCTTCAGAATGTAGGCAATCATGGACATCCACTAGTCATTATCTATTGTCGATCGTCTTCTTGGTATCTCTCACAAATGCCGCGCCGCCATCAGTTTCCTCAAGCCTATGAAATATATCTCGCGCTGCTTTCTTCTGTATCGCTAACCCTCTATCTATCCTGTGAGTATAAGATTATCTAGACCTTCTTTCCTTATTACTTGTCCCAGTAACCTCATCTGATATGTTTTCCTGATGTTAAGTATGAGCTGTCTTCTCATTTACATTTTCTCCAACACCTCTTCCTTTCTGATGTGCTTGGTCTATAGGAGCTTCAGCATTCTTCTGTAGAATCACATCTCTGCTACCTCAAACCTCTCTTTCGAAGAGATCGTCCAACTTTCGCTGCCATACAGAATGACAAATATCACACAGTAGTCAAGCAATCGTTCTTTTTTTTCCAGGAGTTTTTCTTGTCTCTCTCTCTTTCTCTCTCTCTGAACACTGATTAGCGTTTAATTGCGTCCTTGGCCATGCCAGTGCGTCTTCGGATCTGTGTCAGAACGCTTCTCAGGTCAGCTTGTAATTTTGCTATTGATTGGTTTGCGAAATGAAACGAAACGTAGATTGTAAACCTTGGTAAAAATTTTAGCGCTACTTTTATCAGTAATGAATAATCCCGTCTACAATTTTTAATATAAGATAAAATAAAAATATCAAGTGAGTAATTTAATACATATCTGGTTAGTTTAAACTATTTCGAAACTTTAAATCTAAATCACTACTTCAAGTTCAATTTTCGGGCTTGTTTGTGAGGTTATATTCGAAATAATAATTTTGGGAAAAGCATGAAAATATCTTTACGCGACTGAACATATTATATTAAATAAACAGCAATGTATACAGGACTCTATAACTTTGGGTGGCAATCGATCCGAGAAAATGAAAACTCATGATTAACCGAACGCAAAGCTAATCAACTATATTAACTAATAATGTCTGGTAATTAACGTGAAAAAGAACATTAGATGTATGATTGCCTCGACAAGAAAGAGACATGGCAGTTTAGTAAGCGAATTACAAAAGAAATTAGTGTTTTGCTTTGGAGTAATGTTAAAATTCTTATCTAGCACAATTTTAAGAGAGTAATGAAATCGATTAGACTTTTTGTCCCAAACTATATTTTCTTTTTGCCAGAGGAGCTAAGCTTAGTAATTACTAATAATGGGAGATTAAAATGAGATCAAATCAAATCTTACATCAACATTTGAATTTTAGAATAACATTTCCCGCCGAAAATCAATAAATGGTTGCACTATTTTCTTAAGAATTCATTATCTAATACTACTTCATCCAATTTTATATCTCATTCATTGCATTCTCTCCGACGCTGTTTACAAAATTAAAAAAATATTGTAAAACTACTGACTTTTATGTTTACATGAAGATGAATAATGTCTTACTTGCATTTTTATGGACGATTAAGGAGAAATCTTAAGCTAAAATGTCGGAAAACCCCGATAAAGTTGATGGGAAACGGTTAGAAAAATAAAACGATTAAGATCATTTAAAGGGATGGAACATCGAATTCTTAGAGACACTGTTTTTTTAATATGTTCTTACTAAACTGATTTGTCCAAATACTGCGAAATTGTCATATTCTATGCGAATAAAAATACGAGAGAAAAATATCGATTCCAAGATACATGGAATTTTTCCCCTCAAATTATGTTCAATAACAGCTAATTAAGGTCTCCGGTCAGAAAAATTATATCCTCCATTATGTAAGTATATATGTGGGTAATTTAGTGCTTATTTATCGTTCTAAATCACACACACATATATATATATGTATGTGTGTGTGTGTGTGCATGTGCATATTGAGAGAGAAAGAGATAGAAAATAGAATGGTCCATATTTTTTCAATATAAATTAATGTCTTAGTATATATATATATATATGCATGTAAATAAACATATATTGCTACATACACAATTGTATATTTCAAAATATACCGATGCAAACAAATTGTGTGTATTTATATGAAACTCCGCAAATAAAATGCATAGAATTATATGGTCTTGTGTTTCAGATGTAAACGAGTTCGGACATTTAATTATCTCACTCCATGTGTTCACAATTTAATTAGTATTAACTTATAAATTCCGGGGAATTTTTCAGTTTGCATTTTTTTTTTTATTTATATGGTCAGTGTTTCATGTATGTGTCTGCTCACAATAAATTTTCTTTATTAAAAGAAAAATTTTGATATATAGACGGAAGTTTGTGTCTCAGTTATGACATGCAAAAGAAAAAACTATATGTCATATCAAACATAATTTATTAATTAATCCAAAATTTTCAGAAATCAGGAAACATGTTTTTTTCGTTACCAAATTCTTCCATATGCCCGAATAAAATATTTTAGTGATTTACATTTTAGTATGCCGGGCTAGACATATTGTTTAGTTACACATTTATCTTAACTTTTCCGCGTTTTCATTTCACCTGTATCACGGTGATAATATCACTAAGAATCAAGGTTGATACAGAGAATTTGAAGATAAGGTGAAAAGTGTAGTTAGGAGAAAGTGTAAAAAGACACGATTCGGGAAACTGGACTGGCGTTGAATTTATAATTCTTTAAAGCTTTTCTTTAGGTGCATGAAACGAAACAGTTTTAGAAGTGAGAAGGTCTAGAAAGGAAACTATTAAAACTGTCGGTTACATCTATCTATTTCAACAGTAAAAAAACTGAAAACTTGTCGCCAATCTAGTAGTACACTTAAAATCATCTGGTTGATGTAACAAAGAGGAGAGGTCATTACAACAACTCTCATAAAATTATAGAAAAGACAGAGGAAAGCCTCAATATGATACGGAGATCGTGATGCCATGTAACGACAGATAGTATAACATATACAACTTTGGATTTTGTCAAAAATTCTTGAGATTTAAGTCAGGAGCACCCAACTAGGTATGACAGTAATGTTTTTAAGCGTAGACGAATAGTGGATCTATAAATAATCAAGATGAATTCCGATGATAAAAAAGTGTCTGGCTCGACAAATTAAACTGTTATATTTAATAGCAGACCAGGGAGTCTACTCCATAAATCGCCCTACGACAGGTTACTAGTAAATGTGAAAACATGAATGCTTAATGAGTTACTCTCCTGGAGTTTAGTATCGGCTATGTTGATAAAGAGGAAATGGTTCTCCATAGCACAGCATCTAAGTTTTGCAATTTTTTAACGCAGGAAATAAATCATTTGCCGTTCTCGAGAGCAACTGCCAATTTAACTTTGTTAGAGACATCGGAATTTCTACTGAGACTGGAGTAAATATAGAGGCATTAGCATAAATACAGTTTTGGAGACTGATGACCTCGAGAAGGACGTTGTTGAAAATAAGAACCAACGTATGTCTCCAAATAAACCCATGGAATACACAAGAATTCCTGTGAAATAAGTCAAGAACCATGTCTGAACTATAATTACCCTACTTGCTGAAAAAGATTGTATTGTACAATATCCGTCCAAAGACACCATAGATATAGAGCTTAAGGCGAAGGTCAAAATGCCAAACTTTGTCCAACGCCTTCGAGCTATGTAAAGCTAAAACAGTGCCTCACATTTCCGATGTAAATTCTAATAAATTAACTCAGTGATAACATTAAAAACCTTGGCGCTTGAATTCGCAAAACAAAAACCATTCATCTCGAAAATGTTTTGTGAAATCAGATACTTAAATTAGTTTATTAGTCTTTAGTCCGTAACTTAGGAGTAATACGTGACATACGCTTGAGCTATAATGTCTCGAAAGAGACATGAGTGACTGGGCAAAACATTTTACCATTTCTGCGATAGACTGGTTTTCAAACAAGGCTATAGAACCTAATCTGCCCTGCTATTTAACGCAGAGCGATAGGAAGACCAGGCCGATTAATATCTTTCCCGATTGTATTTGCGTGTAAGTGAATGCAACGTATTCATCTTGAATTATATATATATATATATATATATATATATATAACTACAGACATATCCATATGTCAACGTCTGTAGTTCAGTAATTATATTTGGATTGAGTTATTAATAAACTACTTACGATTGGCAGTACTTAAAACCGTAATCATTGTTAGAGAGAACCGCCATACATATACACACACACACACACACACACACGTTTGTGTGCATAAGTGTCTGGCAGCATAAGTTTCTGTCTTTAAGTGTGTTCAGTATTTAAAAAAGAACCAGTCTAAAATTCACCGGAGGCTAATATTTTTCTGAAAATTCCTTCTTGTATCGACAGCAACATATCTGTGAATCATAAAGAATTATGCCTGCAGTTTCGTTTATGGAAAGCAAGATGTCGTCGAATTTGAATAGTAGAGTTGTCTGTGCACATTCGCTTAGAAAGTGCCGTCTGTGCATTTAGTCTGACGCCATATTAACTTTCTAAGTTAGTGTCGTGCCTATCTAACTTTACATCCATTTGTTTTTATTATTGTATATCACACAGATATAGACTTTCCTTTCGTTTTAATAGCTCATCAAATTATTCTACTGGAAGTTTGCAATTGGTAATGGGTTCTTTCATGCATTCGTTTGTTTATAAAAGTCAATAAATAGACGTACGAGGAAAATACTAACATTCCGTCGTGGAGTAGTTTTCGCACTAAAGTTTATAATCGTGCTATTTTGGTTGCTAATCGACTTAACGTACCCAAAATGTTAGGAACTTGGTAATCTTCTGCTGAAATCTGACATCTTAGTATTCGGCTAACTGCCGACTAGTATTAACTGTCTAGTAGTACTTCTGAACTCTTATAGAAGTCTAAACAACTCCCATGAACTCCCCAAGTAATTTCCTTGTTAACTTCCTGTTAATGCTTATTAATATAGAAGGGAGAGTCCGTTATCTGAGGAATAGGTATGTTTCATCATAACACATGCTTACATAATATTTACGAGTTTATTTATCTTTACTTACCCATTTTTATAGGTTTCTTTCTCAATACTTCTGTCTACTGATCAAGATATGATGGTCATTTAAAAATAAAATCTATGCTAATTTCATTTAGGATGAATTTACTTAATAGCTGAAACCTTTATTTTTTTTTAAATCCATTCCTCAACAGAAAAAATTTCTTTTCAAACGTGCTCAACTTAATTTCAATTATTTGTGTATTTACTACGGTGTTTTCTTTCTTTTATCTTCCTTAGTAATGTTTGAGTTTCTTCAGCTTGAAATCAGTCCTGCGTATGACAATAAACTTGATACTTCAGCTAGGCCTCTGATCTTAATATTGGTCTTTTTGAGGAACATAAAAACACTTTTTAATTCCTGTTAAGGTCTCACATATGGACAAATGGTGAATCCCCAACAAAACAGGTTTTGAAAATATAAAAATACGTGTTATCATTCTAAAAATACAATCAATATATTCTTTCATATAAAGAAAGAATAAAAAATAAATATATTTATATGACCAACTCCACATTTTAAAGCAAACTAACAAACACTATATTTTATCTGCAATACATGTTATACAACTGCGTTCAAAATAGATATAGTTGAAGTCATAAAATTGTGTGGTGATTATTTACATTTCAGCATTAAATCACCGATATGCCACTAATCAAAATCAAACAACCAGCCAATATCTAAACACCGTTGTTTGTACACCCAAAAGATGAAAAGCTCAAATATATGCGACTGGAAGAACAAGACGCCAGTGTGAATGAGGTAAATTTTTTCCAATAAAATCTGTAGTTGCTTGTATACATTACATGAGATTGTGCTGCGATGTTGTAGTAGTATATCATTATGTCGAAATTCAAATTGGTTCTCGTTCGATTACTAACGTTAAGTGTTGTCGAACACGGTCAGTAATTAGATCTTTGACCGCTTGGGAACAACGTGTTTTATATGCAACATCGTATATTCCTAAATATGACTAGGCTTTAAATAACTGAAAGAACGGTTGAAAGTCTTTAGCAAAAATAAATTTTAAATGGGTCTATTTCCAGGCTATGAAATATGTCCTCACATTAGTCTAAAATGTTAGCGGTGCCGTTTGGAACACAGTGATCTTAGGCTTCCTTTCTGGATTTAAAACAGTAGCTACGGATTTCTAAGTGGATTGATCTATCTAAAACTTATTTATACATGAGCCTGGGTGCTGTTGCTCTCTGTTTCACTATATGCTCATCATTATGAACACAATTATCATTTTTGAAATGACGTGTTTAGGTGCTATTTGAATTGTTCTTCTCCAATGATGCTTAAGCAGAAGCTTAAGCTGCAGTTTGTTCGAATTCGTGGAACGCAGTTTGCAAAGATAACTTCATTATTAAGGGAATGCAATAATAAGCAAGGTTTACAATATCTCTTCTTCCTACAGTCGTATAAAGAACTGTTTCGGCTTTTGTCATTCTCATTAGCTTAAAATTCTTCATTGCTGTAATTCTATAAGCCTTCACTAGCCATTATTGAATAATTGTTGTGTTTTCTAGATCAGAAACAGAAATTCTAGAACAGGACCTTGCTTTTATTGCCTGTACATCAATTTTTAATAAATATTACGTATTGGAAAAGCGGAAATTAGTTTATAGTTAGTTCAGTTGAACTTATGCGCTTTTTATGGTTTATATGTTAAGAAATAATTAAAATTTATGACTATAACACATATTTATATCATAAATGAATTTCAATCTCATCGACTTGCGTATTTTTAACACAAACTGATATATATATATATATATATATATATATATATAAAGGAATAAAGAACAAAGAAAATATTAACAATGTTCAAAATATTTATTTAAACAATGCTTAATATAGAAATAGCTATGAATATTTATTATAAATTATAGTTCAGAACATGTACAAATTATACTTTACTTACAAATGTGTACATTTGTGTTTTGACATCAAAAGAACAACGTCTCATCAGGTGGTTAATAATGATGATAATAAACGTTATTTTTTAAAGCAAAATTCAGAAACCTCAAAAAGGGAAGTGAGATTCAAATATCTTTTAAAAGGGAAGTAAGATATTTTAATTTTTCTTTTTCCAAAATAACGTTTATTATCATCATCAATAATTACCTGATGAGTCATTGTTGTTTCAAAGTCGAAAATATACACTTTTGTTAGAAAATTTTAAACTACAAAAATATATATATATATATATATAATGTGTGTTTGTGTGTACATATTATATATTTGCTTGTGCGTGTCTGGCAGAGGGACTAACAACTCATATTGCTTGTAAATTTTTAGAATTTAGCCTTGTATAACTGACATGTTTGAACTTAGTTTTAAACGTCTGAATGAGTTGAACTACGGAATTAAACTCGTCAAAATGTTCCACTCATATAGCAACAGAACTTCTTGCGATTTTGCCGTATCAGGGTCAATTTTTTCTTTCATTTTTTTCCACAAACAAGGCAATAACGCTAATCGAATGGAAGGTATTACTGTGTATAAAAGAATATGAAAAATAAAGAAAATGATATTAAGGAGAAAATAATATCATCTAAGAAGACAAAAGTAACGATTGATGTGGCATTTACATTTCTGATAATCAAAGTTGACAAAACGAAAGATAATGCCACACACGATAAGTGCAAATGAAGGGACTATTGAAGTAGTACTTAAGCTTTATTGTTCCTAAAAAAAATCGAGGTATCAAAATCATAAATTAAATTGGTAAATCAAGGCATCAAAGAAGATTGCTCATCAGAAAAATTACAATAAAAATATTCATAGAAAATCTAGAGAAGCAATGCTAAACCGGTTGGACATTATGTGAAACCGATAGGTCAATCCGGGATTGATTAGATTACAAGCTTTACATTACTTTTTTTCAAGAATTTCTAAATAGATTTCAGTAGCTATGATTATAACGTCAACATTTAATTCATGGCTAAATTATTATTCATTTAAAATAAAGTAAAAGAGCAAAAGGAATAATTGTCGACAAACCACGTAAATTATTTGAGACGCTGTTCAGTTTCGCCATCCGTAATACATTTCTTTTAAACGTAACGAAACATCATTTTGCTATATTCTTTTGATATTTATTGTCTGAAGTTTGGCGTAAAACTGTCTCTCAAAATAGCTTCTTCAACATTTCACCAAACTATATAGACCAGTGAAAAATTAGAATAAGTTTAGTGTGAATGAAATGTTATTTTCAGCTTTTGACGTATTGAAAAGTTTCCGAATATAACTGTATATGTGAATAATCTTCAGTTTTTATTAGGAACGTATACTATAAGAATATAAACAAAATTATATTTTAACATACGAATCACTTCATGTATGTTATGCACTGTTTCCTCTTGTCTCTCTTCCCTCTCGTGAGCATCATGTTCTCCAAGTCCTCGTTTTTATTACTTGTCTCAGGAACTTCACCTCTCTGATATATTTATCGCAATATCTTTCCTTTTTATTACTCTGATAATTTAATTTATTTTTTTAATCAACAGTTCTCGTTATCCTGCTAGAATATTTCTTTCAGTTTTTTTCTAATTTCCATTTAAATCTTGTTCGCAGATCATTGAGCCTTAAATTTTTCCTCGCTAAAATTTTTCTTGTTTTTTTTTTCTCATCAATTTTCTTTGTCTGCATTTTCCTCTTTCTGAGCTTAAGTCTTGGCCAAATTTTCAACCCAGTATTATTGGCTCTGAATTAGTCTGCCCCATCCGTTCTCTATTGTTAGACTAAACCCTTTACAGGGTTGTCACAATAATCTCACGGATCCTAGGGAAGTAATTTTCGAATTCGACCAGAAAAAAATACTTTTGGGAAAATGCTACGAAGAGAAATCTGGCTTCGTTTTATTGTCCAGTTCAAACGGACAGGCCGAGATACTTCATCGTCTGCTCATTATGCTGCAAAATATTCATGCATTTGATTCCAAGTAAACATTGATATTCTTAAACCCTGCTCGCTTGAAACATTTTTACTAAAATAAACTCTGCAGACTGTATCACAAAGGCTGAATTCATGACTGATCGTATCCTAGCTTTTATCTTGTCGCTCATTTAATCAAAATCGCATTCTGGCGATAAATCAAAATTAAAAGGAACAAGGACACAGCTCTGTGTATTCAAGCTTAAAATATTAGGTATTCTGCTAATGAATATAATTAGTGTTATACACACTTAACAGCTTAAATAATTTAATAAAATTCAATAAGATGAAGTAAAAACTTAAAGCAACTTAAATGTGTTTCTAAAGTAGGATGTTGCGAATATCATGGATCGAGCATGTGAGCAATGATGAGGTCTTGGAAATGTTGGAAACAAAAAGAAAATTAATACTGAACATCAGGAAGAGACAGCTGAAGTTCCTTAGACACGCAATGAGGAAGGAGCGCTTGGAGAATATGATACTAACAGGCCAGACACAGGGAAAAAGAGACAGGGGAAATCAATGGATAACATATTTGAAGGACCTAATCAGGTGGATGACGGAACGAGGATTGCATGGTGTAACAGAAGGCGTGGTCAGAGCCACCAGCGATAGGGAAACGTGGAAGGCCATGATCGCCTACGTCCTGAAGAGACGAGGAACATAGAAGAAGAATAATCAACTGGAGAACAAAATCTTAACATTATTAAATATATATAGATAGATAGAGAGAGAGAAATATAGTATATTTTGGCAGCAGCGTTTTCATGTATGAATATTTCATGAAATGTGAGAAAAATGAATTCAAAATCGTTCATTTGGCCATTTAAGAGAATTCATAAATTTTCCTCAAAGAATATTGTTCCAAACGTTTTCGCTGAATTCATTAGTCCCTTCAAGTTTTCCTTGATTTCCTGAGTTTGTGCTTTACGCCGAATCATGTGGGAATTGCTGAATTTCAAAGATAAAAGAAATCTGTGTATGATTCCGTTATTTCTTGAACGGGAATTCAGATTGAAATTTTATTACCGTATTGAAAGCTCTCTTTCCAAACTGTTGATTCATTTATTGAAAATCCAATAAGATTCTATCATCGCTAAAGATTTTACAATCTTCACTTTCTTAACATTCTTTCGAAAGCCATCGTTTTCTGAGAACGTCTATTTAGAGGAAATGTTTTATTCCTGATTTCCCGAACAGATTATTGTCTCTTATAACCAAACAATTTTCTTTCTAATAAGAATTTATTCTTAAAAATTGCACGGTAAACTATTGATTTTGACTGAATGATGTTTTATTTGTAAAATCCTTAAATGCGCAGGTTGACAGGGGTATTAATTATTAAAGTTAAAGTAATTATACTGTATTATTATTTCTAAGATTCCTATTTCGTTATTCAGTATACGTTTATAAGTCAAATTTATATTATCCGTTTCTATCTATAACCCATGTTATGTGGCGTTACTTAGTCGCAGGAAGTTGTATGGCCTCAGCTATTTATAGTCCTTTTGAGTCTGTATATAAATTAATCACATCTTTGATCAATTCCTCTAGCAGATCCGTAATATTTTTAGTACTGAATTTTCCAATGAATTCTTGTTGCACTTTCATTGACAAATTTTCCAATTGTAATTATATTTGCCCTTTGCCGATACTCCTGATTTTGAAGGCCGTTTACCAATTTCAATCGGATCAAATCTTTGTAAATTTTAGAAACTGGGATTGGAAAACATTTCTATCAATCAGCGGCCTGTTTCAAAAAGACATATACAATATCTTTTTCGTTTATATTTTGAGAAATATTCATCAATTCAGCTCTGTGCATTCAGTAGATTCTTTGTTGGGTGATGTTTTTCACGTTTGACTTTTTTTTTCCAACTGTCTTTGGTCTGCAATTACTGATAATTTTTTTAATAGCCTGACGACCAGCGTGTAGAAAACAAGAGACCCGTTATTCTGTTTTCTCAGGTTTTGTTCCATTTCAGCTGCTAATATTCTAAGCTACGATAGTGCGTATTCACAATTATAAAGTGTTAATTGTTCGTTCTATAGGTTAGATATCATTGTTACATGGTGTTACTTATTCGCTGGGAGTAGTATAAACCCCACGTCTTATGTTATAATCCGATTTATATATAGTCTTTGACGTCATATATGAATGTGTCACCTCAGCCCATAATTTTCCACCTGTCCTTTTCCGAAAAGGGTAAGTATTAATTTTTAACTTTGATTTATTTTCTGCTATGATCCTGTTACCTGCACATCATGTTGTAAAATCACAATATGCTCTGTTGCGAATATCAGTCAGTTAAGTGCCATACGTAAGACACGCTTTGGGCGATCATGTCTCTTTCGAGACATGACTGACTGGACAGAAGATTATCCCGCAGTAGGTTGCCATTGCTTTCTGTGGTAGACTGGTTGCCGGCGAAGGCTATGGAACCCAATCTGTCCTGTTATTTAACCCATAACTGGAGGGAAGAGACGGATTAATATCTTTCTCAAGGGTATTTGCGCGTAAGTGAATGCAATGAATTCAACTGGAATTCGAACTCGGCTCCCCGATTTCTTGTTCCGAGCCGATGTCCACTAGGCCACAACGCACATTGCGAATATAGGTCTCTTAATTCTGTTTTTGAGGGTCATACCATTCATTTCTACTTTAGAACTTTTTATTTTATTTATAGAAATTTCCTCACATTGTTTCTTTTAGATTTTATCTTCTTAACTTCAATTTGATTTGTGAGTATTAAACTAGGCTAGCTCTCTTTCCTCATTATATATAACAATGTTTTCAACTGTCTAATATTCTAAGTACTAACAGTAGCTTTGTATGTGAAAATCCCTGTAGTATTCTCCCATTTGAAAAATAAACCTATATAAGATATCATCGAAAATCATCCATATTGCTCTAAAGATTTTCTTCATCTTCGAGGACACTGGGAAGCATTTAATGATATATGGGTTACTATATCACCAAATTGTTTAGCACTATATTCCTTTCTTTCTATAATCATTTGTCGATTCATTCAAATTACACTCATTTTCTGAAAGAAAACTTACGTCTTTTCGATGCATTATTAGATCTCTGTCTCCTCATTCTCATCATCTGTTAATGTAAATAATTTTGGTAACAGCAAGTAATACTGAATGAAAGTCAATACTTTCACAATACTATTAGATTGACTAAAAGTAAACTTAGGATTTAAACTCGTATTTATGCATAAGTATTTTACCTTATCAAAATATATTGATCGCTGTTATCTTCAGGATTCTACAGGTGTCACTCTTTCCTAATAATCTTCTTGGAAGTTCAAAATTAATCTATGTTACTCTCTATGTCTACGGATATATCGTGTCTCTGTTTTAGCGTTGTTCATTTATTGTTAATCCTGTTTTTCAAAGGTTTTGTTTGCTGAATTTATTTCATAAAAAACGACAGAACATGATCTCGAAATAAATCAATATACCTGATTTAAAAAAAAAATCACTCCTTCAGATGAAATATTTGTGAAAAGCTACGGTTACTCCATCTTTGAAATCCATTAAATTCGAGAGATATATGCTCTATGTGTGTACATACGCACGCACACACACACACACACACACACACACACACATATATATATATATATATATATATATATATATATATATAGCCAAATGCAAACATCTTGTTTCGATGTAAGACAGCTCATTAGAACTGTTAGATATACGATTACTTTTAACCAGGATTGAATACTGAACGAAAGGATTTATTTAATTAGCGATACTACATCTAAGCTCTGGGCACTCGAAAGGCGGAATTTTAGCTTGTTATATACACCATATAAACATACGTCAGTAGCCGAGAGTGTTCAAATTATTTGCTGAAGAAACGATACGTAAATACGCGGGTAACTACTGTATATTTGTGTAGGTGTGCGCTTGTATAGGTAGAGAGAGAGATTAAATTAAAAAATCACGTAATGCTTATAAATATTTATGTGCAATATTTCTAACAAATGTATTAATGAAGAGAATTGTTAATATTAAATTTATTATTACTTGTTAGTTTTCAAAACAGATAATCGTTTATGCTAATTTAGTTTTCCACTAATAAGTTTCATTGAAATATACAACAGACCCCAAGGCGGAATATGCAGCAAATTATTAGTATGCCAGGAATTTCACCTCAAAGACATATCTAAATTTAAAATAATTTCTCATGCAACTCAGATAATGTAATATACATAAAATGCCATGAATATTACATTGACCAAACCAGATAGACAATCAGCCAAAGGATGCCGCTTTATCGCCAAAGAATTTCCAATCCACAAACATTAAAATATAGCCCATAGCCAACATATAGTTGAATGCGGAGGACGAAATTTGCCAAACTGTAATATCCTCCAATTCTACCAATATGACTAAAATCCACCTAACAAAATCGGATTAAAAAAATTGAATCAAGTTAAATCAAGTCATTTAGTTGCATAAACCAAAGGCATGCCCCATAAAATATATTCTATCATATTTTCATTAATATAAGCGACATATAAAAACAGTTAGTCTCCTTGAATTTTTATTAATTTATTCAAGGCTTATGCCTCAACACGAGGGATTATAATTATTTTAAATTTAATGATTCTCTGCGAAATATATATTAGAATATTACATCTAAATTCATATAAATTTAAGCGTTTTTTAAGATATTATTTTCACTATATAGCAAAATTTTGTACAGTTTTCTAACAATTTCACTATATGCGTTGTGGTGCAGTTGATATCGGAACCATAAATCGGGAAGCCAAGTTAGAATTCAGGTTGAATTCGTTGCATTCACTTACGTGCAAATACCTTTCAGAAAGTTATTATTCCGTCTCCTCCCTACCGGGTTAAATAACAGAACAGATTGAATTCTATATTTTGGGTTGGCAACCAGTCTATTACAGATATTAATGGCAAACTACTGCGGGAAAGAATTCTACCCAGTCAGGCATGTCTCTTTCGAGACATGATCGCGAATCACGTAAGGCACTTAACTGACTAATAGGAGGAATGACTGCGGCAGTTAACACGTAGAATAAGTGGAACGGGAGAAAGACACAAAAACTTTTTAAGGAGTTATAAACTGGAATTGCTTTCAAATTTAAGACCATTGTGGTATCAGAGAAGCAAAAATTCTCTGGAGTGTGAAGTGAGAGAAACAAAAATGTCTTCAATAGAAATGACAGTTGCATTTTTGTAGGTCAACAGTAAAACGTTGGTTCTTGGCTGCTTAAATTCGTGTAGTCGGAGCACTAGAAAAGGCGTTCATTAGAGTAGTCGTCATAAAAATATTCGTAGAAAAGGCAGAGAGAATCCACGTCATGTTTGTGAATGAATAATGTCGAGCGGATTGATCAGGATACTCGAATGTTTTTTCAAGAATATCGAGATGTATAGTAAAAGCAACAAATCAGATGTAGCAGCAGAATTCACGTTAAGAATTAATGGTAGATTTATCATTCATTTTGCTGTGAAAAACTTTCTGGCACAACACAGATGTAGCGATTGATTTGATATATTTCCCCTATTGCCTACCAGGGGAAAAGCTTAGACTCAGAAGATGTAGCATGTTCCTTTTCTGGATGTTAGCATCAAACATGCTGTTCAAAAGCAAAAAAAAAACATTCTGTGGAGATTAAATAAAAGGAGTTTTCGTTTGAAGGCAGCAAAATTTACAATTTGTTTTTTGTCCCAATTAACCACTGATTGAAGGTTCGTTGAAAGAGTTACTAGGTTTTGTCAAATCTGTCTGATTTTCTACTAATACAGGTGTGAATGGATGTGTCATCTGCACAAACACACTTAATTATAGTATGTTATTAAAGTTAAGTAGAATTCGGTATAAATTCTATTTAATAATAGTTAAATATAAGATTGTAAATGTCATGACACGATAGAGATAAGAACTGAATATTTCGTTGATTACAGCAGTATATTTATTTTATATCGTTTTAATTTTCTTAAAATCAGGAACAATCAGGCTTATTAAGGAATTGCTATGAGAAATTGTTACTTATATATATATATATATGTGTGTGTGTGTGTGTGTGACTAGTACGAATGTTGTGTAAGTATTTGTTTGCTTGATAGATTCATTTGAGCGTCTGCATTTTACAGTCTAGCTCGCCGGAATTGCGCTCAGATGTAGGAAATAATTTTAGAAGGCTATCGACACTTTGAAATTTTTCAGAAAGCTAAAATTATAGGTAGAAAAATACAAATTATCACCCCACAAAATCAGGGATTAGTTCATGTATTGATTATGATATAGAATCGTTCACTCTACTTTATAGTATCTATATAAGTTGCCCCCCTCTCAACCTAATCAAATAGACATCCTTGGAACATGGTAAGGTAAACTCCACAGAATATTAAATCCAAAATCTTTAAGGTTTTTAAATATTACTTTCTATATTATGTTATTATTACTACCAATATGTCTGATATGATCATATAAGTGTATTTATAAGGATTATAATTAATAAGAGAATTTAACCATTCATTTTTTCGCAGAAATTCAATCCTTGATTTTAATTTTGAATGTCATGCCTCTAAAAATAGACAACTAACAATCCAAGTCAAGATTCACTGATATCTTTAACTACTGCTTTTTTTTATTTAGGCCAAGGCCATCGCGTGACGCTGAGATTTACACCAATAAATTTACTTCCTTTCTCCTATTTTTGTTTTGTTTCTTCTCTCTTTTGTTCTTTGTTTTTTTTGTTTATACTTGAATTTTCTGGATAGTTTGGACCCATTCTTTGTATGACATTGGTCTGACGAGTAGTAGACAAAAGAGCCGCAAAATACTATATTACCAATCGGTTTATAAATACATCGAACTTATGTTCTTTATATAATGCGTGTTTCGTTGCCTAACAGAAAAATTTCACTATCTGATGATGTATGAACGAGTAGTACTGAACAGGAAAGCTCTTGAATTTCAGTAAAATATATTTTTATTATAAACACTTATAGTGAGATATATATATATATATATATATATATATATATATATATATAAATTTTGTGTAAATAGCCTACCCAATGAATTTGTATGTATAGTTCATAGAACAGATTAGAAGAGATAGATACTTAAATATGCTGTGAACTGTGATGTAATACCACTCCTCATGCTGAACAACGTTCTTACATAGGAAGTAGTGACTTGAAACAACTGAAATTTCGATTTACATAAGAATGCTGCGAAGACCATGGTTTCACCAACTGATCAACGACGAAGTGTTAGAGACAAGTCAAAATACGCAATACATATTTCTAACAGAAGAAAATGATATCTGAAATTCCTGAGGAAAATAACGTGATAAAAGGTTATAGAAACCCCACAAGGGAGATAGAAGGTAAGAGAGCTTGAGGAAAGCAACACAATGACTACGTGGCGGGTTTGACCGAATGGTTAGAGGATCAGTGTTTGAGAGAGTTGTCAAAAAGACAAAAGTTAATAACTATAAAGAACGTGATATAGTTCAGAGCAATAATCTAACATGTACCGAGAAGACACTGCCCACAAAATATGACGAATTCTTTTTTCACACTGAGTATTTTTTTATATTCCGTATATCATTTACAAAGACAGCTTGACTTAAAACGTTATCTTCGGGGAAAAAATGGTTTATTTCTTTCCCCACGTTTTTGATTCCTTTGAGGAATAGACACTTTATTGTAATATATGCAGATATATTAAAGTTGATATGTAAGAGTAGTCAAGAGAAATTAACTTATTTTCCGTACATGTGCATATGTATGTATGCATGCTTCTGTGTGATATTTCGAATCTAAAAATCAATGAACATATTTAAGATGGACGTTCTTTTTACCTGTAATCTAATGACCCTTTTACTATTCTTCCCACGCCACCGAATCTAGCTTGTGAGATTCTAAGACTCCATGTCTCCGTTTTGACTGATTTCTTATTCAATTTTTTCTATCATTCTCATCCACTGTTTCCACTGGAAACGTTTGCTAATCTTCTATCTACAAATTTATATTCCATCTTTTAAATCAAATTCACACTTCACCGCTTGTCTTTAAATATCTGTATTTACATTTATGTATTGAAAAAATGGTTTCCTCTTTTACAATATATATGAATATAAGAAGTTAAGAATTGCATAGCGTCGTATATCGCGTACATATAGATGCAAGCGCGCACACACACACCCACACACACACACACATATATAGTTTGCAAATATGTGCCATTTCAGATTTGAATTTTTTTACATATGTTTTTATATAACGTGGGCGAATTTGAATAGTCATTCGATCTATCTGTCGAGTATATTGATATAACCGCACACAAAAAACACAGCACGCAAGCACAAATCTAAGTACATATGCGCAAAATATACGCTCAATATATACAAAACAAAAAAAAAAGAATGCAAATAAAAACGTATAAAAAGTAAATTAAGCCTACATTGAAAAAAAAGAAAATAACGTTACAAATACTTAACAATTCCAAATATTTAAAAAATTAAAAAAATGAAGCATCACAAAGACAGATGTGAAAACATTTTTGTTACCATTTGTACGAAATTTCGGACTACTTCAGATACGAGGAATTTTGAACCGATCATTTTATTACAATCACTGGAGTATATCATTATTATTCCTTGCTTAGGGCCTATTCTGGTTGCTATCAGTTATATCCCTGTAAACCTGCAATTTACTTGTTCATCACTGCAGTAGCCTCGTATTGAACTCACATCTCTTTGGGTCAAATCACAGGGACTAACTAACATTAGGCCATGTGTTCTTAGGGAGAATTGAATTTTTGGGACATATAAATCTAATGTCCAGTAACACTCCTTTTTTTACCTGAGTTCATATTGCAATTTTTGGGATCTTAATGGTTTTCTCTCGTATTTTTTAGAACAATGGTTTTCCCTCGTATATTTTACTATTATTTTAGTATATTTTTAAATACTACCTCATCTCAGATATGAATCGTATTCATTCTGATTTATCTAGAAAATATATTTATTGCACGTTGGGTCAAGTTACTGGTTAAATCTAGTGACTTGACACACTAAGCTGTGAGTTCAGTCCCTTTACAGCAGTCGTAATCAAAAACTTAGATATTGCCTTTTAACTCAATTATCTAAGACATCAGGAAATGTTATTTACCACGCAATGATGATAATATTACACATTGATGGAAATAAATATTTCATTTCGAACTTTCAGTTACCTGGAGAAGGTCAAATCGTACAATGACCTAAACCTCGTGAATATCGTAATAAAGATGATGTCAGCACTCCGAATAGTGTAAATGTTTTTCACAAATTAGAATAACACATGCCGTCCTTTTGCAGGTGTAATTTTCTGGTTGACACCATCCACACACACACACACACACACACATATATATATATATATATATATATATATATATATATATATATATAAAACATAGAGTTCTGTAGAAGAGATTGAAGTTTCCGTGATCAGAAAATTACAATCAGTTCGCAGCTATTTTTGACAATCCAATTTAAAACTTATCATTTGTGCTAATGGTGAAAAAATTATTGCCTTTCTATGTTTAACAGTATCGACTAACTGAGAACATTCAAACTCGTTCGCATTCAAAAGATATATTTCAGAAATCAATGTTTATTTCTTTTTTCTCTCCTCTTTGTATACATGAGGCCTTCACATTGGCCATTATATATCCCTTCTAAAATGATAGTAGTTAATTTTTCGATAATATCAAAAGAACTTACATAAAACAACCGCTATCGACAAGGTTAATTTCAAAATATTAAACTGAACTCTCAGTAGAAAATTCTCCAAGGAAGCAAATCTCTTCCTGGAGAGTGCTGAGTAATGTTTCCACGGCACTTCCACTAAATCCACTTTAAAACTCAACCCTTGTCACAGTCAGTTATTCAAGTAGGAGCCTTGAAAATTTATTCTTCAATAAGGTCTATTTTTGCGTGTCTGACGTACGGGTTTTCATTTATCATCTCTCAGTTGTGTCCGTATCTTTGGAAAGGGAGAAACTTAAAAATATATTAAGAAACGTCCTGTCTCAGTGAAAAGCTGCACGACGCAGTAACTCCCTCTTTACACTAAAAATGAGGCTGGTAATAATATCGATGTCAACGTAACCGACAGTTCCTTTAGCTCGGTTATTTTTGGAACTGGCCCAGTTGCACGCCATAGGGCTGCCGCATTAATCTGACCTTGTTTCACATCATCCCAGCATTACTCTAATCTTTCCAAATGGTTAAAATCTCTCAGAAAATGTTGATCATTAAAATTTGAGCTACCGAAATTTATTTTGCCCATAAAACCAGTTTGTTCATTTTTTGTTTATTTCTTTGTTGTTGTAAAAAAGCTAAATTTTTCAATATTCAAAATTTTAGTATTTTAGTCGGATTTTATTTAAAACAAAATTCCATTAATTTCAAATCTACAATGTATTTTGCTGTCAATGATAATTGTTGGAATACTTTTGGCGTGGTGGAGAAACCTAAGTAGATACTTGAAAAACTTTACTTTTATCCAAAGTCGTTAAGATTATGTACGCCGATTAACTTTCTTGGTAGATCTTCTACTTAGAAGATTTTTAAACAATTACTTAAATTAACCTGTGCTCACGTGTTAGCATGTTGATTGGTCAGATCCGCATCGTCAGTTATTACCTGGGAAACATCTGACTAAAACATGTGCAACACAAAACATTGATATTTTAGGTTTTCAAAGCATCATTACAGGTGTAACGTAACATTTCGCAGATAGGAGACACGATTAAAATGTAATTTCATACAGTGTATTTTAGTTAAAATACAATATTAAGTTATTCTTGGTTCAGTTTGCGTATGCAACATTTCAAAGTTATGTGCAGTTCACGTACGATCCTCAAAGTTAAGCTACGTTGAACATGGTCATTACTTACACGGGCGACCGATTGTCAATATCAGGTGCTGTTTGAATCTGTGGGAGATATAACCGACGATGGCCTGGCAGCTGAAGTTCGATTCTATCTGGTTTCATTATATTTACTTACACGCAAATATCCTTGAGAATGTTACAAGTCTATCTCTTCCCATAGCTTTTATGGATTAATTAATATCATGAGTATATAAATATTTTTTTTAGTAAAACATCTTACAAACTAAAAAAATTATGTGGCTTTAAATGAAAAGTTAATGGTTGAATATACGCAAAAAATAAATCTATAAATCAATCATGGATATTTAATCTAAATCACTATGTGAAAACCTATATGTGAAACAGGACCAGGAAATATTTTTTTATAATAGCAATGACGTACAAAATTAATTCTTATGCTACTCCAAGTCATACGAACGCATTAAATTTAAACACCAGTTCCCGAAGATAAATAAAGTTGAGTCTGGTCAGTACCTTGATGGGTGATCGCTTGGTAATTCCAGGCGCTACAAGCTTAGTTGTGCATTTGTTGTAATGTATAATAACTAGGAAGCATTTATTAGATAGGATTTCCATTGTGTTCATTATATACACTCACATGCAAATACGCTTGAGAATGATTTATATCCTCCTCTTCTCCGCCAAGTTAATTATCAACACCTGTATCAATACATCCTTGTCTCCCATAAACAGTTCTGGAAATCAAAATATATTTTTCTGGCTTTAAATAACCTGCAAAGGGTTTATAATCCATAGAAACGAAAAAATGAATTAATCAATCCCTATTCCAAGGTTAGGTACTCAAAAACCGTTAACTTATATTTTATCAAAACACAATCAATAGATTTGTCAATATTTCTTTTATTTATTCAAGCTTTATTCATTTTTCTTGAATTCTTAGCAACGAGTGTCATCGATCTTTTGCTTTGGAGTAAACATTGAAAACCGAACTGCTTGCATATCTGCAATGTTGTTAGAATAATATATATATATCATTGCCTCTATAAGCGTCGATTAAAACCGATCTGTGTGTTTCGGAAAGAAGCTAGGAGGAAGTCGGAATAGTATTCGCTTTTGTGCTGCGAGAAGCTGTTATTCGGTTCGAAGCACTGCCTATCTATCGACCGTTGCAAGCGTTTCGGTGCCATTTCTGCTGTCGTAGAAGCATAAGAACGTGAAGGGGGCAGGAAAAAAAACGAAGAGTAATCTGTGATCGATCAGAACATGTCGTAACAGAGAGAACATTAAGCGGGCAAGACAAATATATAAACAAATATACGGCTCTCAAAAAGGAATACGCCCAGACTCACTTAAACCGATATTACCATCAACGTCACGTTGATCAAACCGATTGTCGTTGTCGTCATCAGCATCATGAACAATAACAATGTATTATAAGAATTATCACTATTATGAGAAGTGGTAGGTTTTTGTATTCCAGTCTGCATTTTGTGAAAATTTTCTATTTATTCTTCATTCACCATTGCCAAGAGAATTTTTTTTTCTTATCAAATTACTGATGAGTTTTTGTAATAACTAATTTGAGGCTAATAATCATTCTTGAATCGGCTAATGTTACAAGTATTTATATATATATATATATATATATTTCTTTAGTCATCCCAATAATGATCACTTGAAAAAGGGGGTCATTGTAAACATATTATTCGATATATAAAATTCTGTCGCCACACAGCTAAATTATATTACAATTTTATATATACATTCACACACACAAGAGCCAAAGTTATGCTTTCAAACGGGGTAACATTTCATCAGTAGAAAATTCGGCGCAACACGATCATTTAACTCAATATATCGCTTTCTATTATTATTATTATTATTATTAATATTATTAATAATAATCTACATGATGTTAAAAGTTTTCATGGTGATTTTTTTTTTTTTTGGCATCGTTCAAAGCTTATTTTTGGTGTTGTTTTAAAAATTATTACAGAATTAATAATAGTAATAATAATAATAATAATAATAGGACTGGTCGTTGTACTGGAAAAAGTAGAATAATGAAGATATAAAACATGTTATCGTAATATGAAATATCTTGAAACGTATACCGTATTTACTGTAAAACAGGAAAATGAAAAACAGTGTTATCAAACTCTAATCACTCGTCTCCATAACGTTGTATATAATGTTACCACGTGTCCGCAATTATTATTTATTGTGAAATAATACACAATTGTGGCACAAGGCCAAATTGGGGCGGGGGAGAAAAAGCTCAGGATGGTCCACACTAACTAACTTATACCTAGCTAATCCGATTCACGACCCAAACATACGTCACAATTTTTTCAATCACCACAAGAACTTAACCATCAACATCCAGGCCTAACCACATGTCCGCAATTGCCAGTTCAGACGGTATCAGTTTTATATTTATAAAATCCTGGTATGCCTCTACTCCAAACACTGAGACACACACACACACATATATATCTCCGAGTGAATAATGAACAAATAAAAATTTAAAACGTTCGAAATATTAATATAAACAGCGGTTGATACGTAATATAGAACTATATCCCATACACGACTAGATAATTATCAGAAAAAGACTTTCCATTCCTTTCCACACGACCTGAGAAGACATCGTCATTTCAATGTAGAAACATGTACACTTTGTAGTTAAAAATTTGTACATGTTCTAATATATAATTTAAACACACATACACACACAAATATATATATATATATATATATATATATATATATGAAAGAATAATAGAAAAATTCGCTAACTATACTACACGCACGGAAATATGAGACAAACAGTGATAAATCTCTCTCTCTCTCCATATATATATATATATATATATATATATATATATGGCATATGAAGGGCGTGGAACATTTTCCCGTTGTGACCCATCTTCCAAAATGCGTATTCCAGTGTTTGTTGGTTTCAGAAATTTTTATGCCCTGTCTAATTTATCGTCACTCGCCTTATACTTCTCTTGTTGGTAATTGGGAAATATATATATGCATATCGTCTCAACAATAGCTTTTGTATTCTAATGTCAAAAAATAATGAGCCTTTAAAGATATTCTATATTTTCAATACTTGTAACGTATCACTCGTCCTTAAAGATCAAACAAGGAGCACACATGTTAAAAATGAAAATCCATTGAATAGTATACAGCTTTACATTCCGTGCTCAATGTGTTCAAAACACAGTTGAACTCGTTGGAGGGTGCATAGTTTCTGCCTGGTGGTTTTACAGATATCAGTGAAAGGATATACTGCCGAATGCAAATTCATAATTCTCTGCTGAACCGCCTTGTAGAGAAAGGTGAAAGTTTCTTGGAACACGTGAACAGATGGAATTTAGTTGTGCGTTCATGGAGTGGTGACATGCAAATTCTCCATAAAAAAAAAATGTCCGATGCATCTATCTCCTATTTCGTGATGAGGAAGGTTAGTTCATTTTAGATTTTGGCGAACCTTGATATACCATCAGCTCTTACATCACAAAACTAAACCGAAACCCTGTATTTCATGATTCAGGCTATAACAAAATGACAACAGACCACACTTCAGTTTGAAAATTCTGGATCAGTATGAAAATGGACTGTCCTTAAAAGAAATAATTCGGGATCCACTTGCCAAGAACAGGGACCTTTCTGGCAATTATTTAAATATATATTGTTAGTTAATATGGCAAAACTTAAGTATATCTATCTGTTTTACAAAAGATTAAAAACTGAAATCAATTAGAGCACGATGTTATGCTATCTATAAATTTTTATATAAAAATATTTCATTGCACTTGATTAATACAAAACAGCCGGAATCAAATAAAGCGTCGAAATATGCTAATGAATATCATCGGTCTATGCGCACGTCAAAGAAATTGTTCAAGAGGCATCAGGTTGGTTGGTTGGTTGTTTGTTTAAAAACATATCGACCATTCTGGGTGATTTGAAATCTATATATTGTGTCCCCAAATATCAGGAAAACTATTATCTCTAGATAATAATCGTTTTACTGATCTTACTAATTGACTCATCGCATGGGGAGAAGCGATGCATTCATAACCTTACCAATCGTATTTCTTTTTTTTCCGCATAAGTGAATATAAAGAATGAAATGGGATTTGAACTCGGATCTCTTATTAACAAATTCGAGCCACGACACATACATCACCTGCACGTCCAAGCATACAGCACCACATATTCTCAGGCAGTAAACAATCTGAACAGGCTTACTTTTTATTTCACTTTTTCTTTTAGCATTGGGCATCTCCCATCGATCTGCTACTCTCTCCCAAAATTACTTTTCAATCGTGGGATTACGCAGCGTCTGAGGTATCTTTAAATGCGCAAATACTGAAGGTGTTCGTGCAGTTTTGCACGGCTCATATAATCCGTTTTAAATTTCGGTTTTCTGCCATACTCTAAACTAGTAAAATTATGTAAATATTCTAATTGTAATGTGACATGATTTTATGCTCATGACCAGTTTTATTACATTACAATGACAATGCTTAGTGTGTATGTGCATTATTTTAGAATTAACGTGCGCCGAAATCTACGGGAAGGTGAATAATTTATATAGATTATTGGACACAAAATGAGCAAATTGTTTGGATTTGCCCTTTCATAATCTGCCTTGAAACCATTAAATGTATTTGATTATTTGCTGATAGACTTATAATGGTTCACAGAGAAAGTTATTGAAATTGTAATGCAACTAAGCTTTCCGTTTGCTCTCGACATATACACTTAAGCAGAGTCAAATATACGCTGACCTGAATTTGAAAACTTTTTCAACTAACCAGAATATCAATGAGAATCCTTGTAATTTTTAAATGAACATATCCCCACTAAGTGCAAAATAGTGTCGAGTCAATCAATTAGATGATTATGTTTGACTACCCACCTTGTACTACTGCAGCACAGTGGAGTATCTATAATTTCAAGGAGAATAATTGGTGTTCATTTTTTCAACGTAATTCTGTGAGAAGACAGCTTGGTAGAATAGAAACAATACAAAAATTTATTTTCGTAAATTTTAGATTAATTTGAAAATTTATAATTATATATAAAAAAATTACAATTTACAAAAAAATACAACGCTTGAAAAGTGTTTCTTTGTTCTTATTCCGTGAATGGCTGTGAAAACTTTAATTTTCACACAGTCATCAGCAACTGTGATACTTATATTGAAAGTAAAGAAACCATTATTTTATATTATAATTTTTAAAACATGAAGCTAGTTACACTTTTGTCTGTTTTTTTTCATTATGCCCGGCTACAGTAATTCTATCGTTAGATTCATATTGTATTACAATGACGTCTCAATATCGGCCGTACCGCCTCAATCAAACTGAATGTAAAATCAACCAAAAACTTACTGATCAACTTAACAGGGACAACGTTTTGAGCAATAGTCTTATTTTGATATGCTTCGTCAATTGCAGATATTCTTACAGCCATTAGACATATCTCGGCATCAGGAAGAAAATCATATTAAATATATATAATCCTTCTGACAAGGAATCATATAATGGGTTGCAACAGTGACTCCCCATCTATGGAATCATTCGAAAAGTGTCTCAGTATTTAAGACCATTTCAACAAGTATGTCCATCTAAATATTTGTCAATGTCTCCCAAAGCGACCGAAACGATCAGTGAACACGTCTGCCATGGCTGAATTTTCCGCCACATAAAATTTATGATTTCTAATTTATGAATCAATAGTGTATTCTGATCTGTTGATAACTGTGCAGATGATACATTGGTATATGGGAGCATGCACAGAACTCAAGAGAACAAGTTTGATAGTTGATCTTTGCGATGTTTTGCATCTGACAAACTCAACAAAAAAATTTAATAAAAAAAGAATAACAA
Organism: Ascarosepion bandense; assembly: GCA_037127315.1. NCBI lineage: Eukaryota > Metazoa > Mollusca > Cephalopoda > Sepiida > Sepiidae > Ascarosepion > Ascarosepion bandense. The sequence continues at coordinate 803,891 of JBBBDQ010029185.1, read as the reverse complement.
AAACGAATACACTTACTAACCTACAAATTATCAGTTTTCAATAGAGATCAAACGCATCTACACGGTCGGATAAATGGTTGATTATTTTCCACTGTAGATCCAGGATCGCAGGACAAACATTCCAAGCCACTCGAGACGCTATCCGTAAACCCATAAAATATATTCAAACGAGCTACATTTCTTAGTTTCACCAACTATAAACATCACTATCATTCGCTTCGTATTTCTTTAAGACGTTCCACTTGATACGATTCCTCAAACCAAAAGCTGCTTAGTTGAACCTGATTCAAACATGTCTCCACGTCTACTACAACATTACAGTGTTCAAGTCAGGAATTAAACTTTACATTTCTCATATAACATAATAAACTCTGCCTCTTACATTCTAATATTATTGCTCACGCATTATATATCAGTAAAACTGTACCTTGAAGTACAATTGTTGCTTTTATTTATAGAAAATTGTTATATATATAATACCAGCCATAATTATTAGGCCACACCAGTTTTTATTTTTAAAATGATATATTTACACTATTTTTAATATTTGTTGCCAAGTGAAAAAATTCTAAATTAAAATAGAATTGTTCTTTTGTTATTATTACTTTGCAAAATTCTTATGACGCAGCCAGGACGTCTTTTATTCGGCCAACCCATAACAAGAGAAAGATCACAAAAATTGGACACCAGGACAATTCATTTGATTTCCAGGTTATTGAACAGTATTAACAAAATAATAATTATACTCGTGTTGAAAAATCCTCCGCGGATTTACGTAGAAGGATAAATGGTTATAAAAAACGAAAGACCTAAGGACATGAATAGCAGCCAAAAGAGTTTGGACCGAGTCAGCACGTAGCCCAAAGAAAAAAACCGAGACGATCCGCTTGTGTGAAACCTTGGTAGCATTTTTGGCTCACTAGGTATATATATATATATATATATATATATATATATATATATATATATATATAGTGATTGAAAATTAGCTCCCCATTTAAAAATAGTTATAATTAATTCATTAACTATAGTTTTACAAGACGTGTATATGAGCGGAATGTCTAAGGTTTAGGTTTACTGTAAAATGTGAGATACCCACCAGATTTTGCGACAAGGCTTCTCGAGCTGCCCAAGAATCGAGTCAAATGATTTCACAAGAAAAACTAGTAATAAGGATGGCATTAATTCTAATGCTTGCCTTTGATTTTTGTCGAAAAATCTTGAGTTAGTAATCTTGCACTTAAAGAAAAAAGTCACAGATTGTTACGTTAGGATACTTGTCTGGCTACTCAATTAAAAAAAAAATGGAACTGAACTTCAATTGCCTTATATATATATATATATATATATATATATATTGGATGAGTGACATCAAAAAGGTGTATTCACAAAACTTCGTAGTCCGGATAAACCTGTTCAGTTTAAGTGGTAAATTCTTTGCAGTAAAATTTCAGCGCTATATATAACAATTAAAACAGTGCTTGTCAAAATAATTAAAAACTCATGAAAAAAGTCTATAGCGCTAAATATTATCACAACTCAGTACTATCTATCTATAATTTTGCTGCAAGTGTACGTATACAGTGTTTTATTACTGATAATTTTGTATAATGATTACGGTACTTTTGTGTGCATGTTTTCATACTATATACCTACTTTTGCACCTCCTTATATCTCATGTAAAATAACTTCGCGTATTGATACTCACTTGCTTTTCTTTTGAATATGTTGGATTCATTTCCTTTTAAAGGATTCATTTACATACGTTACAATGTAGAATTCGTTTATTACATACTCGACATTTATCTTTAGAAAACTGGAATGTGATATTCGCTTCCATTTTCATATTTCTTCAAGTATTGGCATTTCAAATATTTGCGGATTAGAATTGCACTTGCCCATTTGGAATCAGGGCAACAAAAGAATTGTAAAATGATTCCTCTGACACTGAATGTTGTATTCGTTAACCTGATAGCTTTAAGATTTCAATGGTGTTCCTTGAAAGCAGATTTTTATAAAATCTTGCACTCATGGCAGATTAATCCATAACACTGATTTAGAAAACGTGCTGTTCCCGTGCTCTAGAGTTGGTATGAAATTTTCAGATTAGTAAATGATGAGGTCACCTTTCTTGACTTAGCGCCAACGATGTCATTAGAATCATGAATTTCATAAGAAAAAACTCGATGCTCAAATCATCCAAAATATAATTGATTGATAGGATAATTTCGTTGGATACACAATAATACTACTGGATTTTTTGTTATGAGATGTCTTTCTATCAATAAGAGAGTCAATATTGAACAGTTTCATCAAAGATGAATGGAAGTCGTGAAGCAATCGTTATGTGGTTCTACATAAGGATGCTAGGGGTACCATGGACTAAACGTGTAAGCCAAGACGAGGATTTAGAGAGAATGGAAACGAAAAGTAAACTTATCTCTAACATCAAGGAAAGATAGTTTTATCGACATGAGAAGGAGTGTTTTATGGAATCTGATAATCGCAAGACGGACAGATGGAAAACGATAGACAAGGGACAGCAACACATAACATACTTGATGGTCTTGGGCAAATAAATTGCATAGCCGTTTCAGAGGATTTAATAATATAAAGTGTGTTAAAATCTACAAAATGTAAGGAGATGCGAAAATCCATGATCGTCTACGTCCCGAAAAAATTACGTCACGTATAAGAAGATTAAAAAAAACTTGACTTTGTTCTACTGTACATAAAACTGGCTTTGGTGGAGGGGCATCATGGAAAGATTCAAATAAAAATCATGTGAAATTCTTTTCTAATTACTTTAAAGAATTATAAAGTTATACATTTCCTTGGATGCCCAGTTGTCGTCATGGTTAACGGAACGGAAGGCAAAATGACAAGGAATTTCTTTTTTTAATACACACACACACACACACACACACACACACACACACATGTGTCCCGTGTTTCTCCAGAAACTTAAGGGCAGAAGAATTCTGTAGATACAGCTGCAGAAAAAAATGGTGTATCAAAATATACAGTGTCTGACGAAAACCAGCCTTCCCATGGTGATTTCACCGAGATGGTTATAGAATCTAAACTATGCTGCTATTTCCACGTAGTGGGATGTGAAGAGATCAGTAATGCCCTCCCAAAGGTAAGCAAGTATATGTAACGAAGTCGACTGGAATCTGAACTGGTTTCTCCGACTTCTGAGGCCGAGCCACAATTAGTTACTCCACCGTGTCTCCATACCTACATTCTTTTTTTTCCAAAGTACCTCCCATTACGTCACTAGCGTTAAGTGGACGAAGTATTTCTTAGTGTGTGGGATATACTTATCAAGATTAATATTTTGCATTTCTCTTGACCTTGTTTTTCAAGGAAATTTTCAATGTTTTCGTGTTCCCTTTTTTTACCATTCCAAGGGTAATTACTATGACTTTTACAGTTCTAGTTTGAAAACAAGATTAGTACATTTTCGTTATTTCAATTTCTAGTTCTGGATAACTTGATAGATTTAAGATCCCTTCGTTGCTTTGTTACATGTCCGCAAGGCAAGCAATATCCTTTATTAGACATTTTTCTTCTTTTCGGTTTTTTACAATTACATCCGAGCTATTTGCTTCAATCTTCCTGTCTGTAAAATGTAATTTCATAGAATTTTGATATAATTTTTATCATCTCACCCAAGCAAGGCATTCTACTGCCACTGCGTAGACAATCCTATTATTTACCCATAGTTTTAAGACTTACGTTTTCTTTTTTTTCTGTATTTCATTGAACGGAAACTGTTCTGTTATTTACCCATAATTAAGGGGAGTAAAAGTGAATATTGGAACGTAAGTTAATGTAACGAACTTTACTGGATTTTGAAGTCTTGTCACTGATTCCTCAATCCGAGCTGCTATCCACCGTTCCTTTACATATTTTTTTAATCATTTCACCCCAAGCAAGGCATTCTACTGCAACTGTAGCTCAGGGGATTAAATAGAGGAAAGTGATGAGAGAGAGAGGGTTAGTTACAGGAAATGTCAGGAGGAGGGTAATAGACGGATGATAATACTGAGGATGGGGGTGGAGTAGATGAAAAAGAGCTTGTGGGAATGGATGCGAATTAGTGTGAAAGATGTCTAATGACCTTACATATAAATTCCTGGAGATTGTTTGCTGTCGGGGAAGCAAGTATATGGAAGAAAATTCTACAGGTGGGAAGTGCGTAGAAAAAAGCTGCTAGAGTAAAAATTGCGGTTACATTTTATCGTTTTCACTGTAAAAAGGAGGGACCTATTTACTAATCAAGTAGCTCGTGTAAATTCACACCTAGGAACAGAAGCCGTGAAAGTATTCATAGAAGAGGCACAGGGAAGATTTCTGTCACCGGTCATGGAGCTGAGTTAGAACTTCAGTTGAATTTGTTTCGTTCACTTTTCGCATTCACTTGTGTATTGTATGTATTCATCGCATCACCTTCAAGCTATACATCAGATAGCTGGACAGATTGGGTTCCCCAGCCTTGGTGGTAACCCGTCTAAAGCAGAATGAAATGACAATCTACTGCTGGAAAGTCATCTGTCTATGTAGCAATGTCTCTTTCGAGGCATGTTTGCTTAAGCGTGTATTACGTATGGCACTTAACTGATTGAGAGAACATCCAAAGATTAGACGCTCTGTTGTTTTCTCCTTTTTTTTTTTCAAGACCTGCGTTTTGAATAGACATTTATATATTTTTCCTGAAAGTTGTTTCTGAAAATTCTTGTTTTTCGCTGCAGAAATAATCGCTCCTCTTCCAGTCATAATTCAGATGCTTGTAGCCGTGGATGAGTTGTTTTTTCCTAATCATTTCACCGCGAGCAAGGAAGAAATGCCACTGATAAGCGGGGGGGGGGGGGGTCTACATAACTGTAAAAAGAATAATTAGAAAAGAGTGAGGAGTACAAACTAGTTAGAAAGGAGCAATAGAAAACTGAGAATGTAGGTGCGATGACAGATACATAGGTGGAGAAAAAGGGAAGGATCTACGGGGGTGGGGAGAGAGCTAGAGTCCAGTGGTTAATAGATGAGTATTGACATTGCATTTAAATTTCTGGAGGTTGTAGCCGTCAGGAGAGCGAGAATATTGAAGCGAGTTCCACAGGCGGGAAGTTCGAGAGAAGAATCTGCAGGAGTAGAATTGTCGTCTGCATTTGGCTAACCTAACTGTGAATGGGTGGGACCCAGTTGCCAGTTTGGTTGCACGAGTAAACAACTGTTGAGGAGGCACCAGTGACTTGTTCTTCCGAGTAGAAGCCATGAAAGTATTTATAGAGCAGACAAAGGGAGGCCAGATTTCGACGGTGGGGAAGTGGCTGCAGATCAGTACCTATCACTTTAGACTCTCCTTTGGGGCCTGTCAAGAACACTGAGGAGAACGGCAGGGGCGCCTGACCATAAATGGCAGCAGTACTCCATGCAGGGACGGATGAAATTTCCGATTTATTAGCATATACTAGATATTGGCTATGCCGATGATCGTTTTGCTAGTTCAAGGGCTTTATCCTTGGCTTTTCATGTTTGGCTTCAACAGATATTTCTTGTCTCTGCTTTGGATTTCTACAAAATCAAGTAAATGTAAATTTCGTTTTATTTACTTGTTCTTGTTTGAATATATATTCCCTTTTTGTTTTCGTGTTGCTTGATTAATTGTATTATAAATCCTTTGATTCCCTGTATCTTAGAAAAACAAATAAGTGTTTTTTTATAGTAATATTCTATATGAATAATACCTCTTCATCCATTTTTACGGCTATGAATATGCAGTGTGCATCAGCATTTTAGATGATGCATGTTATGCTCAGAAAAAAGTTTGTTACAGAATCCATTTGTCTGATGTCATTTAGATTCCAGTTCAAAACGTTGAAATGATTATTGCTGTTGTTTTTTCCTTTAGGTTGTTATATTTCTATACACATTTCCCTTCAGCTACCAACCAGAAACAAAATTTCTGAAATGGCTTCATGATAAATTCCACTGATCATTTCTGTAAATAAAGCTCTTTGTAATGTGTGAGTTGTACTTGTAAGTAAAATTTTTGTATATGCAAGGAATGGGTTACCAGGAATAAATTCCATGAGTCTATAGAACGATCAGTCCGATGATTCCAACTACTTCTGTAAGAAAATATTATTAGTGTGTCATTTTCATCATAATTCTTTTTCTGCTATGGTTGCACTACCTACTAAGTTTGCGGAAAGACCTAAGGCAGGTTTGGTGTGTTGTTATGGCTCTATTACATGTTTTTCTATCTCTCATAACTTCATAGCGTTACAGAGACAAAGTTCTCCATAGTGTGTGGGCTGTACTTAACAAGACATATTTTTAAATCTCTTAAGCTGGAGTTTCCAGAGATTCTTTCAATGTGTTGTTTTGTTCCATTAGTTATCATTCCAAGTGTACATACTATCACTGGTATGATACTTGTTTTCAACTTCCACTTTTTTTCCTATTTCAATTTCCAGGTCTTTATATTTTGACAGTTTTTCGAAGTCCTTGATTTCGATGTTACAATCCGATGAACAATCTATATCAAATATTAGGCAAGGATTCTTTTTTTGGTTTTAACAATAATGTCCGGCATATTTGCTTCAGTTTTCCTGTCTGTCTTTATGGTGTAATCGCATAGAGTGGTGACGTCTTATATTTCTGTAACTGGTGTTGGGTGATGTTCATAACAGTGTTTCTTTACATAGATCCATAGTGGTGCACACTGTCCCGTGTAAATATTGCCCCATTCTATCGTGGTGATTTTTATATTCATTTGGGGCAAATACAGAAAATTCTGAGATTAGATGGTCTATTGTTTCTTGGTATTTATCACAGAACCTGCATTTTGGATTCACATTATTTTGTATAATATTTGCCTGAAAGTTCCCAATAAAAGAACTATTATTATTGTTGTTGCTGTTATTATCATTGTTGTTGTTGTTGATGATGATATTATTATTATCTGATAATTCATATGAGGATATATTGAAAGTTATCAAGATGCTTATTAATCCCTTGTTACCTATCGTCACAAACATAGTCTCCCTTTCCATATTCTTGTCCTGCAATTATCACTGCAATCGCATTGAATTCTGAAGCATTAAATCTAGGCAAATACCCCCGGAGATTTTCCTGTTAACAGCATCCTTAAGTTCTTACGAAGACCTGGAAACTTTCGCACTCATTCAATACTTTATCATTGACTCCACTGCCCACTTTTTAACTCCATATTTGCCATATGCGACCATAAAGATATATTTATCAGATTCATGATCTTCACTTGGATTATATCTTGAAGACTCCTTAATCCTTTCTACTGAGAAGACTGACATTCTTTACTGAGAATACTTTACTTGATCTACTTAAAGACGATCTAGCCATTAAAGTGCATATTTTTGACGTCACTTTTCGCTTAATTTATCCGACCTTCTTGACTCCTTTCTTATTGTTGTTTTAGTGAATGGCATTTTCGATGGTCATCTTTATGTATACTACTTTTTTTATTACTCCTTTCTTTTATGTATGTACGTATCAGATCGCTGTTACTTTATTTCCCAATTTTCTTTAATACAAAATGACATTACACTGGGTGCCGATTTCTGGCATATACTAGACGGAAAATGTATCTTGTTCAATTGCGAACAAAAATTTGTTAAATCTGTCATTTTTGACTACAAAAAGCGCCTTAAAGGTGGAGGATAAAAATTTAGTCTTTCTTCATATTATGAACTTCAAAAGGAAAAAAAGGAAGAGAACTGAAATGAAAATCATATTCCAAAAATTTATTTCGAGGTTTCTGCAGCTCTTCGAATAGTCAAAATGTTGTTTGCCATATTTATTCGCGTGATTTTCACCCAAGCGATCAACCATGCTGCCAGTGAAGTTCCAAAGACGTTGAAAATGCCTTAAATTCATACGTGAAAAATACTCCGAATATTTTGACAGGAGAGGTTGCGCAGTGTTCAACAATCTGCATCTAAACTGTCCCTCTCCATTTGATAGGACTTGAGTTAAATAAAAACGACTGATTATTCAACCTCAAGCCATGCCACGCATGAAAAACAACACATTGCTGTAGCTGAAAGAGCAATTTTGCGAATTCGAGTATTTTGTTCCTTCCCATTCAACAGAATGTATGCTTATGAGTAAAAAGAAAAAGCAAACACTCCTTTAGCAAATTGATGCGTTTACATTTTTTCAAAGGGCTAACTATAAATGTCTTGGTAAATTCCATCTATATATATAGTGACACGCATAAATATTAGATACATGTTATTTTCTGTTATGACTCTAGTTTATGTTTGCTATTTTGCCTGATATTTGTGAAGTAATATCTCGTAAAGTTGTTTTAGTTGTATATAGAAGGAAAATTAAAAACTAATGGTTGAATCCATTTTTTTATCAAAGTTCAAAATTGTCCTATGCAAAAATTGGCTACCTGAACGGTTCTAAAATTTCCAATCAAGATTTTGTACTTTAAAAAACTTTATTCAAATTTTCGATAGTATTGGAATGCTTTCTTTGGCCAATCAGAGATGCACACAAATGCTTACAAGATAATGCTACTAATTATTTGACTCTTTGACGTGTATTCTACAATTCAAGGATTAAAAATAGCAAAAACTAAAGAATTATCCAGAGATATGCGAGATGGAATCATTGGACTTCGCAAAGGAGGACAAGGTTATCGAAAAATTAGCAAAGAAATGAATCTAGCACTAAGTACAGTAGGAAATATCATCAGAAAGTATAAAAAGTATGGCGACGATACAGCAAGAAATGGAAGACAGAGAAAGATAAATGACAGGTCTTCAAGGTGGATCAGCAGAAATGCACAAAATACTCCTTCATCACTCGTTCTGAAATTAAAACTGATCTTGTGGGTGCTGGAATTAATGTAAGTAAAGATACCATTAGCAGAGCTATGTATCGTACATGCTTTCTTACAACCAAACATGTAAAAGACCGATTAAAGTTGGTCGAAAATTATGAAAAGAAAGATAAGCAATTTTGGGAAAAGGTAATCCGGTCGGATGAAACGAACGTTGAACTATTCGGAAGGAACACAGCGAAAAGTGTTTGGCGAAAAAATGGCACTGTATTCAACAAGCAAAATACCATCCCCAAAGTTAAGTTTGAGGGTGGTTCCATTATGATATGTGGAAATTTTTCATCCAAGGGCACTGGTTAGTTACAAGTTATCCATAGAAGAATGAATGGTAGCATGTACAGGGAAATTCTAGAGAAGAACTATCAGAAATCTGCAACTTCTTTCGGACATGATCGGAATTTCGTGCTTGAACACTACATTGATCCCAAACATACAGCAAAACTTACAAAGGAATGGTATGAAAGTAATAGTATTAATACTCTCAATTGGCCAAGTCAGTCTCCTGACTTGGATCTCATTGAGAGTTTGTGGAATGCCTTGAAGGTCATAAGGTCCACAAAATATCAAGCAATTAGAGGAATTATGCAAGGAAATATGGGGTAAAATAACAATTGATCAGTGTGAAAAATTGTGGCGAACTATAGAAAGTGACTGGAAGCAGTGAAGCAAAACAGACTACACAACAAAATATTAAATGGATGTATCCAATACTGTTTTATATGGATTCAACTGTGAGTTTTTAATTTTCTTTCCACATAAAAATAAAAAAACTTTACGAGATATAACTTAACATATCTCAGGCAAAATAGCGAACATAAACTAGACTTATAACAGGAAATAACATGTATCCAATATTTATACATGTCATATATATATATATATATATATATATATATATATATACTACGTTTTATGCATGACTCCTTTCAACAATCTTTCGGATAATTATTTCATGCTGGATTTTTCTCGATTTGAATTATTTATTAGCATTCCTTTCTTTAAATTGCTTATGGGCATTAAATTGGATGTACGAATGTTTATTATATGTATAATCAAGTTAGGCTTATAACGAAATATAAAAATAGAGTAGGATACTAAAAACATGGGTGAAAAAACAGATTTATACATTAATTATACATAAAATCTAAGGCCAGATGGGGTTAAGCCTAGGGTTCAAGAATCGTAATTAGATTCTTTGTTTTTGCTATATTATACAGCTTTGCGCACTGTTCTATTCACACCTTATTAATATTGATCTGAGTGTATATATATATATATATATATATATATATATATATATATAGTAATAATAATGAATTTGACTATTATATTTCAACGCTTTATCTATAAGCACTGTTTGTAGGTAATGTGCGAAGCAAAAACATTAATTGGAAATAAAATTAAATAAATTGTTCAAACGCTTATCTCTGGACTCTAAGTATTCCGGAAATGTGTCGCTTATCGAAAATTAGATAAATTAATTGGATCTTTTTAAGTCTATCATTAATGAAACAGTAAGTATATTTGTTCATAAATTAAATTATCTAACTCTTTATAATCGATTTAATACCTACGAAATGAATATATATATATATATATATATATATATACGTATATATGTATGTATATATATATATATATATATATATATATATATATATATATATAAGAGTATATTGAATAAATTCAAATAAACAAAAATTTATCTCTTGAATTCTAGTTTCGCAGGAATTAAACCGTTTCTATGGAGTTGGATAATTTATTAAGAAATATCTTAACTGTTACATTAATGATATATTATATGAGATTCAATTAATTAACTAACTCCTGAAAGAGCGACTTATTTCCGGGACTCTTGCAGTCTTTAAATAACCCATTAAATTATTATTCGATTTTATTCTTATTTCAGTAAGTTAAGTGCCATACGCGGTATAAGTTTGGGTGATCAGGTCTCAAAGGACATGACTTACTGGGCAAATTTTCACGGGGTAAGTTAACATTACTTTCTTAGTTAGACTGGTTGCTAACCAAAACTATATAAACCAATCTGCTCTTCTATGTATACCTTTCACAAATGATTAGCACGTAAGTGAATGCAACTTTTTCAGCTGGAATTCGAACTCAGATATTCTGATGTCTCTTTCCGAGCCGATATCTAAAAATGAAATCCAATGATGTAACTGCAGTGAATCAATTAATTTATCTAACACTTGATGAACGGCACATTTCTGAAATAATTGAATTCCGGAGATAAGCTAAGCATTTGAAAGACTTTATTTGATTTTATTAAAACGTTGAATCATAATGGTAAATTTATTTTTCGATATAATCGGATTTGTTATGACTAGTACACAAACACACAGAGACATAATCACAAATTCATAAAATAAAAATACATTTGCAAATTATATTTAGCTGTTTTTTGATTAATGAAAAAATTTAAAATGTTTAAAACCATCAATTAATGCTCGACTTCAAAGAAATCTGAACGTAGTTTTCTTTTATAAAAGAGGTTAATAGTTTAAAAGAATACAAATTAATTTTAAAGAAAATAACTAACAGGAAAAATTCTAAATTAATAACAAATTAAAATGCAAAAATGATACTTACATTCAGTCAAATTCGAATAATTGAAGGCATCGAGAAGATGTAAAAATTAACAAATATATTTGCTCACAAATATGCGAATGCTTCAGTGTGTGTAATATATATATATATATATATATATATATATATAACTCACAGGGTTTATTGATTTATATTTTTATATTACATTAAGCACTATTCTGTTAACTACAGCACTCAATGTACGATCATATATACATGTTTTAAGAGCGATTCTTTCTTTTATTCGTGATGCAATCATCATTTATGCTTAAAACGTAGGATTTTATATATATATATATATATATAATGTGTGTGTAATTGTTTCACAACAATCAAGACAGTAATGCTACTAGTGAGCATGTGCTTGATTTGGAGGTGAGTGATGAGAAAAAGGAACAGGTTACAGGGGTTGTCAGAGAAAGGATAAGAACACTGGTGTAAAGAGGGCTGCATGAGTGTGCGGATGGGGAAAACATGCTAGGGCTGCATAGTTGTTAAGTGGAAAGGGAGAAGAACAAGATAGACTGGTTGTCATGGCAAGGATGCGAGTTAAGGAAATAAGAGATGGAAATTGACATTGCATTTATATTCTTGGAAATTATAGCTGTCAGGGAAGTAAATATACAGAAGATAATTCTACAGGTTGGAAGTGCAAACAAAGAAGTTGATAGAGTAGAATTTGCGGTTACATTTTATTGGTTTTAATTTTTGTAAGGGTGGTACATAATCGCTACTCCGGAAGTTCGACTACATTCATGCAGAGTGAGGCACCAGTAAGACAAGATAATCGAAGCAGAAGCCATTAAAGTATTTGTAGAAGTGAAAGTGGCAAGCCATATTACGTAGGTGAGAAATTATGTCGAGATCAATTTTAATGCAGATACTCCGTTGGATTTTGTCAAGAACGCAGTGATAAATAGCAGTTATTATATAAATTTATAAAAGGGCAACATAGATTTAGACAAGAACTTCCTTGCCCTACACATTGAACAGACTTTCCTAGAAGCAGATTTAGCTATGGTTTCAATGTAGTAATTCTACTTGAGTTTGGCTGATCGTTAGTCCAAGGAGGTGCAGTGTTTTTTGTTTTTTGTTTTTGTTTTTTTGTTTTTTCAGGGAGACTAGTCTTTTCCATACTGACTGTGGGTTGGAGTGATTGTCTATGGTAGTTAAAACATAGCAGCTTCGTTTTGGAAGCATTAAAATTTACGAGCCATTTCTTACCTATGTCCACCACAGATTAGAGGTCCTTCTCAAAATCAGCAGGGAGGTTTGCTTTATCAGCCTCGGTAGATTTATCGGGGCAGGAGTAAATGTTGGATGACTTCTTATGGTATTAAAATTTATTTATAAATGAAACTTTGTCTGTGTGTTTGTGTGTCCGTTACCTATAGACTCCGAAACGGCTGAACCGAATTTTTGGAAAATTTACACAGTTGTACTGTAAGCGTCTGCGAGTGTTCTTAGCTACGCTTTGTGTCGAGGTACCCCCGATAAATATCGTTAATCGAAAAAATCGGGTTATAGAAGGAGTGGTCCAATTTTAATCAAATTTGATACACTCATAGACAAAGACATATTCAGAAATTTCAAGGTTCTTGCAATAGTGCAGAAAATCTATAATATATATAAAAAATCTTTCATTACACCCGAGCAACGCCGGGCTATACTGCTAGTATTTATTAAAATATACTATTTGCTAGTTTATACGGCACTGAATATTTTCTATTAAGACTTTATAAATGAGTATTATTGATGTGTAATTGTACGTACACACACACACACGCATCTATATATATATATATATATATATATATATATATATATATATATATATATTCGTGTACGTGCTTATTATGATTTCCATATGTACTTAATTTTTATTAAATTAATAATTCCAGTCATAATTTAGAAAATAATACAATTGTACATTTTAGAAATTTTCACGCATCAAGTCGAGAGGAAATAGGGAACCATAATTTGGTAATTCCATGCACACGTTGTCATAGAATATGTAAATGTTTATCATATGGCACAAGACGGATACTAATATCACAAAATGGAGACCTATTTAAACTGCTCCAAAACCTTTATTTATTTGTGAAAATATTACAACTATCTGAAATATTTACTCAGTAATAGACACCTCCTTACGGATAAAAAATTAATTTATTAAAGTAGAATGAGAGATAAAATGAGTTTGTGTTTTCTCATCAGATTTATTTAAAGATGCAATTGTAAAAGATATAGAATGTCTAACATGATATTTGATTTGCGCATGTAACATTAAACACTTCAGAAAATATTATGTCACAGTGTTTTAAACAAACATGATAAACTGCAGGATCTCTCAATTATTCTATAAAAGAAAGCATGAAGAATGACTGTTCCATACATTTAAGATTTTTTCTCAGAAAGAAACAATACACGAAGCCATCAACGACCTAAAGATGTAAAATTAAAGCAATATTTTAAAAATATACATGGAATATATTAAAAAAAAAAACGGTAAATGTGATCACAAAATACAAAGGATCGTTGGGATGGGAATAGATGCCCTCTATAAGCCAAAATATTAAAACAGTAAAATATTAGAAAGAACGAAATCATAGACGATGGTATAACTGTCTTTGTGCGTAGGTTGAAAAATGAAACAAAGTGGATTTGAAAATCAGTTCTTGAATAAACAATTACAATTCATTAAATATAACAATACCATCAAGTTACAGTCCAAAACAACGCATCTAAATTTCGGTGATATTATGTTTAACGTGATGCTTCCGTAAGTAAAGAAATTTTAATTCCTTACTAGGAAAAAAATGCAGAGAATACCACAGAAAAAGCGTGTAAGTAATGTGGAATTTTAAGAAAAATAAACGAAATTTTCCGAACTATCGATTAAAATTTTTAAATTAAAAATCCAAAGAATGGCAAAATGGGTGAAAAATATCCTTATATTTTTTTTTAAGTGAAAATGTCTAGTCATATAATCATGACATTTTGCTGAATAATAAATTAAGATTGGCCGTATATATATATATATATATATATATATATGCACTCTTGATTATAATTTTTCTTTTTCAAAAAATAAAAAAAAAACTGAAAATTAACAATTAATATTTAAACCTATGGAGAAAATGGCTTTGCTTCGGGTTAATCTATTAAAAAAGGGAAGCCGTACTTCAGTGAATGAAAATAAATTTCGTCAATTGGTGATATTTAGAGCATAAATCCTAATGCGCGTTTGCCCTAAATCAATTTAAAAGAAATCAACCACTTAAATAAATGGTCAGAAATGAATCGATTATAATTCTGTATGCTTAATTCCCTCGCATATATCTCTTACTGAATATATTCATTTGTTTGATGACAATATAAAATATTCTGGTTTGTTTTAAATAAGAATATTAATACCCTCATATATATATATATATATATATATATAATGTGCATTTGTGTGAATATGTATATGAATATATTTTCCATTATTCTATTAGAGTATATTGTAATTAAAAAATTCATAGTATATAATGTATCTGTATACTTAGTTTTTTGTCCTAATAAGGTTAGACTAATACACATTTGTATTAAAATGTGTTCGATACAAATACATTATGGAACATTTGAATATTTTCCATTTTTAAACGAGTTCTTTCGCTACCCAGGTTTCTACCATGATGTTTGTCTTCAGGTGATTCATTGTAGAAAACTGGGTAGCGAAATATCTCGTTTAAAATGGAAAATATATATGGGCTGGGGATCTACGTTAGTGAACACCTCCCTGTAGCTAGGGTGACTTCACTCGAATCCACGGCACACCAATATGTATGTCTCTTATCACTTCTCAGTTCGGTTAGCTACCTTTTCTTCGTTTACCTTTCCCCTTCTTCCGACTGCTCTCTCTTAGACAGCATATCTGATAATATAGATAAGGCTACGTCCTACCACCCATTCGCTCACATATTTGTGTTCGGAGATCTTAACGGCCATCACGAAGAATGGCTTAAAAACTCTGTAACTGATTTAGCAGGCATCCACGCCAAGAACTTTGCTATTTCACAATCCCTTACGCAAGTAGTGGACTTCCTCACACGCTTTCCAAGCACTCCCTCTGGACACGCCTCTCTGCTAAATATATATGCTTTACCTCTGCACCTGACTCCTGCCAGGTCACGCAGCTTTGCCCTCTCGGCAACTCCGACCATGCTGTTGTCTCTCTTAATACTTCTCTGCACTCTCACTCCACACAGGAGCCGCTTACTTATAGAACCTCCTACTGCTACCAAAGAGCTGACTGGGACGCCTTCCGCGACTTCCTTTGCGACGTCCCTTGGGGTAAAGTGTTCGATCTCACAGTTGATAGCTGTGCCTCTCAGATTTCATCCTGGGTGAAAGCTGGCATTGATGCCTTTATACCTACCAGGAAATTTCGTCTCAAACCTCATTCCTCCTCCTGGATCTCTCCTGCCTGTTCGGCCGCCATTGCCCACAGGAATCACTACTTTCGACTATTTCGGAGAGTGTCATCTGAGCACAACAGGCGCCTCTTCACGCCTGCTTGTAAGGAATGCAAGAGAATCCTGAATGACGCCAGGCGGTTGTTTGCTGAGAGAATGAGACAGCACATAGCTGACCGCAATTTCAGCTTCAAAGACTATTGGCGGATATGCAAACAGGTTCTGAACAATAGCTAATTCTCTATCCCTCCTTTAATCAATGAATTCGAGGTTCTCACATCATCTGCTGAAAAGGCTGATTTATTTGATCGCAGAATCGCATCCAACTCCACATTCGACTCATCTGGAGTACACTCACCCGACTTCCCTATCAGAACTCCTGCTAAACTATCTGATATATACATTACCCCGACAATAGTATCAGGTGTAATATCAAAACTTGACCCCCCACAAGGCGAGCAGTGGTGATGGAATCCCGGTGATTGTCCTTAAGAAATGTGCCCCTGAACTCTCCTCTGTCCTCTCTAAACTCTATAACTACTCCCTCTCTGCTTCCTGTTTTCCTGCATGCTGAAAGTCATCTTCTGTCATTCCTGTATTTAAGAACACTAGTGAACAGTTTAACCCATCCATCTATCGCACTATCAGCCTTCTACCTGTTTTGGGGAAAGTGTTCGAGGCTATTATTAATGTAGTTCAGCACTTTACTGCCCATAAACCCTCCTCCGACAGGCAGTATGGCTTCTGCTTGGCCAGGATCACGGCCAAAATGCTAACAACAATTACAGAGTACATGTTTCAGGCCCTCGGAAAGTTCGACGAGGCTCATGCTGTTGCTTTGGACATCTCCAAGGCTTTTCCCAGGGTTTGGCAGGCTGGCTTTCTATGCAAGCTACAGGATTACGGTATTACCGGACGATTGCATGATCTGATCCTAATCTTTCCTACATAACCGCATAATGAAGGCCGTCCTGAATGAGCATGCCTCCACACCTTACTGTATAAACGCTGGTGTCCCTCAGAGCTCTATCCTAGGCCGGACGCTCTTCCTTAATTACATAAATGACCTCCCAGACAAGATCAAACCCAGGTAGGCATCTACGCAGATGACACCACAATTTACTCCGCCATCAGTAAGAATCCAGGCATGACGGACAAACATAATCTCGCCGCTGGTCTTGAGAGGGATCTACACTCTTTGGGGAATTGGGGTAAGAAGTGGCTTGTAAATTTCAGTGCGTCTAAGACCAAGCTGCTGTCTGTCAATCATCACAAACAACCTCTCCTGCCTTCCATAAGCATGGACCAAGCGAGTCTTCCCGAAAGTAATACTCTGCACCTCCTCGGCCGTACTCTCTCTTCTGATCTAAAGTGGAACCACTACACTGAGTAAATAGCTAAATCCCCTGCTAGGAAGATTGGGTCACTGAGTCGGGCAAAGAAGTTTTTCCCATCTGAAATCATCCTGCATATATACAAATCAATCATTCGTCCATGAATTGAGTACTGCTGCCATATATGGTCAGGTGCTCCTGCGGTTCATTTCCGTGTTCTTGACAGGCTTCAAAGGAGAATCAGTAATGTGATACGTACCGACTTGGCGGCTTGACTACAGCCACTTTCCAACCGACGAGGAATGGCTTCCCTTTGTCTGTTTTATTAAGACTCCCATGGCTTCTGCTCCAACGAAATTAAGTCACTGGTGTCTCCGCTACAGGTGTTTATACGTGCAACCAGACTGGCAACTGGGTATCACCCTTTCACAGTTAGATCAACCAAATGCAGATGAAAATTCTACTCCTGCATCTTCTTTTCCCGCACTTTCCGCCTGTGGAACTCACTTCCTTATTCTTGCTTTCCTGGCGGCAACAATGCAAGGTCAATACTCATCTCTTAACGACTTGACCCTAGTTCTTCCCACACCGTCCTGTAGATCCTTTTCTTTCTTTCCTTTGCAACTGTTATCACACCTTGCTCCTTTCTAACTAGTTCGTCCTTCTCCTATCTCTCCTCGAATCCTTTTACTCTGATGTAGACCCCTGCACATCAGTGCCGTTAACGCCTTTCTCGGGGTGATATATATCAGCGCGCGGTGTAGATATAGATAAATACAAAGAAGTATCCTGTACATATAGTGTTAGGATAACTCTCTAAGAGAGCTGTAAATATATATATGTATATAGATACATATAGAGCAAATATAATAAAGATTAAGGCAGGCATGTTATTTTATGGTAAATTGGAAGTTTTGGCCTATTTCAGACGAACCATCATCAGCTTCCGTCTTAATTGTGCAAAAGATTTTACACGATTCGATTTACCAAGAAATAGCATGTCTGACTTAATTTCTATAATATATGCATATATGTGAATATATTTTCCATTATTCTGTTGAAATGTATTGTAATAAATAAATTTATATTATATAATGTATATATTATATTATATAATGTACAAGACAACACTGTAATTAATACTTATACATATAAGGCTACATTTTAATTATATTAATATTATATATTTAAGACGCAATATCGTAATTAATATACACACAACTACATTTATGGCACGACTCTGTGTTTTATGCGTAATGCAATTATAAGTGCATATTTCAAATTGAGTTTGTTAGATTTATATTTAAATTGACTTGATGTTTATAGAAACTATATCTTATAAAGTTAGTTTACTCTTTTTTTAATAACAATATTAGAATTTACATCTTCTTGTGTTGCATGTAGATAAAAATTTAAATTTAAAACTTAAAATATTAAATATAAAAAATTCAGGTAAAAGAATTCAAAGGCGCGTAATTCATGAAACGTACAATTTTTAATATTCAAATATTAAATATAGATAATAAACTAAAATTTCAAACAAAATAAAATAGGTATATCGTTGAATTATATAACAACAGCTTTTACTGAGACAGCGGATTGATAATCCTCCGCAAAACTAATCCACAATAATCCACGATCTGAACATTACCACAATAAGTAACGCTAAAGTCGCAAATTTCTTGGATGTTCCTTTCGACCTGGTCAAAGCCGTATACTAAGGACGCAAATAACTATATATACATCAACAGGGCATCAAATCACTTCCAGAGAAATATCAACAACCTAATCACGTCTATCAAATTTCAAGTAAATGCCAACTCTAGCAATAAGGAAACTTTTGACAATTCTAAAATTAAATACATTAATGCCTTAGAAAAACGTAAACTTAACGGTAGTTTATAATATTCCATTAAAAACAAAGTAGGCAGAAATTAGGTAAACGTAACATTTTCTGCTTTCTCCCACCATTCGAGCGAAACGTCCAGATTAAAACTGGTAAATTATTTCATAACTTATGTAAACATTTCTACCATTCATCCACTTTAAAAAAAATAATGTTAAACAAAAACAATGTAAAAAGTCAGTTATAGTTGCGTTAAAAATATAAATAAATATATTTCACAACATAATACTATATCACAAAATTGTTTGGCCCATATAAACAACACCCGTCAACCAACTAATAACAAAAATAACCCTTCTAAATATAATTGCAGTTGCCGAAAAAATAAAACCTGCCCACTAGATGGTCAATGTATGTCCGAAAATATTGTTTATAGAGCTCGATATTAGTTGGATGATATTACTTTAGAAGCAATTATAACTGGCGGAAGATAAGATTTAACAACCACATTTATCTATACATTATTAGAAAGAAAAAAAATTCTACCAAAAACACAAACTTGGAATATCGTAGCTAAATCCGAACATTACAATGGGAAAAGAGATAAATGTATTCTATGCTTTTAAGAAAAACTTGTAATCTTAAACCATCTCAATAATCTAAATTTGCTTAAAAAAATCAGGATTTAATGGCCACATGCTCTCCTAGAATAAAATACTTACTTAAATTGTTGGAACCACACTGATATAGATTTGATCGATCTTCTTTAATCGTATTTAGGTAATAGTCATTTATATATAAATAATGTAAACATGTGACGGTTACTGTCAATTGTACGGTAATTTCCATTCAATAGCTTAATAAATTTTCCCCCAGCTCTATCTTTGATGAAAAAAACCATCCCATACATCAATTTTCCCTTAGTGCACAGTATTTTGTGATAGATGGTGTCTTTTGGTTGTGCTATTTCCAAGAATCCAAGTGCACTCTCGTTCTCGTCACAATGCCTTCCCATTAGCTTCAATAAAATCAGTTCCTGAGAGCCAGAATGTAATGTTTTCTCTTTTCTAGGTCCACTGACGATGTCTTAACTATTAACACGCATTGAATCAATGAATATCTTGATGATAAATATTCCTATATTTTGAACTTATTCAGTTCTTTTCATCAAATTTTCTGTATCTTTTTAGTTGGCTCAGATCGCTCTCCTACCTACTTTGTTTCTAAATTTTCATCAATAACATTCCTCGTGACATCAGTTCTCAACATTGTATCTATACTGAAGTTAAAACTATTTACTCGTGTATCGATAGTAAGTTTGGCCAGTTCAAATTAACAGATTATCTAACAAATTAAATAGTCTGTTGTTATCTGAGACAGGGAATGATTTGTTGATTTTAACGCTTCGAAAATAGAATTAATCATCTAAAAGACATATTTCTGCCTCCTATCCCTATGGCTGAAACTAAATTCCAAAAAAGGGATTCTTTACGACTTCTCGGGGTAACATTCTAGCCTGATTTGTAGTGGAAAGATTATAAGATCAGATTTAGCATTGGATTTATGAAGAAAGCCACATCTAAATTCCTGTGGGACAATCATTTTCTTCGGAAATTATCCTACATATTTATAAGTATATTCTTCCTCCATGTTTTTATATTGCTTTATACTTAGAGATTTTTGATAGTATCCCATAAAATAGTCAGCCGCTTGGCTTCTGTCAGTTTCCAACCGCGCTATCGTAGCTTTCCTGTTTGTTTTATATAAATACGTTCATGATAATTATTCTGAAGAACATAATGATGTGCTAGATTCGATGAATATAACAAATCTACTAAACTGGCGGCATCTACTCATCAGTTTTCAGTTAAAATATCTAGATGATAGCATAAATTATTTTGGTAAGAATTTTTTTTCTCGATCTTCCAGCTTGTAGAACTCGCTTCCGGATCCATACTTCCAAGACAACTTTGATTTTGAAAAGTTTAAATGCAATGTAAATCCTCATCAACTATCGTCTTGATTGCTGTTCTTTTGCTACAACTCCTGAATGTTTATTCGTTTTATTCTTTCACCCTCAGTATCAAATTAAATCTTAGTTCCTTTACTGCTTTGAATGTAGTTAAATAGTTAAAAATTATACGTGCCTAAAGACATACAGACTTGTTATGTATACAATTTTCTTAAGTCAAAATGTGTAATCAGTGTTCGTCTTAATCCTATATATGCAGATGAATATTCAGAAGATAAAGAAATTATATTTACTAATTATTTTGCTAAAATTGTGGCATCAGTTCTCAAATTTGTATCTGTATTAAAGATTCAAATATTTTAATCTTAACATACTATTAAAATGACCTGGTTAGGAAAATAAAAATGTTTTGTAGTTTAACATTACAATTTTATGGATAACTTATTTCAGATTTTGATTTCTTGTTTAAGAATAACCATAACCAAAATACAGACAAATATTCCTGCTACACCCACTACATAGAAAATAAAATTAATTTGTGCTTCAGACAAAAAGCCAGGAAGGAATGTAAGGAAACAAATATAACTTGCACAAAAGAAAGTGAGCACATAGCAGCAATCGATTTGTTTTCTTGAGAATGATAAAAATGTTGGCAGCCAAACTAATAGAATGGGTTGAGCAAAATGGCGGAAGAAAAAGGGTAAAATGAAACGTTAAAACAGGAAAGGATAAGACAAATATTAAAAAAAAATAAAGAGTCAGAAAAGAAAGAATGAAAAAATAGAATAAAATGAGAAAAAATGTTATAGACTATGAACAAGAGAACAAATTTGTAATGAAGATATAAAAACATGCAGAAAAGAAAGCTGACTGAGAAAGTCGAACAGTTCAAGAAATAAAAAAGTAAAATTGAAAGCACATAAGAATAAAATTCATGTAGAGAGCAGCTAGAATATAGATATATAAGAAAAAACGCTTATATATATATATATATATATATATATATATATATAAAAGAGGACAAATAGTATGAATGGTAAAGATGAAGAATGTGAGAAAATGAACACAGAAGGAAACAAGATAATGAAAATTTAGAAAAAGGAATGATACAAAAAATAAATTATGAAAAATGTCTTATAAGATGCATGAATGTGAAAGCGAAAATTATAGAGAAGCAAAGGTGATGGATAAATCGAGTAACAATAGAGAAGAAGGAATGAAAAACGAAGAGAAAATTAGATGAGAAAGAATCAGAAGATGAAGAAGAAGCAAGTGGAAGAATTAGAATCAATTTCACTAACAAAAATTAAAATTTGGCATTGTTGAAGAAAACGTAAGAAGCGGAAAACTGTAACAAAGAAAAAATTATACACCTACGTAAAAATGTGTCTGAAGCAAATA
Organism: Ascarosepion bandense; assembly: GCA_037127315.1. NCBI lineage: Eukaryota > Metazoa > Mollusca > Cephalopoda > Sepiida > Sepiidae > Ascarosepion > Ascarosepion bandense. The sequence goes on along the minus strand of JBBBDQ010029185.1, from coordinate 781,372 downwards.
AAAACATAAAAAAACAAAAAAAAGTACATTAAAGAACCAAAAATGTCACGACTGAATATATATAAAAAAGTTTGATCACTTTGTGCCAAACCAGTAGCGCTTAATTTTTAAAGCCTACGACTGCACACACGCAAACTCAGTGTGCATCGTTTCTGAATTGCATTGAACAAACAAAAACCAAAATGGTTTAACACGGAACCTCACAAAAAAAAATTGTAAGGCGTATAGTTGGGGCAGCGTGGAATGGTGGTGCATTAAGAGAAAGTTAGGAAAAAAGAGTTTGCGTGTAGACCAACAAACATTCAAAAGATTTATAAGTGAGATTTTCATCCTGGGAAGTCTTCGGTATATACACGCAGACGTATTAAGTTAATGCTGCTATTTCTGTCAGGGAAATAATTGTCCTTCCCTTCATTTCTAACTCTTTTAAAAGTAAACTCTGTCAATATGCGTGTATATATATATATATATATATATATATATATATATATATATAGGAAAAACTGCTAAAAAGTTGTAAGTTTAAAAATGTATATTTTTCACAGTATTTTTTTATTTCTATTATTATATTTTATATTTCAGTCCGTCCTCGTTCCTTTATCAGCAACAAATGATTTTGAAATTTAAATTAGATACGTATTTCGCGAGAGCGTTCGTGGAAAGAGATTGTTTACATCACTTGACGCAGAAAGCGACATATTTTTTTAAAAATATTTGTAAACGTAAACCTATATTTAATAATACTTATAAATTTTATTTTAGAGAATTTTTTTAATTCTATCTAAAAAATGTTTAGCTATTGAAATATTTATAAAGATTCAAAATACCTAAGTCTCTATTTAACCCTAGCCTGTCCGAATTTAATTTTAAAATTCAGTATTTTTTTTCTGCGTGCGTATACATATATATACATATAAGTCTCATAAGTTTGATCATGTGTAAATCGCCTCATTTTTAAAAATGTAAATTTCTAAATAAAATATTTGGAATTTAGCTTTTTGTTTCCATAACCTTTTAGATTGTAATATTGGTAAACTTAAGTGGGAGGAGTTAAAAATCTATCCATAAAAAATGTCTTTTTAAAGATTTTTAAGTGGTCTGAAATTTTTGATTAGGACTATATATATATATATATATATTGAAAATGAGAAATAGTTTTGCGATTTATTTAAAAAGTTTCCATATTTTCATTTGGAACTAATGTGCATAAGAAGTAGGATATTTTTTCAAAGTTGGTCAAACGTCATATTATTACGCTTTGTAAGATGTCATACTTAAATAGGTGAAAGCAGAACATCAGATTAAGAACTGTCAAATCGAACGAATATATAGACTGGGACTTTTTCGGCAGGTAAATAAAGTCAGCTCAGATAAGGAAATACATCGTAACAACGTCCTCATGAAACTTCGAAATTGGCATGAACTTTCTCATTTAATGAGACAAATTATTTTCACTAAATCTATCAATGCTCTTTCTCCATTCCGAGAGCGATCACATTATATATAAAGAATTGCAATGATTGCGTTAATACTATAGCTCTATCTATTGCTACAAAGTTTGGGTCACTGTCGGGCCAAAAAGTTTTCCTCGTCATAATCTATACTGCACTTTTATAAATCTTCCATTCCTCTGTGCATTGAACTCTATTGACATATCCGGTCATTTGCCTGTGCTATTCATCTCAAGGTTCTCGAAAAATACATTTTAACACCTTGAGCATCAGTGACTGTCTCCTCTTGCTTGGCATGAACTAATATATATATATATATATATATATATATATATATAGATTGTGCAACAACTCAGTTTATGATCATAATAAAATTAGACTAGTACACATTCGTATTAAAAGGTGTTCAATACTATTATATCATAGAACTTTTGAATATTTTCTATTTGTAAATGACCTAGGTTTCTACCATGAGTGATGTCTTCAGATGATGTTCAATAACTGATTTGACCGTTTCCTTTTTTTTTTCTTTTTAAGAACGCTTGGTATCAAAATCTACTCTCATTTCTCTCTGTCTATTTATCAATCTATCTGGTTATCTGATTTTATACTTACGAAAGACAGATATGTTAATGTTAACAATTTTTTGCATGTACATTAAAACGAATTTAACAAATACATTAAAGCTTAGATTAAATGTCGCTTCATTTATAATACCTGCGAATGATTATCTCAGTTTATTACAAATTAATAATAAAATAAATCAAAATGATGGTTTGTACAAAATTCCTAAATCCAATGCTAAGTTAGTCGGTTCAGCGGCAGGAAGTTTTTCCCAGTCTGAATCCATCCTGCACAAATCCCTGCTATTCACCGAAGGGCTCTTGACAAAATCCAACAGAGAATCTGTAATGTGATCCATACCGACTTAGCAGTTTGGCTGCAGTCGCTCTCTCACCGGCGTGATGTGGCTTCCCTTTGCCTCTTCTATAAATACTTTCAGAGCTTTTGCTCCAATGAACTAAGATCACAGGTGCTTCTTAGGTATGAAGTGACACGAGCTTTTAGATTAGCAGCTAGGTACCACAGTTTTAGAGTGAAACTGATAAAATATAACCACAATTTCGACTCTCAAATCTTTATTTCACGCACTTCCCACCTGTGGAATTCCCTTTCATATACTTGCTTCCCCGATAGCTACAATCTCCAGGAAATAAAATGTAAGTTCAATAGATATCTCCTACGACACTAACTCGCATCCATTCTCACAAGCTCTTTTTTCATCTACTCCACCCTCATCCTCGGTATACTAATCCGTCTATTACTCTCCTCCTGACATTTCCTATAACTAAACCCTCTTTATCATCACTTTCCTTTATGTAACCCCATACACAACAGTGGCAGTAGAATGACTTGCTTGGGGTGACATGACTAAAAAAAAAGAAAAAAATTATACCGTTTTACACACGTATTTTTTAGTCAATAGAAATAATGCATAATGCTGTTTTCATGTGTGATTGCTCTTAAGGAAAATGTCGTGCCAAAAGTAAAATCATTGCCTTTTTTTCTTCTTTAAATTGAAGATTGTACATATGTGACCAACATTGTAAAAATATTTTTCAGCCGATACATTACTCAAAATCGAATTGAACAGGAGTCCCTGTGTTCATTTAAATTTATAAAATGTTGCAACATCCTTCACTGGCAATATAATATTGTCATTCATAAAATAATACATGCTTGTAAAAATTGTAGAACATTTTTTAAATCAGGAATTGTAAACTTACTTGGCATAGAACAGGGTGAGATGTGAACATGACACCAGCATTATATTATTTATACTTTAAGGAGCAGAAGCATGATCAAACTGAACTCGATCCGGTATTCATTTTAGTATATGCAAAAATATATTCCTGAATATGTATGCAATTTCAGAAAATGCATAGACGTCGACTTATTCAATAAAATGTTGACAGCGAACGTTGAATGATTGCTCTGAATGTGCTTCCCTTAAAAGCTAGCATCTTACATCTAAAATCAAACCACATGACACTGATCTGATCTTTAGAAAACCTTCTGTTCTTTGTAATATATGTTTGATTGGCATCAACGATCGAAATCTCAAAGTTGAATTTCAAAGCTGGTATAATGTTTCCGTAAAAATAGATAACCATCTACCTTCTTCTAACTGTTTCTTTGAATAAAGAACTGCTAATATTCCTTAACTTTTATCTGGGCAACGTTAACTCGTATTTGAATTCGACAATTTTAATGAATTCAATTTGTTATTTTTTTTTAAATTGATAATGTGACTGGTGACGTGTAAACTCGGCAAGGGACTTACATATTTATAGGTAATGTTTGCTAGTCTATAAATGTGTAAGCCCGAAATAATTGCGACATTGGTATCATTGCCCCGTGATTTGTAATACCGGATAATTCTATTCGTTGACCTACACATTTACACGGAAAAGTAAATGTTGTCAATGTGGTAATATGAGTGACTAATCAGGTAAATCATTTGAAATTCTCCCTCTTCTTCTTATTTATCTCACTATTTTTATTTCTTCTCATGCCTTCTCTTATCACATCTCTCTCTTCTCACGTTTTTTATCGCTTCTCTCTCTTCTCCCGTTTATTATAACTCCTCTCTCTTTTCTCGTTTCCTATAACTCCTCTGTCTTGTCTCATTTCTTGTAACTCCTCTGTCTTGTCTGGTTCCCTGTAACTCCTCTGTCTTGTCTGGTTCCCTGTAACTCCTCTGTCTTGTCTGGTTCCCTGTAACTCCTCTGTCTTGTCTGGTTCCCTGTAACGTCTCTGTCTTGTCTGGTTCCCTGTAACGTCTCTGTCTTGTCTGGTTCCCTGTAACGTCTCTGTCTTGTCTGGTTCCCTGTAGCGTCTCTGTCTTGTCTGGTTCCCTGTAACGTCTCTGTCTTGTCTGGTTCCCTGTAACGTCTCTGTCTTGTCTGGTTCCCTGTAACGTCTCTGTCTTGTCTGGTTCCCTGTAACGTCTCTGTCTTGTCTGGTTCCCTGTAGCGTCTCTGTCTTGTCTGGTTCCCTGTAACGTCTCTGTCTTGTCTGGTTCCCTGTAACGTCTCTGTCTTGTCTGGTTCCCTGTAACGTCTCTGTCTTGTCTGGTTCCCTGTAGCGTCTCTGTCTTGTCTGGTTCCCTGTAGCGTCTCTGTCTTGTCTGGTTCCCTGTAGCGTCTCTGTCTTGTCTGGTTCCCTGTAGCGTCTCTGTCTTGTCTGGTTCCCTGTAGCGTCTCTGTCTTGTCTGGTTCCCTGTAGCGTCTCTGTCTTGTCTGGTTCCCTGTAGCGTCTCTGTCTTGTCTGGTTCCCTGTAACGTCTCTGTCTTGTCTGGTTCCCTGTAACGTCTCTGTCTTTTCTGGTTCTTTATCCCATCTCTGGCTTGTCTGGTTCTTTATCCCATCTCTGGCTTGTCTGGTTCTTTATCCCATCTCTGGCTTGTCTGGTTCTTTATCCCATCTCTGGCTTGTCTCGTTCTTTATCCCATCTCTGGCTTGTCTCGTTCTTTATCCCATCTCTGGCTTGTCTCGTTCTTTATCCCATCTCTGGCTTGTCTCGTTCTTTATCCCATCTCTCTCTTCTCTTTCTACCGCTTTCTTTTCTCTTTTTGTAATTCTTCATTTACAACAACTACTTCTATTATTACTACCTGACATTAGAACGTCTATGACCATGCTCATGAAAATTTCTTTTTCTTTGCAGATTTTTATAATTTCTCTCTTTATTTCTCACCTGATCCCCACGGCTATTACTTCCAGACAGTCTTCAGTCTATCCTGTTAGTATCAAACATTTCAACCCAATTTCCTTAAGATTTTCCCTAAAAATTCAACACTTTCTTTCTGTTAAATATGCTTGTTTTGTTTCTCTTCCCTTTATATCTCAGCCGTTGCACGGGAGTTCTGATATTGCATTGATATTTTACATTTCTTTGGGGATAGTTGTAGTCGTAGCCCAACTCTCCTTGTCCTTAGTGACAACAGATTTTTTCCTACCCTTTACTGCCTAAGTTATTCTCTGTTTACATTTGTCTTCTAATTTGCATACGAAACTACATTATTCTGAGCAACATTATGTATAAACATATTTCTGTTGGGTTACGTCTTCTTCATCTCTGAGTAGAATTTTCAGCAATCAGTTTCATATAAGGGGATTGGTATTACATACCAGTTCAGTAGATTTTACTTTCTTTCTTACTCGTCTGCTTAGCATTGAGAAGGCATCAGTCGCTATTCCAATGTACCTTTGTCTTCAGGGTCACACATACATTCTCTGCTAGACCATTTCTCAGATATTTTAATAATAGTTGTTTGAGATCTCTATTTCCAATTTGCAAATTTTGTTGAAAACAATGGATTCCTCTTACAGTTTGTTTTACTCCTTTATTCTGATTTAAATTCACTATATTCTGTTGTTTCCTTTTTATGTCATCTGCGCGTCTTATGTAGATTAGATTCATGCAGCCGTAACTTCTACTCCAACAGTTTCTTTCCTCGCACTTCCCGACTGTGGAATTCTCTTCCAAACGATTGCTGCCTCGACGGCTACCATCTCCAGGAGTTTAAATGTAAGGTCAATAGACACCTCCTTACACACTAACCTGCTCCCATTCTATCAAACACTCTTCCCATCTGCCCAACCCTCATCCTCGCTATCCTTACTCATCTGTCACCTTCCTCCTGACATTCCCTATGTCTAACGACTCCTTCTCTTTACCTTCCCCTATGTAGCCCCATGCGCAATAGTGGCAGTGGAATGCTTTGCTTGGGGTGAGATGATTTAAAAAAAAAAGATTGTGGCTATTAATAATGAACCCTGATTTGATTTTTGCACGTACGGTATGTACTGGCGTACAGGGCAACTTAGCGTATATGACGATACGATTATTTTAACTTTGAAATATGTGTTTCAGGTGATATTCGTATTTTAAAAAATATTGAATTTGTTAAATCCGGCAAACATATATTTTTCACTCAAATTCTAATGACAAATTGCCTGGAGATATTGTCAATTATTTACGACAATCTATGATATCTCGTTAGTAGTAGCTGGTAATTCTGATCGGAAACCAAGCATATTAGGGCTACCGTCTGTGCAAATTCCTTCCAAATTGCTCATACTCGGTTCGGACTCTTCAAAGCAATCTGCAGTTAGTACCATTATATGAACTGTTTTTGTTGTTTTCTCTAATAGCCAACAAAAAAAAAGAAACTAATGTTCAATTCACTTGTCAGTTATGTAGCGGCTGAAAAAAGTATTTGTACAATGTTGGTTATATCTGTAGACTCTTCAAATTAAAGAAAAAAAGGCAATGATTTTATCCTTGACACGACATTTTCTTTAAAAACAATCACATATAAAACCCGCATTATGCTGCTGCTGAGTTGCTGACAGGTTTCAGATTCATCTATCTTCATCTTATTTGAACTAGATAACTTCGTTTAAAAAGCTAAGATTCTTTTCTTTCAAATATAGATAAGTATTTGCCAGATAATGCTTCAAATTAAAGGATTTCTTGACATTAGAGATTTTCGAACATAGAAAACACTGAGGTATGTGGACACCATTGTTGACACTATTGGTAAACGCGTAATCTAAATAACTGTCATAATACAACCTTTTCTTTTATAGTATCTGAAATAAATAACACTCATGTTCGATCGTGAACCAAATCATTTAGACACAGTGCCCCGCATCTACAATAAGCATACACTTCCTAAAATATGAGAAAATTCATCTAAGTATATCTATCATTAGTAGTAAGCAATGAAATTATTTCCTTTTTTTTTTTTTTAGCTTTAAATTTTCAACCAAGGGCAACTTTCCATCAAGTTAGGAAGCACTTGTCTAGACGAGTTTATTTAGCTTATTTTTGTTTTTCCTTCATTTATTCATCCAATTCTTAATTAAATATCCCACATTGTGATAATGACATGCCAAGACAGATATGTTGTAAGAAGGTGGCTGTAAAATTACGATGGATGATCTAAGGATGTGCGTGGTGGTACAGTGGATATCAGCTCGGAACAAGAAATCGAGGAGCCGAGTTCGAATTCCAGTTGGGAAAGGTATTAATCCGTCTCTACCTTCCAGTTATGGGTTAAATAACAGGACAGATTGGGTTCTATAGCCTTGGCTGGCAACCAGTCTACCGCAGAAAGCAATGGCAAACTACTACAGGATAATCTTCTGCGCAGTCAGTCATGTCTCTTTCGAGACATGATCGCCCAACCGTGTTTCACGTATGGCACTTAACTGACTGATCTAAGGATAAAAGCACTTTCTATTCATCTTCTGCCTAATGAAATGCTTTTTTTATTAGTCAATTTTCTTACGTTGAGCAAGTAATATATTGAGTATTAAGTTTTAAATGCATTTTGGGGTTCATATAATATTTAATGTAAATCCTTTGCTGATTCTATGTATTCTTTGTAGAAATTATTACCCGAGCAAATTCCTCTGACAAGTTTTAGCTTATTTTACTGTTACATTATAGTTATGATACTTTTGATGGCTAAAATAATAGACTTTTATTTGATGGCCTTGTTTGAGCGGTCTACTTAATATAATTTCTGATATTTTACAAACCTTTTGTTTCGAGTTGACTAAGCACCGGAATTAGCGTTTTGGAGACGCTTGAACGTATTTTCTATATAATTCTCCTCCATATGTGAATATTGATGGCCGTATATTCTTAGGGTTCTAAAATAGTATTTAAGTAAGTACGTGGTTAGTCTGCATTCGACAAAATTTTCAAAATATATAAAACCGTTATCGGATGATTATGTCTACCATCCGTCCGTGTATTGAATACTGCTGCCATATCTGGTCGGGTACCCCTGATATTCAGCTCGGGGCTCTTGACAAAATCCAACAGAGGATCTGTAATGTGATCCATACCGACTTGTCAGCTCAGCCGCAGTCGTTTTCTCATCGGCGTGACGTGTTTTCCCTGTGCCACTTCTACAAATACTTTTGCTTTTTCTCCAATGAACTTAGATCACTGGTGCACCCTAGGTATGAATTTACACGAGCTACTAGATTAGCAACTAGGTTCCACACTCTTACAGTGAAACCGATGAAATGTAACCGCAATTTCTACTCTCACAGCTTCATTTGTCGCACTTCCCGCTTGTGGAATTACGTTTCATATACTTGCTTCCCTAACAGCTACAATCTCCAGGAATTTAAATGTAAGTTTAATAGACATCTCCTATCTCACTAACTCGCATCCATTTTCTCAAGCTCTTTTCTCCATGCACTCCATACTCATTACACCGGTACTTTCAGTCGTCTAGTACCCTTCACTTTACATTTTCTATAACTAACCTTTTTTTTTCATCACATTTCCCTAAAACTCCCTGCGCAACAGCGGCAGTAAAATATCTTGCTTGGGGTGAAATGATTAAAAAAAATGTAAAGTTATGGTGGAATAATCGATAGCAGCTTGGATTGAGGAATCGGTGAGCCGACTTAAAAAATCAAGTTCATTACATTCACTTACGTTACAATATTCTCTTCTACTCCTCCCAGTTATGGGTAAATAACAGAACAGTCTCCGTTCAATGAAAAACAGAAAAGGAAAAAAAGTCAATGAAAACGTATGTCTTCAAATTATGGGTAAATAATAGGATTGTCTGGGTGCTGTAGCCATGTTTAACAATCTGATTAGGAGAAGAAAAGTATAAAATCAAATCCGGAACCTGAGTCCCCGAGAGGCTTCTGTCTCATGGAAGTTGTCACAAAATCATAGGTCACAGAATGAATCCCCAAATATAAGTGGAAACAGGATATATTTTATTGGATACAGATGAATAAACGAACGGTAGAATACGTACCAAAATAAGGGTCAAATTACGCCAAGATTAGCTAAGACATAACAAATGAAATTGTGGAGAGCCATGATCCTGCACCCTATTTCAATAAAGACTTTTTATATACGTAGGATGGATGTGCGATGAGGATCAGTGGAAACGACACAGAAGGAGAAATCTGAGAGCCGAGTCAGAATTCCAGTTTAATACGCTGCATTCTCTTACGAGCAAATATCCTAAGGAAAATATGAATCAGTCGTTTCACCCTCCAGCTATGAGTTCAATAGCAGAACAGATTGGGTTCAATAGAATGCCTCTTGACTAACTGAATTTTTCAGAGATCTACTGCAAAATCAAATTTAATCTGTTTATTAAATCAGTAGTTTTGACAAAATACAACTGGGATCTTTTCAACAGGTCCAATATATATATATATATATATATATATATATATATATATATATATATATATATATATTAGTGGGCCAGTGCAGTCAAAATGATAAAATGTTTAGATAGATATGCCGTCTAAAATTACAACATATATATTGCTGCACCTAGTATTGAGAATGTTGCATTAAAACATAAGAAAAACTACAATCTTAAGCATTGAGCGTGAGAAGAGGGATATATATATATATATATATATATATATATATATATACACATACACACACAAAAATTGATCTTTATTATAAGGGAGGATATATATATATAAGCACAGAATTGCTCTTTGTTATAAAGGAGGATACATATATGTATACACAAATTGATCTTTATTATAAGGGAGGATGTATATATATATATATATAAGTTCTTCTATTGCCGATTATTAAACAACAGCAGTATTTTTAAGAAAAAAGACTTGTTACATTTCATTTTAAAACAGTATTCAATGTAAAAAAACATAGCTATTATATGTGTCTGGGCTTACTAGTTTGTTTCATTGCACTAATGTGCGTATGTACTAGCGTGTGTATGTGTGTGGACTGGTGAGTATAAATAAGTGGCGAATAAATACAAAGAATATAAGTTAAAATTCGAGTAAAAAATATAAAACACACGATTAAAAAATGGTCGATGAAGACGTGAAACGACGCTTTATTGATCGGAATTAGTCCTAGTGGCAATAATAGTTTAGATAGTAAATAAAGATTTACTTTTTTCTCTCTTTCTTTCTTGTATGCATTGGCGCGCCATTTTAATGCATTATAACGATTTCGAAAGTCAATATCAGCGTTCCAAATACAAAAAACAACAAACATTCGAAGCCGAACATTACTTGCACTCTGTTATTCGCATCCACCCACCGATTTAATACACCAGAAAGTAACTTTGAAGAAGATATTATTATGATTAACCAAATTTTTAAGTATTTAAAAGGAAAAGAGACTCGGATGTTGGCATAAGCTCTTTCTTTTCTATTTATTCCTGTGTAAGAGTCTCACAAATCCTGATACAATACGTTCAACTTTCCATCTTACTCAATCTCCCTGCTTTATTAAGAATGCTTCAGCATCCCACTCTCTGTTATTGTTTGTCTCTTTTTATTTTCTTTTTTTTTTTTGCTGTTTCTTTCAGCGTCTGTAGCTTTGATGCTTTATTTCGATTCGGTTAATCAATAAATTCTGTTACTGCGACATTCGAAAGTCTGTGAAAGATTTCTGTTTAAGCGAGGTAATCTGACCCAATCTTTTTTTTTTCCTTCTTTCTATCTCTGTTTATTTTCTGTCATTTACTTTTTATTTTCTTCCTTTTTTGTGGTGGGGGGTTGGGAGGAGCGAATGTTTTATTTTAGACGGTAACAGAGTTATAGGAATCAGAGTTAAGTAAACCAGCGACAAACAAAATTGTAAAACACACTTTTCAATATTCACACGCTTCGTATATATCTCACTACTTCCACTCATCATCCGCCATCAATTTCTTGCTTTCCATATTTCTCTGGTCGTCTTTTGAGTCTGTCGACTTTAATTTCTTTTAGTTTCTGATGACAGTTCAGTGTTTTTTTTCCCTTTATTTCGTCCTCTCTCTCATTGTTTCTTTCTTCTCACCTGTCTATAATATTTAGTTTTTTCTTTCTACTTTTATTTTTCATCTTTTTAGTCTCTTAATATTTTGATGACACTTCTGTTTTTTCCTTCCTCCTATTTCTGTCTTTCTTTCTTCTCACCTGTTTCATTTTATTTATCTTTCTACAAATCATAAGTTTTCTTCATTGATACATTTTATTTTATTTTTTCTTTCTATTCGTTTCTCATTTTCCTTTTTTCTTTAATTCTTTCGAATATATTAGTTGCATCTTAATTATTTCAATATTATATAATTTAATGAGTATTATTTTACAACTAATAACTTTCAGTCGACCCATAACCATATCTAACGTTGAAGTTGCTGCTTCGACTCATTTCGTCCGATTTTTTTAGACTGCCTGTTGGCTAGCTGAATGAACTTTCTGATTATGTTTGCCTCGAGTGTATATATAATTAATATCCATAACTCAGAATTGTTTGTCTCTATTTTTAAATGAGTAATTAACAGACTCAGTATTATTTCAATGGACCAAATTTTTCACTACCTGGTGCCTGCAATTAACACTGCCTTATAGTCATTAGCTTTCAGTTGTTCTTTCTATTTCAATATCTGCCAAAGATCCCGGACTCTCTCCCCCTCTCCCTTGGCTGTATCTCAATTTACGAGTTACGTTACCGGTCATAATTATAAGGCCACCCCAGTTTTTTTTAAAAGAATTTATGTAATTCATACTATTTTAGCATTTATTGCTAAGTAGATCGTTCTAAATGAAATTAGAATGGTTCTTTTGTTAATACTGTACAATAACATGTACACCAAATGAACTGTTCTGACTCTTCTTCTTATTGGCTGGCCGAAGCAAAGGATTCTTGATTGCCTTGTAAAATTTTGTAAAGTATTAGCAAAAGAAGCATTCTGTTTTCATTTAAAATTATCCACTTTGCAATAAATACTAAAAATATTATTAAATAAATTGTTTAAAAGTTGGGTTGCTTATTAATTATGTCCAGTAGTGTAGGTTAAGGATGTATTTGTTTATGTTTTGTTCACATTTTTATTGTATTACTTCTAATTTAATTTCTTCCTGTTATTTAATATTTCTTAATATTGTATATATATATATATATGCAAATATTAACACATCCCCATAATCTTTTTAACGAGCGCCATACACTTATTCTCATTTTAGTTGTTATTGTCAATATTATTATTTATTTTTATTTAGTTATGTAACTGACTTGCAGAATTTCAGATAGAGACAAGGTTTGTCAGGTTTTTATAAAGCTATATCTTCTTCAATTAGTTCAGTACCATTCGATACATCAAAAGCGATAACATTTTCTTGTACTTGGCATGTCAAGAAATTCTAAACAGCTTAATTTATAGATAATCAACATATTGCATAATTTCAAATGTTGGAATTGAATGTGATTATTGAAATTAATATCATTTAACTCGTTAAGGATACATGCATATATATTCAAATTCAGATTATTACTCTCACGATTTATTGTAGAGGGCATACGTATTTCAATAGAAATTAATGGTTTTCTTTTAATAATCATTTTGTGAAATTAATCTCAGCCGAATTATTGAAACACGTCTTCCTCTTCGACATGCGCCATGTACGTTCAGGATGTAAGCGTTCATTACTTCTACTTACACACTTACATGTCGCTCTTAGAGATTTTCCCTCTTGGTATCTCTCCTACACCCGGCTCCGCCATCCATTTGCTCAGACCCATCAAATATGTCTCGCGCTGCTTTCACCTCTCTCTTGTTTCCTCTATCAGTCCTGCTAGTCTAAACCCACCTTCCTCATATGTCCCTAAACCCACAGTTGTCTTTTCCTGGTAGCAAATATAAGTTTCCTTTTCGTTTGCATTCTTCCCAATACCTCGTTTTTCTTCACGTATTCGGTCCATGGTATCTTCAGCATCCTTCTGTAGAACCATATTTCTGTTGCTTCGAGACTCACCTTTATATTTAAGGAGATCGTCCAGTATTCGCTGCTATATAGGAGAACAAATAACACATAAGTCTACTACTCTTGTCTTTGTTTCTTTCAAAAGCTTTCTGTCTCTTGGTACTCTACTTAGCCTTTTAAATGCGCATTTGACCATGCCATTTCGCCTTCGTCTCGCACTTTCCATCATCTGTCAAAATGATTCCCATGTATTTAAACCTGGCTTGATGAAAAAATTAGGAATACTGGCCATATTCCCATGATCAGGAATATTTTCCTTAAGAGGATTTCTTAATACATACTGTGGTGAAATTTTATTCACTGTTACAAAAGAAATGGTACCTACCCAAACAAGGGTAACCATTAAACAAAAAAGTCAATCGCTATAGTAAATACTTTTGTTTTAACAAATGCATTAGTTGTGTAAATTCAGCTGTAAATAAATTATTTTAATATAAACTGAGGTCAGAGTAAAACAAGGTAGAAAAGGGAAGAATTCAAACAATACCTGTGTAAAACAGAACCAAATAAGAAATAAGCATCTACATTAACAAAAGGAAAACAAGTATCCAATGTCTACAGTAAAAAGAAACCTGAATAGGAAAACCAAATCAAAACAGCGCTTTGAAAATAATGACAAACATGAATATGTCTAGAGACAACCAAACAATAATCTTTAGTCTGGGTTACACGGCAACTGAGATCAACAGAAGATTGCGATGTTTATAGTTGATGAATATGAACTCTCTCTCTCTCTCACTCTCTCTCACAAACACACACACACACACACACACACAGAAAGTCCAGAAAGTTCATGCTGACCTTTAGCCGTTCAATGTGTAACAGATTAGAAACCGTCAGAATTATCTGCATATACAATATCATTGCGTTTCTGATTAGGGCACGTTTCAAATTATAAGTCTGATATTGCTAAATTCGTGCCAATTTCACTTTTTTTAAATCGTTTCACCCCAAACAAGGCAGTAACGCCACTGATGCCCTGGGGGCTACATAAGAGAAAAAGATTAGATAGGAAGAGAGTAAAGAGAAAGACGAACCAATTAGGGGGTGTATCAGAAAAGGAAGCAAGAAAATGATGGGAATACAGATGTGATGACAGTTGCAAAGGTAAAGTGAAAAGAAACGTTATACATGGAAAAATGGACTTACATTAAAGAGCTAACAACACACACATGGTAACGACGAGTAAGCTAAAAATACTTTTTCTCCCCATAAAAATAGATCAGGAGCATTTTCAACACTTAATGTTTTTTTTTATTACTGTAATCGCAAAAAAACCTCGCAAACAAAAAACAAACAATATGTGCTGACTATGGATTAGGGGCATTAGATCACGAAATTTTACAGAAATGGTTCTCTAAGCTTAAATTTCGTGATTGTCGCTTTATTGATGAAAAACCCTCAGACAGATCCCAAAACTACAGATGACGAGCAAATAAAGTTATTCAAGAATAACTTCATCACAAAACAATTGAATTTGTTTTTTAAATTCACCATCCAAAATACAACAGAGAATCTAGAATGTGATCGATGCCGACTTGGGAGCCCTGCTGCAGTCACTCGCTCACCGGTGTGATGTGGATTTCCTGTGCCTCTTCTACAAATATTTTCACGACTTCTGCTCCGATTAACTTAGTTCGCTGGTGCTCCCTAGGTACAAATTTGCAAGAGATACTAGATTTACAACTATGTTACATCCTTTTACAGTGAAACAGATAAAATAAACCGCAATTTCTATTCTATTAGAATAGAAATTGCGGTTTATTTTATCTGTTATCTGTTTCACTGTTTCTTTTCTTGCACGTCCCGCCTGTAGAATTCCCTTCATATATACTTGCTTCCCCGACAGCTACAATCTCCAGGAATTTAAATGTAAGGTCAATAGATATCTATCACACTAACTCGCATCCATTCCCTCAAACACTCTAACCATCTACCCAACCCCACATCTTCGGTATCCTCATCAGTCTATAACGCTCCTTCCGATATTTCCTATAACTAAGAACTCTTTATCAGCCCTTTCCCCTATGTAACCTCCTGGGCAATAATGGCAGTGGAATACTTTGCTTGGGGTGAAATGATTTAAAAAAAGAAGGAGCACTGTGAGTTGGTTCTTACATTTTTCTGATGTTTGGATACAACCTAATCTGAGTCATAAAAATGTATTGAATCGCATTTCTATATTTGATTTGCAGTATAAACGCAATAAAATGCGTATTTTATAAAACAATTTTTAAAGGGTGATGAGAATTGGATCGTTTACAATTATATTCAGTGAAAAAGATTCTGGTGTCAGCAACATGAGCCAAATTTAGACTTCACATAAGTCGGTCTTTCTAAGTATGTTATGTTGTGCATCTTGTTGTATTGGAAAAGATTCCTGTACTATGAGCTTCTGGCAAGTAACCAGATAATTGATTCTGAAAAGTACTGAAAGAATTAAAAGCAGAAATTCAAGAAAAATCGCCGGAACAGGCAAACAGAAAATGGTTTAAATCGAGATAATGCCAGAACTTACTTTATTTATTTATTTTTTTATTTTATTTTATGTTATTTTTATTTTTTTGACGATCTGGCAAAATTTTTTGCATCTTGTGTAGGGTAAGTCAACACTCTTGTCATATTCACCGGACATCGCTCTTTCAGATTTTCACTTATTTAATAATTTCAAGAGTCAAATTTTTAATTCTTTAGATGCCATAAAAAAAAACTTTAATGGGAAACCACCGAAATTCAGACAAGACAGTTGTTTTGAGCTGAGAAGAAATGGAGCAAAGTTGTGCAATAAAATAGTTTATATTTAGTTGGATAAAAATGTATTGGCATAATTTGAAATAGTCTTTTCAATTTAATCTAAAAATAACCATGAACTTTCCGGACAACCCTGTGTTTGATATACTATCAGGCATTCCAGCGCTTGGGAACCTCGACGTCATGTGATGGTCAGTAAGCTTGTTTTGCTAGAACCTATTACAACTGATTAGTGAGTTCGATCCTCAGAAGGAACCCCATAATATTGGCTTTGTGCCACATCTAAGCGGCGCTTAGAAAATCAACTTCAAAGCTCTAAAACAATTTCTGTTGACCTTAATGTGTTTTTCAGAAGCGGCTGTTTGACCGAAAAAAATTGTTAACGTCAAAGATTTTTTTCAGAATAATTACGCACGCAGACGTGTGTGTTTACATAAAAATCTGCGCCCTGTCAAGAAAATATTTTCCCATATTGCAATAAGCATTATTATTCAATTACGGTTTTCAGTAGCCATTGAGGCTCTCCCGAGTGCCAAAAACATAGATCAAACTTGTCAACGATGAACATACTCACCGAACAGGTCGATAGCAATCACGTGTGCACAAACACACACACACACACACATATATATATATATATATATATATATATATCAACCAAGTAATGTCGTCTATATAGCTATTAATAAGTAAATCATGTTCATCTATCATAGAATTAGTTGAAATAAGATATAGTTTATATTTATTATTAAATATCAAAGGAAAGTACCTCATTAATTTTTAATTATCTTCTGTATGATCCTAAAACAAATATTATATTCTATGTATATAATCTTATATTCTCTGAACTTTATAACTGCTAATAAATGTGATACGAAAGCATTTTCCTCTGTACACGCACGTCTTTTATCTTTTGTCTTTAAAAATATACAACAATCAAATGTATGTTTTTTACGCAATTAAGCAACCATTGCATGTTTTGTTCGTAACAAAAAGTATCATGTTATTATACATGACATATTAAGCTCAGTAATGAGTTAAGAATAAAATGACATGTGGATTGTGTCAGAAAGCTTGTAGAAACTAATATGGTCTCATCCATCTCGACAATACCCTGGAGTAACATGAAGAAAATTTTCGAACAGACCCGGCTCTGTCAGGAACAAATTAGTTTGATGCGTCTGCAATCGTATTGCGAGTCATTTGTTGGCTTCAAGAGCCATTGGCGTTTCCCTAGTACTAAAAGCATAGATCAAACCTGTCAACGATAATCATACTCTTTTAACGAGTCTATAACTAACATGTATGTGTGTCTCTGATCAGTGGTGGTAGTATCTGTTAAGGTCACAGCTAAGTACAAATAATGAACCCGATAGGTGACTGTAACTAATCAGTACTATACGAGCCTAATTACAACAACTAGAAGAGAGAGAATCCTTAGACTAAATTAGGGCATCTCTTTATGAGAAAGGACATTTTGATGCCACCCCTACGGCAAACTAGCATCCGATAATGTTGATGTTCGTTATGCGGACCATTGTTCTTTTTGCGCATAGATTAGTGTATATACTGAACACCGTCTTTCTTGCCTTA
Source organism: Ascarosepion bandense (assembly GCA_037127315.1). NCBI lineage: Eukaryota > Metazoa > Mollusca > Cephalopoda > Sepiida > Sepiidae > Ascarosepion > Ascarosepion bandense. The sequence goes on along the minus strand of JBBBDQ010029185.1, from coordinate 763,715 downwards.
AACAATCATAAACAAGCGATGCTTTTGGGATTTTATTTTGTGGGTGTGTAGGTGGGGTGTATAAATGCTCTTAACTTTTTTTTATAAGAATCATGTCTGTGCGTGTCATCCGTGAATCCTTGCGGAATATTATGTGATAGCTATGCTTGCTCATGAGAAAATAGCCACTGTGTATATAAAACAATCAAATTCAAAACTGTTGAAAACACACTTTCCTCTCATTTTTTACACAAAATAAATAATTCGAGGAAAAGGACAAAAGTTTTTTCAAAACAAATTACATTAAAAATATTCAAAATCCTGTCATTGAAACTTTCTCTGATCTTTATCCATTCTTCATGCTGTAGACAATCTTCCTTTTCTTTCATGATATCCAAAGCTCAGTAAGTGTAGATTCTAAAAATGTGTTCGGCGAATTTGTCTAATTTTTTTTCATTTTTCCCCTCTAGATACGTTAAATTTTTTGCATGCTTTCTAGCTTAAAATCGATAAATGTTATATGAAAAGATTTTTCATTTCCAAAAATTGTTGCCAATAATTTATTCTGTCTATTATAAGATTATATATTTTCTGATATATTCTTAACGCTTAAATATTATTTCGTGTATTGTTAACTATTTAATGAACTCTTTACGAAATTTGATAAAAAGGACGTGTATTAATTGCCAGAACGCTCACTTGGCAACCAGATGTGACACAAGGTCCAGGTTTAAAGTAGATTTAAGCGCCACACCTCGCCGAAATTGTTCCTCAACCGTCACTTCCAATTTCGGTGTAAATGTGCGTGATATACTATTTACAAGGGCGCCTACTTCTCAACCGGATATAACACTAGGTCGAAGTTTAAAGTGGGTTTAACGGCGATAACGCGCCAAAATTTTCTAAGCCACCTTCATGATTAATTATCAAGCCACCTACATCTCAAAGGAAAGTAACACAAGGTCGAGATTTAAAGTAGGGTTGACGGTTATACCATGGAAAAATTGACTAAGCCTCATCGTTATTTCTATTTTTGGGGTGTTATGGCTTATATAAACTATTTATTCACAATATTATCATTAATTGCTGTTTATCATTTATTAATCTATCGAGGCATTATCTTCCTCGGCTTTTTTTATAATCATTATACTTCAGTATAAATCTTTTGGGCATTATCATATCTTTGTGACTACAATGAAAAATCTATATTTAGTTATTGTTGAATACTCAATTCAGCATTGTCGATTACATAAGGTATCTTCAGTGCGTGCATTTCCCGGATTTCATATTTGTTTTTAATTCAACATATAATCCAACATGTTTGGTTTTTACACACATTAAAGTCGGATTAGTTTTACGCGTGCGGAGAAACGAATGCGAGTGCCGAGTGCGCCACTTTGATCAGCAGAACTGGCATTGTGGGATGAATCGAACGTCCGTCTGATGTGCCTAACGCGATGCTCATAACATCCCCAAAAGGATGTCAGTTAATATAGACAGCAGGACGGTGACCACGGAAGTCGGAATCCTCTAAGGAGTGTGTAACAACTCACCAGGCGGATCGACCGGCCCCGAAAATTGATGGCGCCTAAGCGATACCGAGACAAACAGGAGGGTGCCATGATGAGCACGGTAGCCTAGGGCGCGAGCCCGAAAGAAGCCAACAGCGGATGCAGATCTTTTTGACAATAGCTAATATTTGAACAAATCTCTACCCTCCGGCCTTCTTCAACTCTCTATCCAACATGTTAGCTTTCATATTTGAACTGAAATATTTAATCTACTAAAATAGACTGCTGTCGTTTCACCTTCCATTAATCGAAGCGTTCGCTTTGTTACATTAGGTATCATATTTTTATTAAAATGTTTCGATGTTTATTTTCAATATATCCGCCATAAAATAGGAAAAGAATATACAACAGAATGCGTAAAAGGGATTAATTAAACATATTTTCCCCTCATAGTTATAATAGATAAAACAACTATAATTACATTTATGTAATCTAATATCTATCTTTTGATCATGTTCATGTAATTATTCAGAACATAATTCAGTGCTTATTGAAAGGTTGTAGAGTAAATCATTAACAACGTTTGTATCTGTGAGGAACAATACAGTTAGTGTTCAAATGAAGAATAACAAAGAGGTTTTGTTGAAAAGTCTTTAATTCTGTTGGCATAAATAAATAGGTTTGCTGTTTATTGAGCGAGAAAAATCAAATAATCAAGGAGAATAGAGGAAAAAGACAAGGGAAAGATAAGTAAGCTACCATGTGAATGAGAACAATAACATTTGACAAGAGAGGTTACTAAGAGAAAAATTATTGGCAAAATACCACAGCACGAAAGCAACAAAATTTGCCAACATTTATAATTCTATTTATTGTTAGGTTGTACATCTTTAAAAACATTTGAGTTTTCCTTATTTTTCTATTAAATCGCAGCTGTTCATGAGTTTCTAAATAAAGATTCTTTTAAAATTTTCTGCATAGCGAGTAAGCCTAACGCTTTCATTGAAAATACTTAATTCATATCACGATCATCATCAGAAATCCCATAACCAAGTGTGATTATAGAGATCTTGTAAATTTGAACTTCTGACCAGTTTACTGCACTCCTTTATGTGCCGTGTCTCGTAAGGACGTAGGTGATCATAGCTCTCCACAAATTGAGGTCCTTTGTAGCTCTTAATAAATGTTGTAATTATGTCATTACTCATTAGCCTTGTCTTGTTTTACAATTAAAGCAATACTTGAAATAAATGTCCAACGGAGGTTAAATGTTCATGGAAAATAATAATGCTAAAAAAGATAATTAGTGCTTAGGAATGTGAAAAGCGGATGTATGTGAGGACTGTCTTTGAAGTAGTCGCTCCTTAGGTTAGTAAGAATCCTGGGAAAAAGTATAAATTCATCTCTTAAACACTGGATCTATGTCTAATTAATAAGACTTGTATAAGTAATCTATTATTTCCCAATATTTTACAATCTAAAATAAATATTATTTGGCTTCAGATAACATGAAAAATTTGATAAACAATAAAAACAAATCAATTAATAATGATCTTCTGTACTGAATAAATATAAATTATTTCTCTAAGGACATGCAGTGAAAACTCGTCAATTGAATAACCAATGAAAATATCAACTACGCCTTTGCCCCAAAGCTAATCATTAAGTATATTTTAAGAGCCTTTATTTCGCATATAAGATTGTTATAAATTTTATCACGACGATCTCATATTGATATGTGATGCCTTGTTTTTATTATTGACATGAATAGTTATCAGTAACCTAGAAAATATTTAATAATATATAACAAATTTTGTATTCAAACCGTGAAGAAATCTTGAGGTATTAAATAAAAGAACTCCGAATTTATACTGACAGAAGACCGGTTGCATGAGAAGAGAAACTGGATTCTTTAAAGGCACAACGATAGAAAGGAACGTTAGACAAAATTTTGCATCCATAATGGATTTCCAATTCAAGAAAATATAAGAATGATTCTAATGACTTGAACATAATTTACTAATGAAAAAAGAAAATTACATCAATTACCAATGAAACAGAAATTGCTACCATATCAATGTTTAAATGATATTTGGATCAAGAATGATCTCAATATTTTTTTATTTAAACCTTACCACTCGCTAGAGCGCATAGGTCATTGACGATACCTCGTTATTAACGAGACGTTCGTCGATGATTTTGAATTTTTTTCTTCTTTCGGTGTTGAGTGCCATACTTGATACACGCTTGGTCTATCATGTCTTTTGCCATCCATGATAAACTAGGCAGAAGATTTGCTCAGAGTAGTTCGTCTTTGCTATCTCCATTTGGTAATTTCAATTTTAGGTTGATTATTTTTTTTATAAAAAATGCTTTCTCTCTCATCAAAATGATGATTTTTAAAATCTTCTCTTCTTTTATTCCTTCAATAATATATGTATGAGTTTTTGTATTTTTTCTGTATGTATAATCAGCATTGTGTTATTTACATATCTCATGTTGTTAAGATTATAACCAGTAATTTCTAATAGTTGATAAATCGTCTCGCGGTATAAGTTGATTGTCTTGTGAGAAAATACATACTTGCCTTATCAGCCTTTCTGTTTGTGTATATTTACTGCATTGATTTTCCGATTTCAGGCGGCTTACTGCATTCTGTGCTTCCCAATATGTCGCCAACATTTCTTAGTAACAACTTACAATAAACCACAATATTTATAGTTCACATGCTATACCTGGGATCATTGAGGTCCCATATGAGAAGAACGCCTTGTCCGCTAAGATATACAGTAGTAATATTCTAATTGTAATAATTTTATTTCTTCGAAGATTATTTTTTTAACGATGACGAATATAAAGAAATTTGGCCAAAAATTGTCTGCCTCGAAAATGAGAATTTGAAAATCTATTTTTTACCTGGGCGTAAACCATGCGTTGGGATTGAAGAGAATTAACTAATTAAAGTACGGGACAGGCTAATTAAAAGCTATGCCACTTGCTATTTTATTGATCGATAAGGAATCTAGCACAAAGTAATATATCAACAATTCATAATTTAAAGCACGTCACCAATGTTTTGATATTGAGTCGCTAAACGAGATTACTGTGTATGTAATAAGCAAGTATTTTATTGTGTGAGGAGGTATTTTATTTGTTGATCTTGAAACAACTGAGTTGAGATTGTGCACGTGGTCAGTGTAACATGTGGTTCTCGTTTTTGAATAAATGAATTGTAACTATCATTGACACGCAGACGTTGGCATGAGCAAATCCACCCGTTGTCTTGCTTTGTGTTACTACTAGCGTCGAGTTCTAATAAATAATTTTACTATTCAAAAGATTTTGATGTAAAATTTTCTAAAAGCTTTCTGCAAATATTTGTAATTTAACAAAATATTTGCTAAATTATATTTTCATGTACTCTTATTTTCTTTATTAAATGCTGTTTTTGTCACTACACTCAGAGCTTTATTCTACACTAGCAGTATAGCCCGGCGTTGCTCAGGTGTAATGAAATATTTAAACCAATCCGTGGTCCTGGAGCTTAGACTCAGCGTAAAGAATATTTGTGTGAAATTTGGTGAGAATCGGATAAAAATTGTGGATTTGTATAAAGGACATACAGACAGATAAGCACACACACAAACATTTTGTCTTTTATATATATATATATATATATATATATATATATATTATCGATTTTTTGCTCTATTGTAAGAACTGCAATCTTGAATCTTCTGAATATCGTTTCTTAAGTCTTTGTCTATGAGTGTATCAAATCCGATTAAAATCGGACCTCTCCTTCTATAATCGATACAAAACCTAGCGAAGAACACTCGCAGACGCTTATAGTACAACTGTGTAGATTTTCAAGAAAATCGATTTTGCCGTTTCGAAGTCTATAGTTAACGGACACACACACAGACACACACACAAAGTTCCATTTATAAATAAGTTTAGATAGTAGACGAGAAAGAAAACAAAAATGAACCCGATAGTCTTAATACAATTTGCATATTTCGTTCCTGTTATGATATATACATTAGTGCAGATAAAATTTGGAGCACTTACTTTACTTAATTTGAAAGATATGGTTTGAAATATATTACGAAATATATTTTTTTTCTTGTTGTTAGCGTTTTGTGAGCAAAAGAGTGGAAAGATTAAGTGTAGGCGCAAAAACATAGCGTTGGAATTTCATTGCGGTGATCAGTGAAAAGCTATAGCGCAGACATATAACATATAATTTGTTCAAGTTTTAAAAGTTACATGATTATAAGAAACAAGTACTTTATTACCAAGTCATTGTGCTATCATAAAAGACATTAATTTTCTTCAAAGGTGAATTATACTAAACAACTTCACTTGATTAAATTCTGTTACACTGTGCCGTAGTTTTAGAGTAATTTTCAATAAACTCTGACAATTTAAAATGTTTGGTTTATTATTTGTGCTAGCACTATTCTAGTATTATATACATATTTATCTATTTTTGTTTTATTATAATGTTACTAATTATATTCATTGAGAAGTCATTGTGTAATCTTTTAGAAATTTTACACAATTTTTACTTTTCGAATACAGTACAAAATTTGCATATTTTGCTTGTGTGATTCATAATCAGAATTCTTATTTGAATGCATTTTTTATTTAATATATTTAACAAGGAAAGTATCAACTTTATTTGAACTTATTCATGAAATAGAAAAATTTGAAGTCAGTTTTTTAAGAAATCCCCCAAAAAACAGGTATTTTTGTATATTTTTCAGTCCTTTTTAATTTCACAACTTGGGAAAAAGCTATGAATTATATTTTCGGTTTAAGTATTGATCATATGAAAGTTCAGCCTTCTGGGTGATGTTGCTTTTCTAGAAGACTGAAAATTCGACCTGCCCTAATATACATCGTCATTTGACATCCTGTATTTCACTAATTTACTAATCCTTGTGAAATCTATCTCTTACTTTTTCTTTGTAATGTATATTATTCTCCTAATACATATTTATTGATTGAACTGAATATGGTGATATTTAGTGCGAAGAAAGAAAACACGGTTTTAAGTAAACTTGATGCTGCTTATTCTGAAAATGACCTTAGATTTTCGTAGTCACCTAGATTTTTCGCTGTACAGAAATTGCTTTTATTATTTTTAAAATCAATTTACGATCTTGTCTGATCACATTTATTTAATAAACGTCCTAGAAACTCATCAATATAAGGCACACTGAGCAATTTAAGCCAGCCAACTGAAATAAACTATTTTTGAATATTTTTTTTTTAGCTAAAAGTTTAAAATGGAAGTAAAAAAAAAAATTCCATTTCATCGCCAATTCCGAATAAACTGGTGGAATATATCGGTAGTACACATTATCACAAACACGCTAAAATGAGTATTAAGTTTTACTTTTTAAATAGGCATTTATCTAAATTTCTGGATAATTGAGGCAATGCTAATGGTAACCAAGGAGAACGATTCCATGAACATATCAAAACAATTGAAGACGGCTAACAGCGAGGCTGAAAAAAAAACGAATGATGGCTAACTACATCTGGAATGTCAAAAGGGACTTATCATTTAACATGATAGACAAGAAAGAGAAAACTTTTACCGTTGTTCTCATGTTCAACGTTTTGGTGTACTTGTTTGTTTATTAAATTATTTGATGAAAATAATTGTTGGTTCTAGTAACTTCAATAGTGTTTTTTAAGACTTATGGTCCGATTATTATTGAAAAATTAGTATTTATAACTAGAAGACAATATTTCCCGACTTAAATACGAAAATTGAGAAGTTTCTACGATTTGTTTGCGAAATATTGCAATCGGACAGTATTGTATATACAGGAAACATTTTTTTCCAAAAGCATTCACAATTTTTAAATTGTAGTTTTCTTTGAGCAAAAAATGTATCCATAGCAGTTTTGTCTTCGCACGTCCGACTTGTAGAACTCCCTTCTATTTGCTTGCTCTCCTGATAGCTATAATTTGCAAATGGTTAAATGCAACGTCATTTGTCATTTTGTATCTCCATGACTCCCAGCCATTTCTTACCTCTTCTTCAACATCTCCTGTACCGTATTTTTCTGTCTTTTCCCTCCACTTATTGTACATCCCTGCGCGTCAGTGTCAGTACTTCTTTGCTTGGGGTGAAACAATTATTAAAAAGAATTCTATAAGCCCCATATTTAATCATAAATTTATGCTTTGTAGATAAGATTTGTTCGTCTAATATCAATCAGGATATATTATAGTCGTATTGACTTACAAAACTACCTGATAATCGATGGCAAATGACAAAATTATTATTATTAGTAAGTTTACTTTTGTCTGAAGCAATGTCACGGTAGGAGGACAAAGAATAATAGATCGAAATCTTTACTCGATTGTATTGATCTGCTATAAAATTAGCCCATTTATTGCATTGAATCAAATTTTCAAGTATCATTCTTATGTTAGGTAAATCTTTATAGATTTTAGAAATCCAGTCAGGTCTTTATTGATTCTGCGAGCATACCATTTCTGAATTGTTTGCATGAAAGAGATAATTTTACATCAGATTGGGGAAAAGTAACGCTGAATATACGAGTCACTTTTCTCACTGTTTTCTTTTTGTTTAGTCTGGAGAAAAGTATGGTGAAAGCTAAAGATCGAGTGCAGTAGTCGATAAGTATTTTTCAGAAATTGTTTGCAATATTGAGAGAAATATTTTCAGATGACTGATAAAAATATTAGAAGGAACCAAGTAATAAAGTAAGTGATTTAGGATGAATGTATACAAAAAAGAAGGGTTTGGAGAAACTAATACTATTATGACGGTTAATGGAAATTGTTTGCAATATTGAGAGAAAATGTTTTCAGATGAACGAGAAGAATATTATAAGGCACCAGGTAATAAAGTAAGTCTTTAGGATGAATGTATATAAAACAAGAAGGGTTTGGAGAAACTAATACTAGTATGACGGCTAATGGAAATAAGTGACAGGGAAAGTATGTGCCTAGTAGGTGGGTGCCCGAGAAGGGATTGTGAGAGATACCATGTGGAATATACGTTGTGGTGCAATTGATAGTAACTCGGAAGTAGAAGTCGAAGAGACAAATTCTAATTCCTAGTTGAAATTGTTGCATTCGCTTTCTCGTATATACCCTTATAAAATTATTCGCTGTATATCTAACTATATACAGAAATGTGATGTTCCTGTCCTTTTAAATACGTGGACACTTCTGGGGTAGAGTCGAGTGATTATCCTGATCTAACTCCTATCTTGATCAACTCTTTGCTTGCGAGCGGAGAGTGACTCAAACTAAGATCAACCAAAAAGTAGTCACGTCTGGAGTGAATACAGAGGAGCCTGACCCGGCCTGAAGTAGGTTCTACGGGATATATATTGGCTAAGCTTAAGGTCTCGGAATTTACCACTTAATTGACCTTGTGGCGCATCCACCTTTGTCGGGTGGTGGTAAATACAGAATGATCATAATGATCATAATGATTCACACTGTCTTGATCAACACTCTGCCTCCATGCGGAGAGTAACCCAAATGACTACGCCGAAGGGTAGTTTCGTATGAGGTGAATAAACAAGAACCCGTCCCAGCCTTAAGCTGGGTCTACGGGTTATTATGGCTGAGCTTATAGGTGCAGAATCCCAACTTTCTTTCACTTTTTGTCGCATCCACCTTCATGGAGAGGTGGTAAATACAATGATTTTAATGACTAGCAGTTTACTAACAGTTTATTTAATTCAGACAGCGTGGGTACCTTGGACTTGCTTATACACTATTATTCCCAACCTCCGTTTCGATGATTACTCACGCAGTAAATTTTAGGGTTACAACAGTGTTAATCCATCTCTTCCCACTTGTAGGTTAAATAGTTGAACAGCTTGGATTCTATAGCCTTGATTGACACCCAGGCTACTGCAGAAATAATGGCACCATACTAGTGGAAGGCATTCTGCTCACTGAGTCATATCTCTTTTGAGATATTATCACCCAAACGTGTATTACTAATGGAATTTTACTGAATAAGAGGAAAAATCTTGAAAGCGACAAAGGATAGGGGCAAGTGAACGTCTATGATCATGAAAATCCTGATGTGATAAGGCACGCAAAGTAGATTTTTAATTTTTATAAAATTAAATGTTACGTGTCATAGAAAATAATCTCAAAAGTCTTTCTTAGCAGGAAAAGTTCATACTGGATTAACAATCATTGTAATGAAGTTTCGAACTTTAAAGCTAACAATTGTAGGAAAGAAAAGCTCTGATATATAAATATTCTGCAAATCAATCAAGTATTTATTTCCTCCTCAGCAACGTTTTAATCGGTTTAGCTGCTCCAATAGTTTCAGTATAAGGACAATTGAAATAGATGAATTCGTTGAATAAACATAGGAATATTTCATTTATAGAATATTCAGGCCACCTACTAAAAAAATTGGTTCACTGGATAAATGTAACTATAACTTCTATGACGAGATTTTTGTTGTTTATTTTCCTCGCCCTTCCAGCTTACCGAGCACTCTTCCGGCTCGCCATTCACGTATGAACCTCAAAAATTTAAATTAAATGTAAATCTTTATCTATTGTGTTCGTTATTACTATTCAATTGTTTTCGCTTCTTTATAATGTTTTCTGTTTTCTAATTTTTCCACACCCTGAAAACTCTTTGTCTTAGAGGCTTTACTCTCTTGCGTGGGGTACTACCGATATAAAAAACGTAATAGTAAATTAATGTAAACGATATAAAAAAAACGGACAGCAATTAATGATCCTATGAAGTTATAGGAATACAAATTTTACTCAATATTGAAGGGATTCTCAAAGAAACGTACAAATGATATATCACAAGTATTTGTAGAAAAATTAATGTTTAATCAGTCAAATTACTTGAATAAAGTATTAAAATATAAAGTCATTCTTAGCAAAGAAAATTGACTCGTTCTTATCATTTATATTTTTAATTAATTCATATTTATTAATGTTTTTTTGCAGAAAAGTCTGTAACAAATTTGCCACTTTCGAAATTTCTATAGTGAGAATTTGTGTCACATGAAACTTAGTGATAATTTAATACATTAAATATATATTTTTCGTTCAACTGAAAGATTTTATCTGATCAGCGGTTCCGACATATACAAGGTAAAGGAAATTTCAAAGAGAGCTCGCTTGAATCAAAAGCGGAATTTTTCTTTTAATGAGCTACTCAATATAAGGGAAAATAAGTACATCAAAGGAAACTATGCAACATTGATAACTGAATAATGATTCTATTAAGTTATATGAATGAAAAGTTTTCTTTTCAATAATCTGCCCGAAACCATTCCATCAATGTCACATATAACTAAAAATCATATAGGTGCCAAATTTTACAGCATCACAAACGTGAGTTAAGGGTAACTTTAAGAATAATCTCTTTATATTAGCTTCGATACAAGTCTATATATCTGTTAGTTACGCACTAAAAATAACCTTAAATCTCATAAACTTTATTAAAAAGAAAGATATAACGGGCGTCTACACAGTTATTGGAATCGACTGACGTGTCAGGGCTTGTTTTCAAATATTTAAACGTGAAAGTTTTTTTTTATGTGGTAATATCTGATTTTGTTGCGGAAAATATTTGAAAAGATCATTGACTGAGTAGATGATTTTTTCTCAGTATGTTGCCACTGCTTTCTGCGACAGACTGGTCACCAACAAAAGCTATATAACCCAGTCTGTACTGCAATTCATCCCATAGATTTAGGGAGAAGTTTCACGGATTAATATCTTTCCCAGTGGTTATTTGCGCATAAGTGGATGCAACTAATTCACCCTGAATTTGATTATTCGTATTGAGTCGATATCCTTTACTCCAAACGCACATAAAATGCTGAAATTAACTTTCAGTAATTATTTTATTGCAGTCTGAACCATAAATAAATAATATTGTGGTCAGAGACTTAAAATAACGTAACATTAATAAAACACTTAATGCCATTAAGTGAAATTCATTAATAAAAATATTCAAAGAATAAATTTTCCAAGTTTTTCTTAGTCACTTATTATAATTGTCTAAGAATTTGTTGGTATTTTTCATATTGAATTTATAAAGATTAAATACAATTTTGTTGATTAATTTAGAAAATACCTTTTTAACAACTCACTATGAACGGAGATCTGTTGTTGTAATCATATATTCTTGGAATTAATAAATCATATTAATAAAACAGAATCATATTTTAAATCCTAGGTGTTTAAATTAAAATTTTAATAAGGCAATATTTTAATTCAGGTAACATAGCTGATGTGCGGGATGTTCGTTGTGATGCAGTGGATATCGAGCCGAGTTCGAATTCCAGCTGAATTCATTGCATTCACTTACGCGCAAATACCCTTGGGAAAGGTATTAATCCGTCTCTTTCTTCCAGTTATGGGTTAAATAACAGAACAGATTGGGTTCTATAGCCTTGGTCGGCAACCAGTCTACAGCGGAAAGCAATGGCAAACTACTGCGGGATAATCTTCTGCCCAGTCAGTCATGTCTCTTTCGAGACATGATCTCCCAAGCGTGTATCACGTATGGCATTTAACTGACTGATCATAGCTCCAGTAAATAATTCATTCTTCATGCAAACGTCTACCTTTGATAAAAGCCACATCAGTCCGAAAAAGGAGTACTGTTGACATATTTGGGTGGCCTTTATCCTTTTCTCATTTTTCTGAATTGATATTTCAAAAGTGCCGATGAGTACTTTTGGGGGATGAATTATTCTCCAATATCACTCCAAGGCTGGATTAGTGAGGCTCTTAATGTTCTATCGCTGCTTCTATGAGGTCAGACGAGCTACATCACTCAGCTCAGCCAGGTCCAACCTTCACAGCTAGGATCCGCATTGGCACTTGCATTGTAGAAAATTACTCATATTCCCTCCATATTATATCGGTGAGAATTAATTTCCACCCGAAAAGCTTCTTTCTGCAAAACAATGTTCTGTGAAACAGACTTGTGAGTGAATGTTTCTCTGATTACTACAATCTTACCTGTTCAAGTTAATATTCTATCCGTATAAACTAAGCTCCTATAGCCACCAGGCCGTGTAAAATTTCATCCTTGGTTTTAAAAAAATCGAATCCCACTCGAAACCTCATCTATCATAAATTTTCAGAAGTTGGGACATGTTAAAGTTAGCACAACTAATGCGAGCCAACAAAAGAAAGCGTCTGAAAAGTAGAATTGAATGCATGGGGAATTGGATTTCGTATAAAGAATTCCGCTTGGCTGGGCACTGGTTATATGGCCAAGAAAATACACGCATTCTTGCAGAAATAAAATTCTCCTGATACAGTAATCTCGGGAAGAATTGCCATATAAAGATGAATATTTAAAATACGTGTGTGTTTTTAGTAGCTACACTTTAGAAAATATTCGTAATTTTAATTGTATGTATAATAGCGGCTTCAAGTTGTACAGATTTGTTACGTCCTCAAAATTGGTTTATTGAATTCCGAGGTCTGTGAGAACTTACGACCTGTCAGCTTTTAATAGATTTTTCCCTCACAGAGATTTAGACATAACACTAATTTGGAGGAATGACTATAATGATGTCTATTTCAATTTTTCTCTGCGTTGAAAGAAGCATACGTAAAAGTTACACACACACATATATATATATATATATATATGTGTATTGATTAAATCTTTAGATATTATTTGTATATTCAAGTGGGATACTTGCCATGTTAAGAATGCAGTCTTTATAAACATAGGAAACGTTACTGCCTGGTGTCAGCTCATTTTTGGCTTCTAGTCAAAATCTGTCTAATAGCTGATATGCATATTATTTTCTAAGCGAAGGTTAGATGTGGCACAAGGCCGAAATCTGGGATACCTGGCAAAAATCGAACTCGCATCTCGTGTGTAATAATTCTAACTTGCACGTCTAAGTGCCCAAGAGATGATACACATGTGTATGCGAAAGACATTTTGAAAAATTAATTTCAAAATTTGACAATAACTAAAGACTGAGAATCTCAATCTTCATTTCGAAAATTTTGGAACTTTTATTTCCACATACGCACGTACCCGGACACATTCATATATCTATATATAATATATTGGATTGAAACATTTCAGCCTGACCAAGAATCTCTTTCCACAATAAACTGGATGTTTGTTCCTTTGACTAACGCTGCAAGTTTGTTGAACCGAGAATTGTTAAAGTCTTTCGGGTGTCTATCTTTTCCTTTGCCCGTCTGGCTGTATATACATACATACATACATACATACTATCTCACACTTTCACACACACACACATATATATATATGCTCTCAGGTCTAAATTCATGCCACTAAGTCCTTTTGGATCATCCAAACATAATCACTGATGCGTAAATTTGAAGCGTTGCAGAAGTAGTGGCTGGAAAAAGAAAGAGAAACTGAAAGTGCTATTTCTTTCTTGCCTTGATTCTTGCACGCCCCCGACCTAGTCCGTCCGTCCTTCTTTATTTCTCTCACAACACAACTGTTGGTTAAGTTGCGTAGGCGCTAGCCGATCTAGCATACCAGATTTCGGCGCAGCCCATAATGTGGGCACTGGTGATGGTCGGCTTTGAAAATTCGTACCCGATTCTAGGAAACTCCTAGTTTTATTTTGAGCGAATATAGAGCAAATGCCGAGTAGAAAAACAAAGTTAGAAAAAATCGATATACATTTTTCTCCCGCTCCTCGCTTCCATTACCACTGATAATTATTTATCTGTCACGTTATTCACTGTAGCAGGGTTCTCTCTGACCTGTGTCGAGCAGTGTAGGTTGCAAATATTCTCACTGCTTCTGCCTCGTCACTGTCTGCTCTGAGAACAAAATGATTAGTAGTAGAACTATTGCTATAACCATGAATTCTGTAACGCATCGTGAAATTGATACAGTTCTCTTTTCCGACTCGTGCATTGCAGCAATGAAGAGTGGGTATTTCTAGCGGACCATGAAAACCGGCGAGTAGGAGACAGTTATTAGCGAGCACAGAAATATTAAGAGCCGAGCCTAAGATAAGGCCAAATGTCTATTTTACTTGTGATCGTGTGTTCATTCGCCATTAGATGCGATTGTTAGGTTGGCCAACTGATTCTACAGATAAGCAGACAGATGGCACAATTGGCGATCAACTTCAATACGAATTTTCTTGGGTAAAATATCTCTGAACTCAGCACTGTATAGAAAACTTGCAGCTAATCAAGTTTAAATTTATGAAATTTCATCTATGAATATTGAAAGAAAACTGTCAAAACGTCATTATTTTTTTATTCACTGAGAATCATACGACATAAATATTGGATAATAATTTGTTTTAAAGAAGCAGGGTTAGAGTTTCGGGTATATACAAGAAAGACAGTCAGGGAAAAGCAATGACATATTAATTGGTTTTGAACAAATGGATAGCAGAGAAGGGTTTGTATTGGGTAACAAAGGGTGTTAAGAGATAGTAAAATGTGGAGGGTAATGATGGCTACATTCTGAAGGCACACGGCACATAGATGTTTAATACGAATATAATTGGATTGAAAATTATCTATAACAATTCTAGTTCAAAAACGGATTAAAAAATTGATATCTAATACAAATGAGAAATAGTAAAGTCGTACAATAAAACAGCATTTCTAAAAATATTTTCTTTATAATCGTCTATAGATACTGTTAGCCAAGATGCCATTAGGGAAGAAACATCAGCATATAACAATGTAAACACAATGGGTTGTTGCTTACTAACATAAAGGCCATCTTGACAAGTGAAGACAAATATGAACACCTTGACTTATTACTTACTGACATGTAGGTTCTTTTGCTAGTAAGGATTAAGACTGGGGGTTTACCTTTCTCTTCATTTGTCAAGATGATTTTCATACTAGCAAGGAATAAGTCTAGGTGTTCACACTTCTCTTCGTTTGCCAATATAACAATGGTCACCTGTAAAATCAAAAAACAGCATTAATCGAAACATTGACTAAAAGCTTTTAAGACAGTCACATTGTTAACTAGTACAGTTATCATCAACTGTCATTATTTTGATCTACGTACCTGGAAAGTATTCTAGTAGAAGATAGAAAGTGTGACACTGAGATCCAAAGGCGTATTGGCATGGCGAAGGAAGTATTTCAGAAGCTTAGTAGACTACCGAGAGACAGGAAAATTTCGTTGTAAAAAAAGGAAATGGTGGTTTATTGTTATGTGATGTGTGTCCTTCAATATAGCAGCCAAGACTGGGCAATATCATCAAAAACGAAGGAAAGACTTGAAGCTACCGAAATGTTGTTCTACAGAAGGATGCTGGTAATATTGTAGACCGAACATGTGAGCAACGACGAGGTTTTGGAGAGGATGTAAACAAAAAGGAAACTGATACTTAACATCAAGAAAAATAGCTTAAGTTTCTGTGGCATATCATGAGGAGGAACGTCTTGGAGAATTTGATACTCACGGGACACATGGAGGGAAATGGAGACAAAGGAAAGCGATTTATGACATATTTACATGACTTAGCCAAATGGAGAGAAGATGACAGTTTGGAAATGATACACGAGTGTTAAGAGCTACAAGGGATAGGGAGATGTGGGAGGTCATGATTGCCTACGTTCTGAAGGGATACGATATGTAAAAGATGAACAACAATATCCTGTCATTAAATACCGAAAGTAGAATGCACCATATTTTATAAAAATCTTTCATAAATTATTCTATAGACATATTTGCGTTTCTCTAAGTTTATTATCATTTCTATGGTATTTTCTTGCTTCTTCGTTAGCAAATAGATTAATACCGGGTGTGATGGATAAATTTTACCTTTTTAGATTTTTAATTTTGCGCATTTCTTTGTTTATGATTGATTTTGTAGACTGTACATTATATTAAGTCAGTTGGGCACAGAAGGTGATTAAAATAGCAGCATGACGCAGTTCCCCTCGTCAGAATATTAAAACAGCGTACTAGACTTTAATAAGGAAAATATTTAGAGGTATTTTATCGTCGTAAAACTTGCAAGTAACTTGTCCAAACATTAGATTAAAATTATGTTTCCTCAGGACATTAAAATAGCTAAACACTGAAAATTTCACGAGCACTCTATATAATTGTGTTAAAGAATTGTTCTGTTAGATTGTTATACAGCATATCAACTTCAATGGGTTATTAATGCCGACAAGATTTTACACTAGATCAAATATGAATATTATATGCATTTATATGCACTTCTGAAATGAGGGAGTATTTACAGTATTTACATTATTTGGACTAATGTCCTCATCTTTTTTGCCATTTGTACGAGGTTTCGTCAACAAAGATGAGGAAATTAGAACAAATAATATAAATAACATAATATGCATCCTTTGTAATATGCCTTTGTAGATCTGGTTTTATCTGACGTTTTATTGTAAAGGGAGTTTTTAAGTGAATATTTTTTATAGTATTTGTTTTCAAATATTTTTTTACTGGTAGAGATTTCAATATATTGCTTGTCATTATTTTTAAAATGCAATGCTCGTAATTATTTTCTTATAATATAATACGGCTAATCTTGTCTGTAAGAATTTATTTTTTTTATTTCATAGTGTATTGGCCTATGTTTTTGGAATGACTCTCTGCTCATAGCTGGGAATATCGCAGGTGCCTAACAAAACGGACCTGGGAACAACACCTATTAAGAGGTAGTTCTACTCTTTTCAAAACTTCCCAATCAAATGCCTAGATATCGGATACTCTTTGCCGTCATACCCTGGTCGATTTTTATTTTTAGTGCGTGATACACAGATATGATAATACATGAAGTGTGTATCTTCACACACAAACCTGTTACATTCATCTCTATATTTAAAAGAAAACATCGATTATCTTTCCGAATAAAGAATCATAAGTTTGTTTTTAACTCATAATGCAACGGTACAATAGACATCTGAAAATCATTTATTTTATAGCTAAAAAGTAATACAATTTTAATACGTTCCACAGGATAAAGGTTCTAGTTCAGTAATTCTCAAATATAAGCCACTCGCCACCCAGGGGAGTAATTTCATGCCTAAGCGTGCGAAGCTATTTTACTCAAGGGATAGATTAGGAATGAATTTCTGTCATTATAAATCGTAAACAAATTTTAATAGCAACATTAATTTTAAGACAATAAGCTTTGTAAATATATCATCATATATTTTCTGATAATGAGGTATTAAATTTCGAATAAGGTCTAAATCCGGATTTACATTGCGAGTTTGAATGACAATTGATAAATGAAATTGAGACGAAACTGATGTAAATTGTAGGCACTTCTGACAAAGGTGTTAACGGAAAATTAGAAAAATTAACTACCAATTGCAAGAAAATCAGAATGCATGGTTGTCAGCAAAAAAAAAAACCAGGTTCACACTCCACCCACATCTTTTGAACAGGTGAAGAGGCTCATCCCTTGTTTCCTGTTTAGGATGCGGTTTCCGGTTTTCTCTTTTCCAATCTTTTCACTCTTTTTTTTTTTTTCAATTGGAGTAGATAGACTAAACTATCGCCCGGTTCACACTCCACCCACGTCTTATGAACAGGTGAAGAGGCTCATCCCTTGTTCCTTGTTTAGGATGTGGTCTCCGGCTTTCTCTTTTCCAATCTTTTCATTCCTACGTAGCCCCCTGCGCTTCAGTGGCGTTACCGCGTTGCTCAGGGTGATATGATTAAAAAAAAAAGGAACAAGCCAAGCTGAGATTTACTAATTACAGACCAAAATCGATATTGATATTCAGTAAATATTTTACAAGTGGATTGATAATATTACAACCAATTCCGGACAAGCGATGCAATAGCGAAACATGCCTTTCAAAAGCTAATGAAAATATTAGGCAAGAGGCAAAAAGATAAAACAAGCAAATATATTGTCGGTAGAATTTTGACTAGAAGCGATTGTAGAAAGACAAATTTTATTCGGTTCCAAAAGAATGGATGTTCTAGAGACCCATGATCGCCCATATTTTGAAAGCACATCATGCAAAGCATATAAGAATATTAACTGAGCGATTATCGATAAGTATCTACTGAGAGCAAAGAGCATTGGATATAAGGAAGGAGAATGGACAAAAGGAATTTCATTGTAATTGTTTTTAATTATCCCACGTCCTATTTGTCGTAATTGTATTATAAAAGATACTTCATGATTCTGGACGTAATTGTATTATAAAAGATACTTCATGATTCTGGACGTAATTGTATTATAAAAGATACTTCATGATTCTGGACGTAATTGTATTATAAAAGATACTTCATGATTCTGGACGTAATTGTATTATAAAAGATACTTCATGATTCTGGACGTAATTGTATTATAAAAGATACTTCATGATTCTGGACGTAATTGTATTATAAAAGATACTTCATGATTCTGGACGTAATTGTATTATAAAAGATACTTCATGATTCTGGACGTAAATGTATTATAAAAGATACTTCATGATTCTGGACGTAACTGTATTATAAAAGATACTTCATGATTCTGGACGTAACTGTATTATAAAAGATACTTCATGATTCTGGACGTAATTGTATTATAAAAGATACTTCATGATTCTGGACGTAACTGTATTATAAAAGATACTTCATGATTCTGGACGTAACTGTATTATAAAAGATACTTCATGATTCTGGACGTAATTGTATTATAAAAGATACTTCATGATTCTGGACGTAACTGTATTATAAAAGATACTTCATGATTCTGGACGTAATTGTATTATAAAAGATACTTCATGATTCTGGACGTAATTGTATTATAAAAGATACTTCATGATTCTGGACGTAACTGTATTATAAAAGATACTTCATGATTCTGGACGTAACTGTATTATAAAAGATACTTCATGATTCTGGACGTAACTGTATTATAAAAGATACTTCATGATTCTGGACGTAATTGTATTATAAAAGATACTTCATGATTCTGGACGTAATTTTGAACGTTCGGGTATTTCAATGCTTTTGCAAGTCAAGTGAGTAGCATTTTGTTATATTGTGGTGCAGTGGCTATTGGCGCGAATTGAGAAATCAGAGAACCGACTTCGAATTTCAGTTGAACACGTTGCCTTCAGTCACGCGTAAATAATCATTTGGAAAGGTATTAATCTCTCAATTCGCCCTCGAGTTATGGTTTAAATATCATAAAAGCTTGGGTTCTGTAGACTTGTTTGACAATCATTCTACTGCAGAAGTAATGGAAAACTAGTTCTTGACCTTCTGCTCAGTCAGTCATGTCTCTTTCGCGACATGATCACCCAAGCGTGTATCACTCAGGGCACTTAGCTGAGTGATTGAATTTCTCTTTCAGAGAGTGAACAATTTAAATGAAATTTATGAAAAGTATTATCAAAGGTGTAACGCTGATGAATTAAAATCCTGGGCAAAAGTCAAATCACTCGCATAACCACATATTTTATTTTTGCTTTCAGAATCTTCACCAGGGCAAAATTGCTTGTTCGATCGGGCATGGATTGTTTATTTTTTTTATCCATTTAAAACCTCATCTAGGCAAAAATATCAGTTGAACGCTTGGGTTTCCAGGGAATGAAATAGAATTAGAAATCATTGGTGAAGAGAACTGATAAAAGAGCAAAATCCGGAACACAGTTGAGGAAGACAGAAGATTACAATTGACGTTGAATTTACGTTTTTCAGACTGTAGGTGAAATGGAAACGAGAAGTACGATAAAATAAAATCTTAAAATAGAAGTGTAAGTTGAATCTAGTTAGTTAAACAATAAAACAGTTTTATCGAGCTAGTAGCTCTACCTGGCAAACTTATATCAGAAGACGGAAAGTGCAATACGGAATCTGAAGTCGTATTGGCATGGCCGGGAAGGCATTCCAAAAGCTGAGAGATAAGCAAATTTCGCTGAAAACAAAGACGAGAGAAGTTACGTGATGTCTGTTCGCCAGCGAATGCTGGACGATTTCATCAAAGATAAAGAAAATATCAGCAGCCGAAATATGGTTCTACAGAAGGATACTGAGGAAACGTAACATCAGGAAAAGGCAGCTGAAATTTTGGGGATATATAAGGAAGGAGAGCTTGGAGAACCTGATGCTCACAGGACGGACAGATGGGTAGAGGAACAAAGCAAAGTTGCGCACGACATACCTGATGAACTTGAGCAGATGTGTGATGGAGCCGGAATTGAGGAGAGAAAAAGAGACATGGTATTGAGAACTACAATATATATGTGTATGGCCATGATTGCTTACACTCTGAATGGATACTGCACATACAAGAAGAAAACTTCTCATAGTTTGGTTACATTTCCAATCAAGAGATACCAATTTGCCTTGCTATTTAAATTGAAATGAACAAAACAGAACTGACTGGGATTTGTATTCTCATATAGATTTCATTTTTCTGCGCTGATAACCTTTAATCTTCACGTTTCTACAATGAGCACAATAATATATTAATAATCCATTAAAAATAAGGAAAATTAGTCTAAGATCAACTTGTACAACAGGCATTCGTTATTATGTTTTACAAATGACAACATTAAGAAGTATCATTGGTGGAAAAGAAAAAACGTAAATTACAAACGACGTGTAAAATAAATGAGATAATTATTAACAGCCAAATTTAGTTGCTGTCGAATTTTTGCTATCGAACGATCCGGGTCGATGGCAAAGAAAAAAAACATTAGTGTTGCATTAATCAGAAGTAAATCGATTATTTGATTGATGAAACCGCTTTTTCTGATGTAGTCGGTTGTGTTATTATTCATTAGGTATGGAAAGCTGATACATTTACTTGAATATTATGCAGTTAGTGTCAGAGGAAAAGCTAGTTTCAAGATAGGCTATTTTCTAGGCTTAGATTTGAATTTCGTCCTCAATTGAAACAAGGGAACTTGAAATTTTTCGCACACTTTGGTTCATCTGTGCCACAAATAAAATAATGGCATATCGATTTGAATTTGGCCTGTATGTGGTTCGTCAATTAATACACGCTTCCTAAAATAGGGAGATGCATATTATTGTCGATATAGAGAGAAAACTATAATTGATGCCGATATTTTAATTTTTAATTTTAATTAATTTTACTGTACATTTCTCTGACTTGTATATCATTAATGACATCATGTTTATTTTTGTTCTTTATCTAACTGAACTCTGATTACAATGGCTTCTAACGTAGCCTGTTGGCTTTAGCATAAAGTACTCATATTCCAGGCTTTTAGCTTATTTTCCAAGCACAAAGCCCAAAGTATAGAGTACCCAGTGTGGATCGATACCCTCATTCATTTTATAGTTTCTAGTGCGACAAGCTTGCTAACCATTACACCACGTCATGGTTTCCTGCTCATACAGAATCAAAAACAAGCACCAAATAAAAGAAGCCACATCAGGGGAAGACTTTCCAAAAATTAACAACTAAAATGGACCTCACCTGTAACTTAAATAGACAATGACAGAATTATGATGTAGACATTGCACAGTACATTGAAATAAAGTTTAGGAAGAACGCACCCATCTATACATGAAACCGCGTAAATTTTTTCTTGAAAAATTCTTTTAAACATAAAATTTGATAAATTTCAAATGACAGTAGCACTGTATGTACAGTCATGGATATAATTTTCTTTTCATTTATCTCTCTGCATTCAACTGTATTAAGAAGTATGGATGACAACAAGGGTATTTCTTTAATAACAAAATCGGTAACAGGGTGTATTTAGAGGTACACGTCACAACGACTCAGAACACAGTATTCTGGAAGAATAGACTTTGAAAAACAGTAGCTACTCTAGCATTTACGCATCGTTCATTCAGCTATGAATTAGAACACTGACAAATATTGGGCGTGTATAATGATAATATATACTCGCTAAAAATGTCTGCCTCCTTCTACCGAGCATCCATAGCTCAGAGGTAGAATCGCCGACTGACGCCAATTCGGTCGGGTTTCAATCCTGTGTTAAAAGCAATTGGAGTCTAACCGTACTGATGAACTGTGATACAGCAAAACAGATCTGTCTACGGATGCCTATAATATATATATATATATATATATATAGTCTATTCGCAGACAGATCTGTTCTGCTCAACATTACGGTAAGACATCCGATTGCTTTTAACCCAGGATTGAAACCCGACCGAATTGGTTTCAGTTGGCAATTCTACCTCTAAGCTATGGGCGCTATCTAGAAGGATGCAGACTTTTAGCGTATGGTGTATCATACGCAAATTTTACTAATTTTTTATTCATTCATCGGAAGTCTATAACTTTCAACTTTGTCTTTTTATTATTTCGTTTAATTTCTATTTAATACACATTTTTATATTCAGTGCATGCTAATACCGTGCAAACTAATACAATATGGTCAGTTGTTTCTAGATATTTTCCCATAATCTGCAGTTCCGATCAACACAATTATTAGCGTGTGTGTTGATAATTTCCAGTTACCAATTATTAGTCTCTTGGAATATAAATACAAAAAATTCTGTTTCAGCTTCTAACCCTACGATGAAAAATGGCTGATTGGTCCGGGGTTTGTCTACATCACCTTGTTTGTTTGATTGGAACAGTTTTATCTTACGATCGTTTCTGCATTTTGTACGCTGCATTTGCATTCATTTGAGGCTTTTGCTGCTGCAGTAGTTGTATTCTGGTTTATTTTCATTTCTTGACCAATTGAAATGTAATATATTATTGCCTCTATTCCAGAATAAAATTTCTTTCTTTCCTGATATTTGAAACAGCCTATCTTTCAGTCATTTGTAGGATCTAAGTATCTTGAAAGACCGATTGTTGTAATTTTGTAAGATATTTCTAGATGGGTGCGTTTTTCTCTGACTTCTTTGGATATCGACAAAGATAGACGAGCAAAATCAGTCTTAGCATGTGTCAAGTGAGAAACATTATCGGTTTGATATCTATTTACTTATTATAGTGTTTATAGGATTTATGTACCATATTCTTAATCTTTTTGACAAAATCTAGATTTAGTTTGTGTTTTCCTGTAATTCTCTCTTTCTGGGATATTACACTTACATATTGAGCTATGCCAAGTCCATAGAAATTTCATCATTGAAACATTGTTGAAACAGTATTGAGGACACATTTAAACTCATTGTGGTCTTTGGCAATGATTTGACGATTATCTTTATAGATTCTTTGATTAAACAATTTTATATCTTCTATCCATAGTTATCACTGTTAAGAAAATCAATTTACAGCTGAGTGCAACATCAATTATCAGATAAACCAAGCAATTTATGTCAGACACCTTAAATAAACTAAATTTTTTGAGTCAAAACTTCTAAATCAGAAGTAACGAACTTTTCCAATTCATTGCCAAAATTTAAATGATAAAGATTATCCGTAATATACACCTCTAATGAAGATTGCATAAAAAATGAAAACCTAAAAACTTTTGTTTGATATTCATAGATATATCTCATCACATTTATGCCTTCACTATGGAAGTTAACTAAACACATTCAGAGCTTCTCTTTTGACAGTTGGAAAGAAAGACCAAACAAAGACATAATGTAATAAACCTATTTAATTGTACATGATGAATATCATTAAAATGGTTTCATTATATCTGATTTCCACGCTGTATTTCGAACATGTAATCACATTCTGGATGTGCATTGTGGTACAGTGGATATCGGCTCGGAACGAGAAATCGAGGAGCTGAGTTGGAATTCCAGTTGAATCCATTGTATTCACTTACGCGCAAATACCCTTGGGAAAGGTATTAATCCGTCTCTTCCTTCCAGTTATGGGTTAAATAGCAGGACAGATTGGGTTCTATAGCCTTGGTCGGCAACCAGTCTACAACAGAAAGCAATGGCAAACTACTGCGGGATAATCTTCTGCCCAGTCAATCATGTCTCGAAAGAGACATGATCGCTTAAGCGTCTATCACGTATGGCACTTAACTGAACTGAATCACATTCTAATCTGAAAGCACCAACATCTTATTGTGTCGTTAATTTGAAATCACCCCTCTAATATGGTTGATATTTGAAGTTTATCAAAATGGACTTAAATAACATTGAACATGATTTACAATCAAGAAAGAGAATATAAGCATAGTTCTTACGTTCTTGAAGTTTTTATTTCTATTGTTAGTTTACTAAATGTTTTGATGAAAACATTTGTTGGTGTAGATATATTCAATCGTGTTATTTTTAAAGGCTTATGGTCTGATTGTTTTTGAAGAAAATAGTACTTTCCAATAAGCAGACTAATATTGGTTTAAATACAAATTGAAAGGTTTCTACGATTTTACTTTGAGAAATATTGACATCGGTCAATATTATATGTAATGAAAACAATGCATTTTTGTCCAAAAATGATGGATTTCGTTACTGCAAAAATAGTAGCTAAGCAAGAAAAAGTGAGGACATTTTTAGGTTCAGCGCGTTCAAATTAGTTAAAAAAGATATTTTCTACTCTCGCATCGATCAAAAACCAGGTGTGGACGACAAAGTGAACCTCGCTGCTGTACTTGAAAGGGACCTCCAATCCGTAGTGGCCTGGGGTAGGAAATGGCTGTTATCAACTAACCACCATAGAAACTCGCATCTACCTCCCATTAGCATGGGACAGGCTAGCCTCCTAGAGAGTAAAATACTACGCCTCCTTGGCCTTACACTTTCGGCGGATCTCAAATGGAATGACTATATCGAATCCATTGCCAAAATTGCTGCTATGAAAGTAGGCTCTCTGTGTAGGGCCCGGAAGTTTTTCCCACCTGAATCTATTCTGCACATATACAAATCTACCATCCGCCCGTGTATTGAATATTGCTGCCATATCTGGTCGGGTGCTCCTGCTGCTCTTCTTGGGCTTCTTGACAAAATACAAAGGAGGATCTTTAACGTGGTTGATACTGACTTGGCAGACCGGCTGCAGCCGCTCTCTCACCGGTGTGATGTGGCTTCCCTGTGTCTCTTCTAAAAGTAGTTTCATGGCTTCTGCTCCGATGAGCTTAGATCACTGGTGCCGCCTAAGCACGAATTTACAAGATATACTAGATTAGCAACTAGGTCCCACACTTTTACATTTAAACAAATAAGATGTAACCGTAAATTCTACCCCAACAGCTTCTTTTCTCGCGCTTCCCTCCTGTGGAACTCCCTTCCACAAGTCTGCTTTCCCGACAGCTACAATCTCCAGGTGTTTAAATGTAGGGTCAATAGACACCTCCTATCACACTAACTCCCAATTATTCTCAGAACACACTCATCTACCCAACCCTCATTCTCGGTATCCTTACCCGCCTATCACCCACCCTCTGACATTTCCTATATTTAATCATCCTTTCTCCACTCTATGTAGCCCCCTGCGTAGTAGTGGCAGTGACATGCCTTGTTCGGGGTGAAAAGCTTATAAAAAAAAATAAAAAAAGTTTCAACTCCATTTAATTATTTTTTTTTTGTTTACCGGTGTTGTTATTACTTCATTTGATTTTTATTGCGTATAAATTATCTTCGTTTTTCCAGTTAAATACCCACGTTCAAAAATAACTTCATGATTTTTTCCACTGATCATTTTGTAAAACAATAGTAAGATCAAACACACTTTTTAATATCATATCTCCCCAAGCAAAGCATTTTACTGCCACAGTTTTGCAGAGGTTGCATAGGTGGAAATTTATGAGAAAGAGTAACAGGTTACAGAGGGTGTCAGGAAGAGGATAGCAGAAGAATGAGAATAGTGCTGAGAATAGTGCTGAGAGTAGAGTAGACGGAGAAAGAAGCATGAAAAAGAGGATGAAGATTAGTGAGATAGACTTCTATTGACTATACATTTAAATTCTTGGTGATTTTATCTGTCGAGGAAGCAAGTAAACGGAAGGGAATTCCACAGGCGGGAAGTGCGAGAAAAGAAGATAATGGAATAGAATTTGCGCTTACATTTTATTTGTATCGCAGTAAAAGGGTGGGACATAGTTGCTAATCTTGTGGCCCGAGTAAATTCATATATAAAGGGCACCAGTGAGTTAAGTTCATTGGAGCAGAATCCATGAAAATATTTGTATACGAGACACAGGGAAGCCACATTACGCCGGTGAGAAAGTGACTGTATCTTAGCTGCCAAGTCCGGATTAATTAGATTACAGATTTTGCGTTAAATTTTGTCAAGGACACCTAGGTTGATAGCAGGAGCACCCGACCAGATATGACAGCAATATTCAATGCATGGGTGGATGGTAGATGTATGTATGTGTAGGATTGTTTCAGAGTTAACCCGAAGAGAGGCAGTGTTTTGCTTTCAGGGAGACTAGTCTGATTCATGCTAATTTACATAGATAAAACTCTTCGTAAATTGTTAGCTGTACTTGTGTAACAAATTTTATTATTATAAAGGTTGTTATTATTATTATTATGTCATTTTTCATCATATTTCGATTTCTGCTTTGGTCTCACTACCAACCAAGTCTGCGGGGAGACCTAAGGCAGGTAGTGGCGTGTTGTTATGGCTCCATTTCATGTTTTTCTATCTTCCCTATCATCTCCAGCATTACATAGATAAAGTTTTCCTTAGTGTGTGGGCTGTACTTAATAAGACAATTTTTTGTATATCTCTTAAGCTGGGGTTTCCAGGGATTCTTTCAATGTGTTGTTTTGTTCCATTTTTTATCATTCCAAGTGCACCTACTATCACTGGCACAACTCTTGCTTTCAATTTCCACATTTTTTTATTTCAATTTCCAGGTCTTTATATTTTGACAGTTTTTCAAATTCCTTGATTGCTATGTTACAATCCGCTGGACAAGCCATATCAATTAATAGACAAGTTTTCTCCTTCTGGTTTATTATTATTATTATTATTATTATTTTTAATTTACACTTCTTTTTAATACTTTACAATTCAGGTGACACACGTTGCGGTGGTGGACACTTTGAGACATATTTTCAATTGTGTTTTCTGTCTGCAAGGAAGTAAAAGGAAATGAAGTAATATCCGACCATAATCCCTAACCTCGTCCATGTGATTCAAGAATGACAAAATAATCTTATAATATAGTCCAAACGGAAAAAGATAGCTCTGTTTATATATGCAAAATAAAATGAATTGTTTAAAAGATTTACTACTGTCCTTATATAGAGAACAAGCGGTTTCGTTTAACACCATTATTTCTTGGGATATATGCATTCTTCGGCAATATGTTTTAAAAAGGCGGTTATTATAATTTTATTAGTAGCTGCAACTGTTAATGTTAATTTATATATTTTTTTCCTGAGAATAACAAAAAAATAAGCATTATTATATTTTCTATTAGAATGATTTACTTAAACGTTTTGAACTGTATTAATGGGAATAATAAGGATTTCCTCATAGCTTGTTTACACATTTTCTCCTAATTAATTTTCATGATTTTATGAATAGAATTTTTTATATAAATTTAAAATTTTCTAATTGATTAATACTAAATTGCACTAGATTACATGTAATTTGGTAAGTTTTTAGAATGTTGTAATGATGAAATTAATCTTGTAAATAATAAAATTAAAAAATAAATAGGGTTGTTGTAAATGCTCAACAACAAAAGAAGCATGAATTATCATTCATATGTTGTTCTTTTATCACCTTTCTAATCATCTATTTTCAAGATACAAACATTGTCTAGGAGTGAATTTAGTGACAATATTAACGGTGTAAATGGAAAAACCGTCGTTTTGACAGACTATTTGTTATCCCAACACTCAGCAGTAAGTTAATTGCCCTATATGATGCACGCTTAGAAAATCATATCTCTTCATATCCATATCTCCTTGAGCAAAAGATTGTGCAGCATTTGATTTCTTTCTGTGGTTGACTGGTTGTCAGTCAAATCTATGAAACCAAATCTTTTCTGCTATTTAACTTATAGCATGAGAGGAGGAGATGGATTCATACATTTCTTAAGATTATTTAGGCGTAAGTAATTACAATGTCTTTAGCTAGAATTCGAACTTTCCATGAAGGTTAAATAACACCTAATTATATATATATATATATATATATATATATATAATATCGCAGGATGCGCAGAGAGTTACATAGGAGGAACGTTATGATAAAGCGGCAGAGAGGGACAGGTTATAGGAAGTGGGTAAGAAAATTATGAGAATCCTGATGAGTTGAGTGAACGGAGAAAGAAGCATGAGAGAGAGGATGCAAGTCATTGAGATAGGAGATGACTATCGACTTTACTTTTAAATTTTTGGAGATTGTAGCTGTCGGGAAAGCAAGTAAACGGAAGGGAATTTCTCAAGCGGGATGAAAAGAAGCTGATGGAATATAATTTATGTTTACATTTTAATGGGTTTACAGTAAAAGGGTGAGACCTAGTTGCTAATTTTATGGCTCGTGCAAATCCATATAAAGAAGGCACCACTGAGTTCGGTTAATCAGAGCAGAAGCCGTGAACGTGTTTGTAGAAGGGACACAGGGAAGCCACATTACGTCGGTGAGAAAGTGACTTTATCTGAGCTGACAAGTCTGGATCGATCACATTACAGATTCTCTGTTTGATTTTGTCAAGGCCCCCTATGTGAATACCAAGGGCACCTGACCAGATATTTCAGTAGTAGTTAATGCTCGGGTGGAGGGTAGGTTTACATATGTGGAACATGGTGTCAGACAAGAAAAAAATCCTGGCCCTACAGAGAGAACCGACCTTCTTAGCAACGAATTTAGCTATGGATTCGATATAATCATTCATTTTGTGGTCTGTTGTGAGACTTAACACGGGGCGGTGCAGTGTTTTACTTTCAGGGAGACTAGTCTGATCCATGCTGATGGGGGTAGGAGCGATTGCCTGTGATAGTTAATAGTTAGCAGCTTCGTTTTGGAAGCATTAAAAATCACGAGCTATTTCTCACCCCAGTCCAACACAGATTGGAGTTTCTTTTCAACCTCTGCAGCGGCAGATACCAGCAATTCAGTCGGAATATGTAATACATAAGAGGAGCTCTGACATTTGAAGAATTACAGATGCGTTATCATCATTGAAAGATAAGATATGTTGTGCATTACTTAGAAGCCTATAATATCAATACGATCCAACATTATAATCAACTAAAATTAATAATTTTTCCTCAAACCTTAATGTAGCATACGTATTGCAAGTATATCATGGCTGTGAAATTTCTGTTTTCTGTGTATCATTATCCACACTTTATTGGAATATCGTATAATAAGAGTTTTCTTGATTCCAAACTTCTAACTGGATTAATGCAAATGCTTCCTCAGTTCCAATCTTCTTTATGGACCCTAATAAAAGGCTTCTTGATATGAAATGATTGGTTCACTGCCAACATATTCGGTGGCAGCTTTCCTTTTTCCGTAATCAAAGGATAAATGTCACATCACAGATATTTAGTTATTGCTTTATATACTTTTTCGGGATTTGCGCTCTGGTGCAATGGATATCAACTTGAAATGACAAATAAGAGAGCCGAGTTCGAATGCAAGTTGCATTCAAGTTACAGTCAGTCTGTTAAGTTCCATATGTGATACACACTTGGGCGATCATGTATCGAAAGAGAAATGATTGACTGGGCAGAAGTTTATCCAGCAGTAGGTTGCCATTGCGTTCCGCGGTACACTGTTTCCCAGCTAAGGCTATAGAAGCCAATCAGTTCTGTAATTTAACTTATAAGTGGAGGGAAGTGACGGAATGTACTAATAAACCTTTTTGTATAAATGCAAATTAATCGGTAAAACGGAATGAGTTAATTTTTAATTGTGTATCCATAAAAACAAATTATTAGAAATAAACAAAGAAGTAATGAACTGTGTAGCATTTGTGTGTCTATATGGCATAGAACGCTGGAAATCTTCCCCACAGATAAAGAAGATACATAAAGCAACAGAAAGAGGTGTCCATAGAACGATATTTGGAATACCATGAACCGAGCATGTGAAAAATTATGTTTTTTTTTTTAGATCAATTGCAACAGAAGTACTTTCAGAAAATACCTGAAAAAATCAGTTAAAATATTTCTAGTTCATAAGAAAAGGATGTCTTTTCACCGGATCTGTTTAACTTCTATAGCAGAATATTTTGAGGACTCTAGAAGTTATGCCTGGATTCGGCATCGGAGGCCACAATTTAAACAATCTAAGGTAGTGCTAATAGCAGACAGAAAGGAAACTACAAGACCTCCTACAGAAGGTAGCTGAAGAGTGACAAAAGTCTACAAATAAACTGCAAGAAAACCGTATATATCAAGGAACATCATATATTGAAGAATTATGAATTTTAAAATAGCTAACAAAAAAAACACTGAAATTTAAAGATAATTCTAATCAAAATCATATTTGACAATTTTCATTCAAGAAAAATTAATTAATTGTAATATGTCAGCTCTTCCACGAGTTTTAGTAAGATATTTTTTGACTTGTCACAGTGCCTTCTAAATATATAGGCTGATAATTGGTATCATTGTGATTAAATGATCGACGTGAGCTGAGTTCTTCCTGATGTTATAGTGTAAACAATAACGCTCTTTTACCATTGTTAATTGAATGTGTAACTCTGACCACGTGACCACAACTATATCAATTATAAGCACCCATATGTAAAAAGACACTTTGAAAAATGTAATAGAACAGTTGGCTGTGACGGACAACTACATCCGGCCGTAGATAACTTCAGCAAAGCGACAACCTGATAAAGCAAATGTGCCTGGGAGCTTTCAGACTATATAAAGTCTAAAACTTTGGCTGAAGGGAGAGAGACTGGCTAACGAGGCCCGACGTCACTTTGTATGGGCGATCTCTCTCCGGCTGCTACAAATAAGCATTACCGACGAAGAATAAAAATATAAGATATATAGCGTGTGTGTTATTCATTGTTTTCCGGCGTAATATACTAGATATTCTCTATCTCAAACTATATATTTCTTAAACGATGATTCAAAAATCCAAACGTGTTCATTTTCCTTGTGCAGCGTGTCAGTAGAAAAAAAAATAAAAATTTAAACTTTGTTTGCAAAAGAAAACTAGTAGGTATCAAATTTTTGCCTATGTTATTTGAAGAATACTGAGCTAAAAGTTGGCAGATTTTAAATCTCAGAAGGACAAACAAATCTAATAGGAGGAGAAGAGCATTATCCCTTATTCTATTCAGTCAATTCAATTTTAACTTCAATTAAACTAAAAGCCATTGAACTAAGATCACGTTGTTGGTTTATTTGCTGCAAACCCAGCTTCAATCGATCGGCATATTTTCCAAACACTCATTTGAAAAGACAATCGAATATGTTGTTTCCGAACAATGACATTTTGTATTTCTCGCAATGTTCCCTTCAAAATATTTTTATCCGCGCTTTCAGAATGTATTTACTACACCTGTCACAAAATAGTTACACCATTTATATATATATATATATATATATATATAATTGCTTACAATAAAAAGAACAGCTCTCAACAAAAAAAGGATAGCATATCTATATAAAAACGACGTTAGCCATATGATCCATATTTGAAGCTTCTCTCCCGTACTAAAAAAGCACTACCATTATCATAGCCTCAACGTACCTACGAACACAAAAATCTATTCATTTATTTACACACAGAAATATTACCACACAAATCAAGATATATGATAACTTCATAAGCGGTGTTTATTTTTTATTTGGTGACATAGTGATTGTGAATTCAATCTCTGAATCAGGCAGTGTGCATTTGACGAGAAATAATCGAACAATAATATAAAAGAAAAAGAACTCCGCGATATTACCAGGCATAAGCAGTGGACCGAAAGAAGTCGAACCCCATTGATTAAATATTTTTTTCAGTTAAGAATTCCCTGTATGTTAGCCAAATCAATATACAGTTGAGGAAGGATGGAAAGTATGGCAGCCGTAATCTTGTGATAGCCACTGCAACAAAGAAGAGTATTATAGACCAAATATATATAGTGTTAATAATAATAAATGTAAATAGATTTTTCATGACGTCACATGAGGAAGAGAGCTGGGATGGCCCCATTTTTCAGCCATCGACAAAATTCAAATCGTCGACAGTGTTCACGCAAACTTGTAGTTGGTGAAAACTTTTCCGATTAAAAAACCCTTTCCCACAAATGAAACGTCGTTAACCTCTCGTTATTCTAGCCCTACTTTCATAACTGGCGGTCAGGTGTAAAATTTCTTTAATGTTCTCAAGCAAGACACGCAGAGAAAAACCCAGACATGGCCCGTACGCTTAATCGACTAGTTCTTATTTCAATCATATTCCATTTGTTTAGAAGAAGATCATTCAAACAACTTTTATCCAAGTTTTTACCTTGTGGTACAGATTCTTGTGGAGATGCTTCTGATCTCAACACCCTTAACCACTTACAAATCTAAGATTAACCATTTTCTAGCATACATCATCACTTTTCTGTCCTTAACTCTAGTCACTTGAAACAATCGCAACTATTAATCATCTAAGTTTAGTGTTTTTTAAGTCTTTTATTACGTAATTATATAAAAAAACATTAGTAATTCAAAGAAAAAAAAATTCAACAAACTCAAACGTGATCATAGGTTGGCTGTGCAGATTTGGAAATCTACGCTGTTCTGCAGGCTATAATAAAGTGGCCTTTACCGACGACCTTTGGATATTTCTTGTCCAACAGCCAACATGTCACAATTGTCATTGAGCCTTGCTAATCTGTTTTCCTCTGACCTGAGAGCCTAATCTGCAAACTTCCTATGAAAGAACAACTGTCATTCTTGTCATCTCCCGGTTATAAATCCTTTCCCCCACTCGTTCTTTTTTACGTATCCAGTCATTTCATGAGTCTTCTACAATTTAATGAGATTTTTTAATTTTATCCGATAATACATTCATAAGATTAGATTAATACATTGATATTTATATTTATTTAATGTCTCTCTAATTTTTAGATGATCATATTTCAACATTGTCTTTAATTAATATATTGTTTTGTTTTGTTTTGTTTTTTTCATTTGTATATTTCATATGTCCGTTGTGGTACAGTGGATATCGGCTCGGAACGAGAAACCGAGGAGCCGAGTTCGAATTCCAGTTGTATTCTCTTACGCGCAAATACCCTTGGGAAAGGTATTAATCCGTCTCTTCCTTCCTTAGCAGGAGAGATTGGGTTCTCTAGCCTTGGTCGGCAACCAGTCTACCGCGGAAAGCAATGGCAAACTACTGCGGGATAATCTTCTGCCCAGTCAGTCATGTCTCTTTCGAGACATTTCATACATATTTCATAATTTCACCCCAAGCAAGGAATGACTGCCACCAATGCTCAAGTGCGTTACAGTGAGATAAAATACTGAGTGCATAGGGCTTTAAAGAAAGGATATAAACGTGAATAGATTCAAGATAGAAGATGCCAATTAACGTTGCATTTAATTATTTGAGATTATAGCTATCAAAGAAGCAAATTAATCGAAATAAGTACCAATGGATGGAAGTTCGATAAATGTAACATTTCGAATAAACGTATCAGTTGCATTTAATTGTTCGAACTGTAAAAGGGTGTGATACCAATCAAGTAGCAAATCGGTGACAATGTGACTGAAGTCAAAATGTTAAGTCAGGACTTATTATTTTGCAGATGCTTTTTTCGAATTTCGTCGAGATCCACGGGATGAAAGCAGGAGCATACGACCCTATATGGCAAAACTATTTATTGCAAGAACAAATGATAGATTTATATATTTACAAGAAGAATTATGACGGTAAAAACGTTCTGCCCCGAAACACAAGATTCAACATTCCCAGCAGTAGATGCAGTTATAGATCAAAACAATAAATTATTTCTGTCTCATTTAACGTACCTTATCGCAACGTGATATTTCTTTGAACAGGAAGTATAAACTACTATCTTAACGATATTTGTCTATGCTTGTCTCTATTTATGAAATGCGATATTGTAATTATTTACACTATTTACATTGTTCGGATTTTATCGTAATTTTCATTGCTATAGTCACGATGTTTCAGTCATTGTAGGATCCGGTCATATTCAGTTGATTAGACTTTCGAACTTAGCACTTTATTACGTCCACTGAGAGAGATTATTCTGCTTCCACGTGTCGTCTATATTCTGGATGCTTCAGTATCTGCTGTCTCGCTTTAAATCAACTCTCAACTTTCTAATCCTCGGCTTGGGCAAGAAATATTAGGCCTTGCTGACTACACATGGAGAGATATGAGAGATCAGAGTCCACGGTGAGTTGAAATAATTGACAGAGAACATCGGAAAATACGATAAAAATATCGGCACATATGCTAGGCCACACAAATGTTCTCAGCGGGACATTCATAGAAATTAATACAGTATTGGAACCAATAATATAGATGTTCTATCAAAATAAAAAAAATAACAAAATTGTAATATGAGTTCAGATGAAAACTGTTTCAGATACGTTCTTGACGTTCCAAAATTAATGCACATATGATCATGGCTACGTGCACCAGTGTACTGAAAGCGTTAGTTGAATCCAATAATTTGTGGTAACAACAAAAGAGAAAATTTTAGAGAGATTAGTGAATATGACAACGAATATTAGAATAAAATCTGTATTACTGTCAATAGTGTAAATACGTTAAACATATCTAATTCTTGGAAACCTGTTCTTAAGGCCGGAATTCACTAGCATGAATGCGATCGAAAAATTCCCAGGTAGTCTAGAAAATGCGTTAACCCGTTTCGACATTTCCCACTTGTGAACATTAGAATGTGTGGCAGATTTCCAGATGTAAAGAGATGCTTTCTCAGATATTAAAATTCAAGATATGATTATTTTCACAAAAACATTGCCCATCAAAAAACTGAATTAAGGGCGAGAATAAGTAGTATCAGTCCTAAAAAAACTCAAGCTCAGAGCCACTATTGCCATAAAGTTAGCACCATTTTGCTATCGAAAGAGTTAAACGTAACCTCAATCATACTCTAATAGTTTTTCTCGCATGTCCAATTTATAGAACTTACTTCTGTTCTCTTATTTACTTCATTGAGAGCTGCAATCTCCAAAAGTTTAAAATTCAATGTCAATAAGAATCTTGTTTTTCTTTTATTCGCATCTTTATCATATCCTTTCTTCGACAGCCTTGTAACTTTTGCCTATTACACTGAAACACCTGTGCACCAGTGATGGTCTTGCTCAGTTTATGGTGAAATGTTTATAAAAATAAAAATTCAGATTAGCAGAAATTGTTGATTATAACTTAAACAAATTTGATGACATTTGAACGCGCTGGTCACGTCTCTCTTCTCAGAGATAATAGGTAGACAATTAAAAACATATCGTGAATATCAAGACAGGGCAAAAGAATAATAGAACGGAGTATATGGGCTAAAGTGGCCACAAATAAAAAAAACAAAGAGAGGATCATTCAACAAAACTCAAATTACAAATGTGTGCCAGTATATATATATATATATGCCAGTGTGTGTGTATATATATATATATATATATATATATACACACCCTCTTACCCGGCGATTGAGAACTCTGGGGAAAGAGTAGAAATTAACACTAGCTATTCACCGGTATTTATGCATTGTTCTTCAACGATGGATTGAAAAACTTTTGAAGACTGACGTTTGTATACATTGTGTATAAAAACACGGTAAAATCTGCTTTTCTCCAAATTGTGCCGATAGCTTAGTGTTAGAATATCTGGCTGATGGCAAGTCGATCGGATTTTAGTCCTAGTTTGAAGCAATTTGATGTCTAACCGTGATGATGACTTTTGATACAGCAATATATATATATATATATAATATTCATCCACATACAAGCCTGTTTCGCTGTATCACAGCTCATCAGTGTGGATAGACACATCCATTTGCTTCTGGCCTAGAGCAAAACTTGACCGATTTAGTGTAAATCGGGGCCGCTACCTACTAAGCCATAAGCGCATTGAATCAGGGGAAGTAAATTTTAACGTGTTGTTTATAAGCAGTAATATATATATATATATATATATATATATAGCTGTGTGTATCCCTGGGTATGTTTTTGTTATATTTTATTGATTTTATGTTTAAGATGAATACTTTTTTAGTTCTTAACAAAATATCAAATCATGACTTTAGGCAATGAAAGCCCCATCCAAGAAAACTTTTAAACCCATCAATATTTTTTCTCCAACATCCGTGGTATTCGTACAAAATTTACAATGTGGGATCATTTCTTTCGAAAATTCCCAGAACCTCCTAGCTCACAGTGAGACAAATCAAAACTCTGCTATCACTCTCTCTGATTTCTCGATTACATGGCTTCTTCCATGTGCCCTGTCCCTTTAAGGCGTAGACGATCATGGCTTTCCACATCTCCCTATCCTTGGTGGCTCTTAGCAGGCCTTCTCTTGTTACAGCACGTAACCCCCGTTCCTTCATCCACGTGATTAGTTCCTTCAAATATGTTGTCCGTTGCTTTTGCCTGTCTCTTTTCCCCTCAATCTGGTCGGTTAGTATCAGTTTCTGCAAGCCCTCCTTCTTCATTTCATGTCCCAGGTACTTCAGCTGTCTCTTCCTGATGCTAAGTATTAATTTCCTTTATGTTTCCATCATTTCCGAAACCACATCTTTGCTCACATGCTCGATCCATGACATTCGCAGCATCCTTCTGTAGAACCACATTTCAGTAGCTTCAAGTTTTTCCTTCATCTTTGAAGATATAGTCCAGCATTCACTGCCATATTGAAGAAAAGAAAACACATAGCAGTCTAGTACTCCCTTCTTTGTTTCTAGTGAAATTGTCCTGTTTCTTTATACTCTACTCAACTTCTGGAATGCTTCCTTATGGCTGCCTTCCTCATTTTGCTGTTTACTCGCGTAGTTGTTTGTGTCTTTCTGCTAACATCTCTAACTGGCTAGAGAAAACACTCTTTCCTACATAAATTTTATATGAAAATGATTTTGTGATAGATAACATCAATTCCCATCATACCAAGTGGTTTTAACACTTTGTTAATCATCTTGCATATATACCCAAAACGTCTCAATCTCTGAATGTCTGCTTTCGTGTCTGACATCATTGCTAATGCTAGTCTCATAGAGAGTAACAGACTGCGTCTCTTTGACCTTACTTTTTCAACAAAATCTATTAAATTTGGTTTACTGTGTATTGCTAGAATGTTTTCTTGTCAGAATCTATCTTCCTCGTTTATAGATCTACCATTCAACCCTGTATTGAATACTTTTTGCTATATCAGGTTCTTCATAATATCGAAAGAATGATCTGCAATATAATCGATCCTGACTTGGCATATTTAATGGCAAATGCCGTGACGAGATTTTTTCCCTGGTATTCCAACCAGACGAATTCATCGTGGTACTAGATTAGCTTTCAGGTTCCAGCATTTTACTGTTGAAATAGTTAATTGAAATAACAGCCACTTCGAGAGTTTTCCTCGCATTTCCGACCTGAGAAACTTTCTTCCTTTTACTTGCTTTGTTCCAAAATAAAAGAAAAAGATGCTTACCAAAATGACTTTTATCAGCAAATCACTGAAAAAAAAACAACAATCATAGTAAAAATCATCATCACGACTCAATATGTACATAAACGCTTTTGACACAGTAAAATTATAGATTTTCATCAAATGTGATATTCCTAACCAAAGAAGTTTAATTCACTTAAATCTTAATTTATAAAATAGAAAACATGTTGGCTGTTGTATTTACATTGTTCAGAATATTCTTCTTATCTTCATAGTCATATTCACGATGTTTCCTCAAGTGAAACAAAAGCTTTGGTTGGAGCGGTGTGATTTTGTCACAAACAGACACGAGATAAATACCTGGCAAGTGTAATGCCGAAAAAATGTTAGAGAAGTGAAATAAAATTGTCGCATTGTACAACAGCCGAAACGTCGGGAATATTGCAATGACGATAAGGACAACAGTCCGAACAAAGTAAATAATTCAGATTCCTCATCTCAGAAATATAAACAAATCTTGGTTGGTTATTTTGTGTATTAATAGCCTCCTGAATTTATTTTTTTTTTCATTACGGTGGTAAATTACTGTCACAATCTTAAAATCTCTCGGGTCGCTAGTTGTGATGGCTTAGACAGATTAGCTGGTCTTCAAGTCGTCTATTACAACGGTGTTCTTCTTCACCTACGGTGTGAACTTTCCTGAGGAAGGCACGCTGAAATATTGCTAGTTGTTTCTTTACCATGAAAACCAAACCTGATGCGCGTACAATTGAGCTAATAAGAACGGCGCCAAAAGTAAATGGAAAAACGCGTGAATGAGTTTTAAAAAGTCTTTATATACAAAAGAAAACAACAAAAAAATAGAATATAACAATCGTCAAGTTCTTATCCATAAAACGGAGCGAAATTTTTCGATTAAGTGTAATATTTGTCTTCTCAACATTAAATCAGATTCTCGTTTGGTAACGTCTATTAATCCAATCAGTTTTCAAGTTGTGACGATTCAAAATGTCTTAATTAAGCTTTCCACCGAAGATTTACGTAAACTGCCGAAGATGGCTCTTCGTGTATCGTGTGACGGCGGCAATCAATTCGTCCTGTCTGTCTTAGCTCGGCACAGCGGCTACTCTGAAGTTGGTCTTCTGGGCTCCAGTTTTTATTCTTGTCCCGAATTCTTTTGAGGAGGGCATGACGAAAACGGGGTGTCCATGCAAATCAAATCTTTAATCAATGACGTGGCCACATTTCTAGTGACATCATTTCTTTGTGTCTTCTTCTGATTCAACTGACTACGTCAACAATCTAGCTTTTATGTTGAATATTTTAATTCAGCTTATCTCCCACATTAATCGAATCTGACTTCTGTTGCTCTTGTCAAAAGTCTAGATACGCAAATTTTTTTCTGTGTTTCGTGAAACCCACCGCCATTTATGACTTTCCATTGTTTGCTGAATTACAAGCAATCGATTTTTCATTTTTTTCACTCATTTCTAGCTGGTAACCAGCTGTGTCATATGAGAACTTCCGCTTGTCAAAAATGCGATTACCTCCGTCTGGTCCCGGTTGGCTATACTTTGTGCAACAATGCCTCTTCACACACGCAAACTTTTTTAATATTTATTCTCA
The DNA here is from genome assembly GCA_037127315.1 of Ascarosepion bandense. Classification (NCBI taxonomy): domain Eukaryota; kingdom Metazoa; phylum Mollusca; class Cephalopoda; order Sepiida; family Sepiidae; genus Ascarosepion; species Ascarosepion bandense. The sequence continues at coordinate 724,190 of JBBBDQ010029185.1, read as the reverse complement.
ACGCTGCAGGAATCTCCAAATTCTTTCTCTTTACTCATATTGCGAACTACAATAAACAATCTTATCATTTATTAGGCTCACTTTCCTCCATTCATATTGTAACCAATAATTTACAGAATGAATAATACCACTAGTAATAATTTCTTTTGCTCCGTCGTACTAAATTTAGGATTACATTTTTTCACATGCAAAATAGTGTTACACTATTAGTAAACAGAATATACAGAAAATCTCATTCATTAGAAGAGATATTATCCAGAAGTGTATAAAATTATTTCTTATGCAACTGCGCATGGCTTATGCATTTCGTCTCTTTAGTCTGACTTGAAAATGATAACAGATGAAAGATCTTGGATAAGACCAACTAAACCAACTTGGAATTTGAAGAGTTTATCCTCTTTATCTCACTCGGCTAACCAACACCTTATTCCTAAATAAAAATGAATAAACAAACAAACCCTGTTGACTGAATATAATAAAACATATTTGAACGATTACAATCTGCCTTCATATACCTTATATATACAGGTTTGCTTTCAGTAATGTATAGGCGCCTGTGTGTTGATAGAAAGGAAAGAAATATATTGATTGAAGATGAGTGTGTATGGAAAAATTGACTTCATTTCTCTTTGAGTATATATTTATATCAAACGTTGAAGGATCTATTCTAATGAAAGGATCGATTACACTGACCTATTTTGGGTGTTCACGCCCACGAATTCAGGAAACATTTGTCTTGTGTACTCTTTCGTAAAACAAAACGTTAAATGGTTGAAAATATTCAAGCTACCCCCATAGAAGAAAACCGAATTCTATGTTAAAAGAAATCTTGAAAAGATATATGAATGTTTTGTTAAAAGTCCTTGTTAACAATGAACTTAAAATGTGCTTTTTCTATTTCAGGATTAAACTATGGTAGAGAAGATGATGACAATAAGTAAGTAGAAATCTGGTATTTATTATTATTGATGCAGAATTAATCTGGATAACCTATTTTAAGTAGGACTCAGTGTAACTGTACCGTATGCTGTATACATGGTTTTTAATAAGATGCATCTTCATGTATTTTTAATATTAGTCTGGAGTTTGTTGTTTGAAATCGCATTTAAATGCTGTCTTCATGTCTAGCAAAGATTATCCTCTCTATATCGTCTTAGAAATGTAAAATTTATATGGTCAGTCTTTCGTAATCATCAGCATACAATCATCAGCTCGTGGTTGCTTCTACTATATTCACCTATTATTCATTTTGACGATTACAATTGGACACCCATTACTCATCCAGATGAAATCGTAATATAAGGGACTTTCATATGATTGTAATGAAGAATGAACGCTTCGTTTTACATGTCTATGTATGACAATAAATGAAATTCTGATATCGTCCTATGATTCTTATCGTCCGATGCACTATTAAATAAATAATTATCTCAAAAAGAATTTTACAAAACTTCATTAAAATTTTTCCGTAAGATTAAAATAAAAATAGTATTTTTTTACTCAGATTTATTGCCTATCGCTAGAAAATATCCTCACCTGAATAAGTTTGAAAGAACAGATCCATTTCTGTACAAGGGTGCTGAGAATATGAACTTGTAATATTATTAAAGATTGTCATTTTGCAAGAACTGAAAGAAATACGTAGATTTTTACTAAGAATAAAAAGGCAGCAAGAACTGAAGATAAACAATAAAAATCAGATGGTTATCTACTTAACAAGCTTTCTTCAAAGGATGCCATAAAAATGACTGGAGGAGATTATAAAAAAATGTTATCTCTACAAAGAATAGGATGTTGTATAAAACCATGATCTCTTACGTTTTGAATAGAAATGTCACATAGAAAAGAAGCAAAAGTAGAATAAGAAGCGTATATTCGGTAGTTCATAATCCGGTTAGAATAGTGTTTTGCATGAATCTTCTTGTTCGACATAATTTCATTTAGTTCTCTGAAAAATAATGATTATCTCTAGGTTGAATGTTCTAAGATTTTTTAAAACATTGGCTTTCTGTTTGTCCATATGTGCATTCTTTAAGTTTAATAATATGAGCATTTTGCTTTTTGAAAATATTAGTGTGTTTAATTAACAATTTATTAAGCTTCGTCAAAGTTGCAAAACAATTATGAAAATATTTTACGAATAGATATCGGTTGAGAAAATGAAGTGATTAATTTGAATCAATTTCTAGTCTACTACGAAGAAAGATTGTACATTGTGTTAAATCAGACCAATTTCCTTTCCAGAATCAATCTTCCATATTTATAAATTCACCATTTATTGAAGCATTGAACATTGCTGATATATCTGGAATGCTGCTCCTAATATATACCTCAATATATTCTAAGAAGTACTTGGAATATAATTGATCCAGACCTGAATCTCGACAGCCATACTTTTTTATACTCGTTTCGTGGCATTCCTCTGTCTTTTCTACAGATATTCTCATGGCAAGTTTGATTTTTTTTTCTACTTGGTGCCTCGACCGAATGAATTCATTAGAGGAGACATTATCGAGAAGTGTATTTCTGCCTTTCTGAATCATGTTATCATTGTAATTTTGCCTCTTTAATTATCAGTAAATCCTTGATTTCTGATTGTATTATGTCACAAATCTCAATATCAGATTTCAAAAGCCAATACATTTTCTGCATCAATTCTTCAAATCATGGCATTTAGTAATAATACGTCATACACTATGACGATGCTGCTATTGTTAATATTATTGTTAAAAATAATGAAATATTTTTAAAAGTATGTTCAAAAGATTTTGCAGTCGTAGCCGATAGACAAAGCTTTCAAAATATTTGATAAACCTAATTAAATACGAGCATCTTGAAATTGAGAAGAGTAGGATGCAGTATATGAAGGTAGAGACATGAACTGTAGATGATAGGATTTGGTGGACGACATGAAAAGGTGTACACAAATATGAAGATCATAATAGTTATAGTCCTAAAATCTGTGAACTGCAAAGAAACATACTCGTTCAAATGTCCTCAAACCTCGCCAGGATTTCTCTCTTCGTTGTAAACAAAATTACATTCTTTTATCTCCTTGATTGCATGGCACGTCATATGTTTGTATTATTGATGCAGAAAACTTGTAGTCTTTTGAAGTCTGTTGCTGGGCCTTGTGACAAATCGTTCTAAACAAAGCAAAAGAAAAGCACAATAAGATTAATATTTATGAATAATAAACTGCAACAATAATAATGATATCTATAATAATAATTCACACTTGAAATTGTTCAGACTGCTGTTTTCATTTTTGTTGGGATATTAATCGCGTTTCGGCAGTTGCACTCTCAAGCGTTCTTCAGATGATTAGAATTTCAACTTGAACCGTTTACTTCGTCTACTAAGATAGTTTGTTGTAGTTTTAACTGCCATGCTTCCCATAAGCTCATGACCTGTAGAACTACCGGAAATGTTGTCTCAGTTATCAAGTACTTCCTAAGGGGTAGCTCTCTGAATATCGTTAACGGTCAGATATCGGAAGTCGACTAGATCAACACAGGCGTCCATTAAGGATCGCTTCTCGGATAAACTCACTTTATACCTTATATTAATTATCTACATAAGAGTATACTCCAATCTGTTGCGGACATCCAAGCTGATGATACGTTACATTGATGGACCTACAAATTCTAGATAATCAGCGCCTGTCTGCTGATTTATCCTCTAACCTAGATCGATCATTATAGTAATTCAAAAACTGACTTCTTATATTAAATATGTCCTTCTATTATCATATATCCGAACCTGACTATCCGTTCATAGATTTGAATTTGTGTCTACTCCAAGAGTTGCTAAGTCTTAAATTTTTTTTGGGATTTAAAAACACTCAGACCTCACTGGAACATTTAAATTCTATCCATCGCTAAAGAGGTGAAAATGCTCAGTTCACTCGACCGAAGCTGTAAGTAGCTGATACCTCCTGTTATCTTCGGGATTTACAAAAATTAAATCAGAACAAAAGTAGAATACTACTGCCATATATGGGCTGGAGCTACCTAGAATTTATTTTTCATTCTCGATAAGTTCCATAAGATTCTACACAACCTTGTTGGCGTTTGATTATTTGGTATTCTTCATCCCTTTTCCAACAGACCTGTCTCACAATACTCTGGAGCTGTTTTCCTTAGGTTTATCTGTTCTAGCAGTCCAGGTAAGACCCTTATTCTTCTTCTTCTATGTGCCTTGTCTTTTCAGGACGTAGGCGATCATAGCCTTCCACGTCTCTCTATATCTGGTGGCATTTAGCAGGCTTTCTCCTGTAACATCTCGCAAACGCCGTTCTCTCATTCACATATTGAGGCCCTTCAAATATGTTATCCGCTAACTTTCCTCTGTCTCTTTTTCCCTCCATCTGACCTATTAGTATCAGGTTCGTCAAGCCATTCTTCCTCATTGCATGTCCCAGGAACTTCAGTTGACTCTTACTGATGCTCAATATTAATTTCTTTTTCGTTTCCATTTTGGCGACACCTCATCATTGCTCATACAGTCGGTCATTCCGCAGCATCCTTCTGTAGAACCACATTTCAGCTGCTTCAAATTTTTCCTTCCACCCTGCACGAACAATGTAGGCAATCATCTTTATTCACTTCATATTCTATTTGGTCGAATGTATGTTTGTCCCAAACAGCTTTTACTCACGAACCTTTACTTCTGGAAACTCTTTCCAAATAATATACTTCATTTATCACTACAATATTTACTATTTTTATAATCATATCGCCCCAAGCAAAGCAGTCTACTGCCACTGGTACGAATGGCATTACAGAGAGGAAAGTTCTGAGAAAGAGTGACAGGTTAGAGGGGGTGTCAAGAAGTGGGCAAGAGAAGGATGAGAATACTGATGAAAGGTGAGTGGGCGGAAAAAGAACCATGATTGAGAGATATAGATAGAGAGAGAGAGAATGCAATTCAGTGAGAGGAGATGACACTGAAATGTTCTGAGTGATACACACTTTGGGCGATCATGTCTCGAAAGACACATGACTGACTGGGCAGATGATTATTCCGCAGTACGTTGCCATTGCTTTCTGCGGTAGACTGGTTGCCAGCCAAAGATATAAACCCAATCTGTCATATTATTTAACCCATAAATTGTGGGAAGAGACGGATTAATATCTTATAGTATTCTCATCCTCCTTTTACCCACGTACTGACACCCACTATAACTTGTCTATCTTTCTCATAACTTTCCTACTATATAACCCCTGCAAATTAGAGGCAGTAAAATGCCTTGCTTGGGGCAATATGATGATAAAATATAGATAGATTGCCAGACAGTTTCAATCTCCAAGAATTTAAATGTAAAGCCAAAAGTTATCGCCTGTCTCACTTACCTGCATTTTCTCTCTCACGCTCCGTTCTTCGTTCACGCCACTCTAATCTGTATTCTCTCATCCTTCTCTTACCCAGTTCCTAACACCCGCTATAAACTGTCACTCTTCCTCATAACTTTCTTCCTATGTAACCCCCTGCAAAAAAGTGGCAGTAATATATCTTGCTTAGGGCAACATGATTATAAAAAAAAAAGTTAAGGTAGAGGGTAAAAGTTCAGTCATATTTCCAATAATCATTTGTAAATGGACATAACAATGAGAAGTGAGCGGTTAAGTGGGGAAAAAAAAGGATTGCTAATGTATTCTTGGATATTGTGTAGATGGCTCACCTCCTTGAAGAAAATAATAGATAAAATATATTCAACATTCTAACAAAACCTATTTGTGTACACATTTATATACTTGTATTTAACCATTTCAGCTAAAATCAAGGTATCAAATTTTTAACTGTCTATCCTTTCTCAATGTGCTTTCGTGGCTGTGAAATTTTCTGATGCATTAGCGCGCCAGTTTGAAGAAAACTACCAAATGATATACACAACATTAATTATTCTCTACGCAAATCTGCATTTTCCTCCTCCTTGCTTCCTAAACACCTCCGTTGTTGCCAAAAACCAATTCTTTGGTTAAGCTATCTCAGTCATTTGCATTGACCGGCGCCAGTTACCTCAGCCAACGAGGCAAATTTCGACGACCGATATTTTCGCCTCCAATTTTTTTCGATTACACACTATTTTTCAGCAACAAATATACCTACTCACGGCCTTTTTCTCATTAGATTTTCTTTTATTTCCATTACGCACTCATACACACACTTACACTTATATATGTAGGTATATATGAATAGATACATATACACACACACACACACACACACACACACACACACACACACACACGTATATATATATATATATATATATATATATGCATTGATAGATATTGACAGATTCAGATAGATATAAACAATTACAGATATGAACAGATCGTGAATGTTAGATATGAATAATCTATGGTGTGTATATATATATATATATATATATATGAGAGATTGTGATTCATAGATATGAACAAATAAATATAGATATAATAACCGATAGACGAATATATATATATATATATAGAGAGAGAGAGAGAGAGAGACCGATAAATAGATAAACCAACATATATATAGACAGACTGATCGATGTACCAACATAAAGATAGATATTCTCTCGCGCTCTGCTACGAGGACCCGATAGCTTGACGCTGTCTTCTCTCTTACTTTTATCGATAACATTTCGGTAACGATGTCTACGCTTATGCAGTCGCAACAAAAACCAATGCCAATTCGACTCCCACAATTACCTCAAAACTAATACTTCAACTGCTACTGTTATCATTCTTTACGCTGGTTGTTAGATTTATTCCCGCTGTGCTTCAACTCCGTAAATTCCCTTGATTACGCATGTGCCTCGGCTATTTGCTTGCTTGCTTCACTTCAACAAATTCAAAATAGCTATTCACTCGTATGTCCCCGCTTGAACATTTTAACGTCGGCCGGGTTGGCTTAGTGACAGCGAAAATATTGACACCACTCATTTTTCATCTCTCTCAGCCATATATATGTGTGTGTGTGTGTTTATTAATTCCACGTGAAGGGGTCTCAAGGATTTATTAGTTTTGAGTCCCCCGGTATGTATTTTATTATGAACAGTGTTCAATAATAAATATTATAGAGCTTAAAAGAATTATATAGTTATGAATTAATTGTACATTGCGACCCGAAATTTTTTTTGTTTCGAGATAGATTCTCTTCATCAGGCAACGTTTGATATTGGTTATACAGTTGATTTACATTTAAATACAAAAATCCTCGGCTGGCTATGTATGAATGTGGAAAGATATAAAATTCACATGTGTCTTTTTTAACTAACCAGAGGGAAGATTCCTTTTGGATTTTGACACCAAAGAATACATAATAATTTTTTTCTTTTTTTTACACCTTTTCACTTCTCTTATCTTATCTTTTATCCTTTCTTTTCGCTCCTTAAGGGTCAAGATGTCAACCTACCTTTAAGCTATTCTTATCATTTTCTTTTTTTTCTCTCTTAGTTTCATTGTCTTTGATGTGATGTGCCCATTTATCTTGCTCTGATTAGTTAAAAGAAACATATATGTAATTTTTATATCTTTCCACATGCATACACAGCATTTTGTATTTAAATGCAAATCATCTGTACAACCACTTTACTCAGTTCTAGACTTCTATGATTTTAGTTTTCTCCAACATGCATACATTGCAATTGCTTCCTCGATATTTCTTAAACTTATTATATTCAATTGTACTAGTGTTTTCCTTTACACAGTTGATTTCCATTTGTGTTGACACAACATGGATTTATTTCTACATATTTCAATGATAATAAATTGTTTTCAAATGTCTCTTTAAATTTCTTTTCCAGTTCTTATATGAAATATTTCCCCTTTGCTTTTCTTTTAATTTTCGTTTGTATAGGTTTCTCCTTAAAATTCCTCTGTATATAAACCTAATACTGGTCAGAATTAAATTAGACAATGTGCTCAAGACATATATATTGTAGAGCTTTTTTATATCTTAATTTGGAAATCAGTTGATACAATGATATAAAATGCCTGAAGATATAGAAACGTTGAAATCAAGGTTGCGTAACCAAATGACTTCTAAATATATGTGTGTGTATAGAAGGAGAAACAAAGTGAAACTACTTTTATTTTCTTTAATGTAAGTATTCTGCTGACATGAAGTTAAATGATTATATTGAATTCATTGCTAAGTCAGCTTTCACTGTGTCAGTAGTGATAACTTCTCGATAGAAAATTTATATATCTATAAGTAACTCAGTCAGTCGTGAGTGCTTTGACTATTTGCTGTCTCATATCATCCGGTTTCCCTGCTATTTACCATGTGATCCTAGATAAAATTGAATACAGGAACAGCAATATTATCTGTCTTGATCTAGCAGCTAGGTTTCAGTCACTTTAACACTGCTAAAGGGTTGCCTCTCTGTATTCGTTCTATAAATAGTTTTATTGTAATTTTACCTCTTCGATGTGGAACATAGACTTCATCTTTTTGATCGCGGTAGTAAACTGACGTCGAGAACTCATCAATTATAGTTGAGATGGCTCGATTTAACCGTAAATTCTATGCTACCAGTTTCTTTTCTCGCACATCTCATTAGTAGATTATTCTTTTAGCTCCCTGCTTCCCACTCAAATTTAATCTGTAAAAATTCTAAAGTTAGGTCAATCGGAATCTACAGCCATCCTGAATATTTTTCCGGCTCATTATTATTGTTACTGTTCCTAACACTTCCGCACCCAAGAAATCCCTTGTGTTTTAGTGATTTTCTTTGATATCGGGGATGAAACCCTTTATATATATATATATATATATATATATATATATATAATCAGCAGAAATATGATCATGTAATTTAGTCATGCGCTCTGCGAGAGGTTTAAAAGAAAGCTTAACGAAATATGTTACTTTGCAGTCAAATAATTAGAAAAAAATAACAGGAAGGAATATAACGCCCTAAAGAATGGCCATAGAAGTGAATGAAATCATTTGTAAAAATCATTAGAATAGTGTAATATATTTTACTACGAGTAAAAAGATATGATCGAAGACTGGAAAAATTAGATAAAAGTTTATAAAATCTTACTTGCCGTTTGGTTTCAGCAAGACATACATTAAAGAAAATTTCCTTCCTCTGTTTAATATATATATATATATAGTAGTTTAATTGAAAAGGAAGGTGAAGGTTTGTAAGTTTTCATAATATTTTTCATGCAGACTTAGATTTCTTATTTTTGTACATAATATATGCCCCAAAAGAAATCTCTTCTACGAAAGCAAGAAATATGTAATAAATAATTCAATCCCAATGTCTTCTCTGTCATCTTCAATGAAATCCGCATACACACATATATATACCATTTAACATTTGGTGTGTTTATTGGAGATGTTTAACGATTGTCGATAGAACGTTGGCAGATATAAAGAATACAGACAAAAGAAAGAAGACAGCGTGTTGTATATCAGTTTTATGCTTCAATCAACATTTACAAAATTTGACAAATCGCTTGCGGCGTGAATATACCACGTGTTCATCTATGAACAATGTTTTTATCCATTCATGAATATATTTCATCTACCAGGCACTTTAATCCTTCTCTAAATATTTCAAAATGAGGGAACGATAGAAATTTTAAATGTGTTCTTTCTCGTAGACTGGATGACAGCCAAGACTGGAGAGCTCTGTTCAATGTGATATTCAAACGACAGCATTTGAGAGAGGCAATAGCAGAATTCCCGTCTTTTTTACCAAGGCCGTTTGTCCTAAAAAATACACGACAGACGAGGCGCGAATTTGAATTCGGCTTCGCGATTTTCTTTACCGTATTGATTAACGTTCCTTTGCTTCACATCACCAACTATTAAGATTCCTGAAAGAAAAATCAGAATGTGATTTTGTGAAGACCGCACCTACACTTATTCAGGAGAAGGCGTTTTCTCTTTATTATTTCAGACTAGTATATATTGCTTTGTAAAATTGCTTGCTTCCTTTCTTCAATTCATGCATAATTATTTCTATCACTTTCCGTTGGAGCGTCTACAAACACACACACACACACACACACACATATATATATATATACATACACACACACACACATATATATATATATATATATATTTATATATATATACACACACACACACACACACACACACACAAATATATATATATATATATATATATATATATATATAAAACATAAAACTTATCTGTTCTAAAATTAACATAATTGAACACGCAATGCCGTTGTATCCTAATTTAAAATGTACATAATCTCTTTTATTTCATTCCGGAATAATCACAGCATAAATATATCATATTATTTCTAGTATTATCTTCATGAGTCATGCATTTGCGTAATCACAACAGATGTCTCGTGGTTTTCCCTGGGAATAGAATGAAAGCAAATTCTTTCATATCTCTAATATTTCTCTAATTATTGTAGCCACACCTAAGACAACCACGATCCTATGTCTATCTCATTCAGTTTCAATACCCTTTATTTTGTTACAATTCGAAGGTCCTCTCTCATTTTGTGCACGATTCGAAACTTTGTATTACAAATGTTACTAAAGATCTTTCTCATTTCATAGTTTCTCATACTGTCTTCTGCTAAGTTTTTGATTCGTATTAATATTCATAAAAATATTTTTAATTTTATTTCCGAACAGTACTATGTGGGTACAATGTACATCTGCTCGAAACGAGAAATTAAATAGTCGAGATCGAATTCTAGTTCAATTTATTGCATTCACTTACGCACTATACCCTCGGAAAAGTATTATTCCGTCTTTTACCCCTCCAGCTTTCGGTTAAATATCTTGATATATTGGGTACTAACTAGTACCTTGGTTGGATTCCGTTACCCTTTTCGACAAACTTCCGTGTCAAAATAAATGAAATTTTGCTTGTAATATTCTCTAAGTTTCGCCAAAATTCGCCGCACTGCCTATTATTTTACATTAATATTTTTGTGTTTTGTGGTTTTTTCTTTTTAGGTCAAATTTTAATTTTTTTATTCGCCACATTATTTCAAACTATATAATGACTGTCAGTCTCATTCTATTCATATATTTCCAATGAATTTTTTAATATATAATATTGTTCCATCTGTCGTGGGAACTCAGTTAAATCATCTTAAGTTCTTCTTCTATGTGTCATGACCCTTCAGGACTTAGGCGATCATGGCTTTCCAAGTTTCCCTGTCCCTGGTAGCTATTAGGACAAGTTTTTTGTTAACCCACACTAAAACAGCTCTGCCATCCACCTGCCCAGTCCGTTCAAAAATGTTTTCTGCTGCTCTCCCTTGTCTCTTGTTCCCTCTACCTAACTTGTAGTATCAGATTCCCCAAGCCTTACTCCCTCATTATATGTCTCAAAATCTTCAGCAGTCTCTTCCTGATAGTCAGTATTAATTCACTTTTGTTTTCGAATCCTTTCTAAAACTTCATCATTGATCACATGCTCGATCCATGATATTCGAAGCATCCTTCTGTAGAACCACGTATCAGTTGTTTCAAATTTCATTCATCTTTGATGATATTTTCCAGCATTTACTGTCATATTGAAGAACTAATATCACATAGTAATCCATTAATTTTCCTGTCTCGTAATACTCCGCTGAGCTTTTGGAATGCGTCATTCGCCATTCTAATTCGCCTTCGGATCTCCGTGTCGCATTTTCCGTTAGAACATTTCCTAAGTACTTGAATATTTTGTACTCTCTTGATTTTCTTCTCCCCAAACAGGAATTGTCATTTTAGGCTCCTCCGTTTGGTCATGACCATACTTTGCTTTTTCTGGTAATTTATTTGTAATGCTTTATTTTTACTTTCTTTATTTTACGTTTTAGGAGGTCTTTCCGTGTCAGCTATCAGCACTGTATCACTTGTGTATCTTATGTTGTTCAGATTGTGACCGCTACTGACGAATCATGGCATAATTTCAAGAATATTTAGAATAATCCCGCTCTACAATTTGAATAGTTCTGGTGAAAAGATACACCCCTTTCTATCTTTGTATACCTGCTGAATTCGTTTCCTGTCCATATGCATGCGATTTGCTGGCAGTAAAAGTTCTTGATTACTTTGATGTCTTTTCCAAATATGTAGAGTTTGTTGAGCATTTCTATCAATTTCTTGTGGCGTACTTCGTCGAACGCGTTGGCATAGTCTACAAAACACAGGTAAATTTCCTTTTTCATTTGTATCGCCCTCTCTGATAGAATCCTAAGCATAAATATCGCATTCCTTGTTCCAGTGTCCTTGAAAAGACCCCACTGCTCTTGTCCTTTCTCTGATCTGATTCTGGTTCGCGCTCTATTCATCCAAATTCGAACAATAAGTTCGTTATTTGTCTCATGAAACTGTTTGTTCGGTGGAGTTCACATTAGATTGAACCTGGCTTCTTGGACAGAGCTATGAAAATTGATTTTCTTAAGTCATCTGGCATTACACCGCTGTTGTAGATTTCATTTATTATTGCCGTAATTTTCTCTGTACCAAAATCTTCTATAGCTGTCAACATCTCTATTACAATGCCGTCATGTCCTGCTTCTTTGTTCCTATTCAGTTTGGCCATTGAAACTTTCAATTCTGGTTTCAATATTTTCAGTCCATCTGCATTTTTGTTTATTATCGGTTGATCTTTCTTGTCGTGGAAGAGATCTTTTCTATATTTCCTCATTTTCTCTTTCTCCAATATAATCGTTACATCCTTAGATTTTAAACATTCGGCTGAGGAGCATGTTCTTTGTCTTGTCAGTTACCTTATTTCTATGCATTTTTTCTTTATTAGTCTTGCTTAATCTTTGTTATTCGTTGTTGAGACAATTCTCTTTAGCTTGTCTGCACTCGGTCCATATTCCTTTTTGTATTTGTTTTAATTCAGTTCCATTTCTTGGCATCGTTTTCTGCCTCATTTGCATCATGTCAAGAATCTTTTCAGTCATCCTGTTTATTTTTTTGCGTTGACCATTTTTGCGAATATTTCTTGCACTTTTTAAGTGCATCCCATTTCGAATTTTCATTTCCTATTTGTTCGTAGTTTTTTTATTTCCCAAGGTGTCTTTGTATTTTTTATGCAGTTTGAAGTCATTTAGGAGCGTGTTGTATTGCAATCTGGGTGCTGCTGTAGGCTTCTTTAGTTTCCGAAGTTACACCCTTAGTTTAAAGATAACAGGAAGATGGTTGCTTCCACAATCAGCACTTGGATAGGTTTTGCATTGAACCACTGCACTTCTGAACCATTTGTTTCTGTGTACGTAATCGATTTTTTTTTGTTTGTTTGTGTCGCATCCTGGTCGTCTCCATGTTCATTAACTTCTCGGGTTTTCTTAAAACCATGTGTTGGTTATCACCTGGTCATTTGCCTTACAGCGCTGGACCCATCTTTTCCTAATCCAAATTTGCCAGTTGTCTCCTTTTCTTCTCCTTGACTAATTTGGCATTCCAGTCTCACATGATGATTCTAATTTCTTGGTTTTACAAATTTCTAATTTCTTGGTTTTACATTGAGCCTTGACCTTGTCAGGAGTGGAATAGAAAGATTATATTTCTTTCTCAGTGCTTTGTGTTGTTGGTGCATAGACGACTATAATTGCTATGTTGAAGGGCCTCTCTTTCAGTTTGACCAGGAGAACACTTCCAGAGAACTGGCAGTATCCCAGAACACACTTCTCCATTTCATCGTCCAATATTAAGCGCACTCAGTATCTAGTTTCGCATATGTCCAGAATTTTAATGTTCAATCTGCTTATTTCTTGATTGATAGTCTCAAGATGACCACAGTTGTTCAGTGTATTGACGTTCCATATTCCTAAGGTAATATTTTCTTTGTTGTGCACAGTTGTAAACGTCCAAAGACACCTCTTGCTCATATTGTTGCTTTTGCGAACGAGGCACAGATTTTTGAAAAATGTGTCCCTTTTACTACCCCGTTTAGGTTAGTAAACCTAGAAGTGATTTCTTCTCGTTGTTTTAATAATCTGTTCAAATAGAATATTTATCCTTGTTTGGATAAAATGATGAACTATTTAATTAACCAGAAGCTTTGTGCATCCTCTATTACATCGTGTTATAATTTGTTCAAGCCTTTCATGTGAGACACTCAGATATGTTTGTCAATTAAGGGTTGTCCTGCTTCAACGTTGTCTTTTTGTTTTGTTTTTTTTTGCTAATCATTTTCTTTTTAGATATATTAAATTTTATAATTTTATTAAAACCATAATCATTTTCAAATGTAAATATATTGAGCAAAAAGTGATTCATATAATATCAGAAGTAATCAACACATCATAGATATAATTGAAAACCTCAAAATTATATAGTGAACTGATTAGTTAATTGGTTCGTTGGAACATTATTTCTGTTGTTAATTTTTATATGCTCTTACTGAATGTGAAAACATTGCTTCATTGCACTTCACTATTAGTACTTCCTAAATGATGTCATTACTGTTGACGTCACGCGTATATAATTGCATATATATCTCCTTGAATTGAGTGATATTCATCAGGTTTCATTTTGACTAGACATTGGACGGTGGGCAGGTATGTTCTATACAGTTCCTGTCATGTAAAAGAAAAAATGTGCTCGTTTTCGGAAGCAAGGTTATGTGCATTGACACGAGTTCTTTAATTCAATATTCTAATGAGTTGTTTAATTTCTCTTTCGTCATGCAGATCAGTTACTCTTATATCTTATTGCCAAAGTGGTATCTCGTTTTATTTATATCACTCTACTTCTAACATTTTTCCTTAAATTGTGACAGATCATAAGACAATTTGTAATCTAGTCTGTAACGTCTCTCATAATAATGCCTTGCTAGTTTGTATTAAAATATATCATACCTTAACATCCACTTAAAAAACCACGGTATTTTATGTTGCAGTGTGTGTAGTCTACCTTTACTTTTACCTAACTCCTTCTTTAACATCCTTTTTCTTCTGCAGAAAATTGTTTTTTCCTCGGGTGTTCTTTTCGTAGCCATCTCAATGATGCAATATTTTATGCTATTTACTTTTTTAAATTGTTGTTTTGTTTTTCAGTTCCCTGTTTAATTGTATTTTTTTCGCGCCGAACAAGGTCCCAGGACCATTCAGTATATATTATTGCTGGGCTTCTTTTATGAACATGAGAAAAGCGGTAAAAAAATGTATATTATAAGACAATTTATCACAGATAGCATTTTTCCGTAGTGATGAAGATTTTACTAATCGGGAAAGCACGCTTCGATGAGATGCTTCCAGAAAGAAACAGATTATTTTTTGAAAGAGCTGACAGAAAACAATTTCTTTCTTGCACATAGAACACGAATGAAATGAAAAAGTATCGACTCGGTCTCTGTGGTAGATTTCTTTATCTGTAAAATTCGTAGAACTAAGGTAAAAAAAAAGTTTTTTTATATGAAAATAGAGCAGTGACAAGCTAATATAATTTCCTCTGTGGGAAAGGGTTAGGTAGGTGGTAAAGGCTTAATCACGCACAATACCATATTATTCTTTAGGACTCTATGGAGAAGTGGAAGAGAGAATTCGGAATTTCTGGTTCATATATGGTAACAATAGTACCTTGTTGGTCAGATCTGACTCTCGTAGAGATAGTGCATTGTAGGCAAAATCAGTTAGTACTCACTAATCTTAGTGTTTATTTTCTATCTTGTATTACTGCTTCGGGAAGCGAGCTTTATATTTAACTGTACTGATCTGCCTATTTTCATATAATTATTTTTCTTGTAAACATTGTTCTCAGGACAGTTCAACTCCTGCATTTTCTTTTCCATTTTAGATACCAATATTGAGTAATTCCTGGGGTGCAATTCTTTTGTGTAACAGCATTAATTTCCTGTTCCACCGTTCCATCGATTTAGCGGAAAGGGCTTTCTGGAGCTCCTTATGTATGCTACTTATATGTCGTCAAAAGTGAATGTTTCTGCTCTCTTTCTGGATATTATATTCAAATTGTACGTTTTTCATGTAGTAAAACAGTAACAATTTAAGACTTGGAATAGCTCTATTAAAGCATTTCATTACGTGGTCACCACATGCTCTCATCATTATCGAAACAATCACCTAACGATAATATATATCTCGTGAGACGGCAAGTTTTTCATAAGTTTGAATAAATTTCAGTGATGCGGCAAATTGTATATAAATATATATTTCATTATCTGGAATGATTTTTTTACTCATATCTGAAATACAATATGAATTTCTTTCGAAATGTTCATTATTTACGCTAAAGATAATGCCATGATTATCTAAATCTAAAACTTATTTATAAATGGAACTTTGTCTGTGTGTGTGTCCGTTACCTATAGAATCTGAAACGGCTGAACCGATTTTCTTGAAAATTTACACAGTTGTACTATAACCAACTGCGAGTGTTCTTAGCTACGGTTTGTGTCGAGGTACCCCCGAAAAATATCAAAAATCGATAATCGAAAAAGTTAGGTTATAGAAGGAATGGTCCGATTTTAATCAAATTTGATACACTCATAGGTAAAAACATAAGAAACGATATTCAGAATTTTCAAGATTACAGTTCTTACAATAGTGCAGAAAATTTGATATCGATACCAGGAAATCAAAATTTGACTTACATCCATTCATTTTTCTTTAGTCTATGGTTTCGCTTTAACTGGAAATAACTATTACATTTTAGTCTTTCGTGCCAACGTCCAAAAAGTCTGAGCTCCACGACCATGGATTAGTTTTAAAGCTTTCATGACACCCGAACAACGCTGGGCTATACTGCTAGTAAGGATATATAGCAAAGTTATACCAACAGGAGTCACTGTAATTTTTAAAGCATTAGTAGGTTTGCTAATTCGCTTAAAATTAACTATGACGCAGCCGTAGAGTTTTTCTTTAATCCTTTCACCTCAATCATGTGGTTATAACAGGAAGATAGAGGAATTACTGATAACAAATAAAACAAAGAAAAACGTTACTGACTCTGAAAAAACATTAAGAAAAAAGAAATGAGAAAAAGAAAATGTTGCATTGAAATTTTTCAAAAGCGTACTTCACTGAAAAGCTAGAAACTTAAAGAGAGATTCAAAGGCAAGCGTATTCAAAGTGAAATAGAAATAACGGTTACATCGAGCAATTTCAATATTAAAATGATGAGTCGAAACTTATAATCTAAATTCATGAAGATTGGGCATCAAATAAGAAACACCTCCGAACAAATGCCATCTAAATATTTATAGAATAGTTGCAGGAAATAATTATTTTATTTAAACAAATCAACCAGTTATATTTTCTTCTGTAAATATTCTAAGTCTTCCTTTCGTGTATCTCTATTTTGTTATCCTTTAACATATTTATATAATAGATTTTCTGTAACAAATTGCATCACAAAAATGACTGTCGATTGTCATACACAATTTTCAATTTTTCATGCCGTTAGCATTTAGTCTTGCTAAAACTTTGCGAATCTTAAAAAATATTTAACTATTCCAAGACAATTTCAGGAAAGATGTCCACTGTTACGATTCTAGAATTTGTTGATAGACATTGGCGTGGGGACTAGAAAACATCGAGTCTTCAGATTTACCGTTCATTCTACAACCTTCATAATAACTCGTTTCTATGATGTCCTAAAAAATTCTGATAGGTGGGAAATAGATTGACATTTTGAAATGAAAACCTAATGAATATTAAAATATGACGAACACTATATAGACAAGAAACTAAACAAAATTATGTTAGTAATGATCAGGCCACGCACACAATCTTTAATTGTGACAGTAATATCATTTATCCAGAAGAAATTAATGTGGTACTTGGAGTAATTAAAAACCAATCATTATATAAACCACACACACGACTACACACTCAGTCAGCCACGACAACAATTACGCAAGAACACACTCTAAAAAACGAAAAGTGTCCCACATTCACCAGAGAACAGATATTTCTGGTCAAATAATATGCGAGAAGATAGGGGTTAAAACTAAACAGTGTGAACACACACATAAAAGTGTCCAGTGTGTATATATCCCCTAGCTTAGTTAAGTTGGCGTATAAAGAATATGCTGAAAATAACAAAAGAAGCCTAAATTCACATATTTTTGGCGAGGTTGCCAATTTTTAATACAGGTCTATAAATATCCAGTTACCTAACAGGCATAAAAATGTCATTCTAATGGCACTGTATTTAACATCGGCAAATACAGAATGCTACCTGTCTCATTCTCAACATTCTGGTTTTTGCGTAGTAATTTAATCATATACTTAGTGAATCATTGAGTTATAAATATTCACCTCGTCTCTCCGCTCATACGAAGATGTGACACAAGGTCAAGTTTAATGGGTGAACAGGCAGGGGACAGAAATTGCCCATTCGCCGAGACTGATTACCGATCCACCTCATTAATCCAATAAAGTGGTATAGACTCAGAACTGTGTGACCCATGACCGGGAACCTTTTAATGCAATATTTTTCACAAGTATACAACGGAACCACACTCTGCCTGAATACAGGCGTAACTTAGAGATGTTGGCCATAACCAGCCAAATAGACGTCTGCTCTATCCATTTGTTGTAAAATCAGTTCCAGCATGAAAACAATAACTAGCAACTTAAAGACGATCAATCTCTTTGCTTCCCAGATTTCGTATTCTGTAAAAGGTACTGGCACTTATCATCTTCAGCCGCGTGGAGGTGGCGAAAATCGACCAAATAATCATCAAGCTGAGTACTGCTCAGAACGGCTCCCAGGTGAACAGATATTGAATGTAATCAAAAAAGTCTCACATATCCCCGCGTTTTTTTTCACGGTCTACTGATCTGGCAACGTGACTCATATTATAATCCTATAGGGTGGATTTCGAGGTTCCTTTGCTGGTTCAGTGGCCATATCCTTTGAAACAGGAGACATACTTTTTAACATAGCCCTACCAGAGCTTGATAATTCTTGATAAACAAGGGGGTCAGATCTGCCCCACTATTAAGGAATTTAATCAATTGATCAAATTTTACATCTCATGCCATTTATTCTCTTAACCTATTTAAATTAATCAATGATCATAATCAGCTGAAAACAGCCAATCTCTCTGTTGGTTATGTTATCAAGAGAAATGCAACCGGTGACCCAGAAGAATGTTAACTTTATGCTCTATAAAAGGGGATAAAAAAAAGTGGAATAATCCTTGAAGAAAATTGATTTCAACTTTTGTCATTTTCGTCGTAAAAAGAAAACAACGACGGGAACGTGGAAACTTCATTGCTTGCTTCTTGCAACATCGCCCCAATTTTTTTTAGATAACTGTTTAGATTTATTTTACGTTCAGTAATATTTTTGCTTCTAGGAAGTATAGGGTATTCAACGTCTTTTCAGTTGTTTTCTTTCAGGATTAGCAGAATTTTAAAATCTTTAATTTTCCTTGATTAATTTTTAATCTACCTGCTCAGGTGTCATTCAGTACACTTCCTCGCCGGTATTGTCCGAATGGATTGGGAGTAAATGCAAGGGTGATCGTTTTTTGTTAGAGATTTGGGTGTGGGAATTTTTTCAAAATGGTCATTTTTGTTGAGGTGAGAGTTAATGATATGATCATGGTGTGTGGAATCAAGGTATGCTTTTTAAGTGATAGTGAAGACGGTGCCGAGGAAGAATGTCTACTTTTTGTCAGTGCTATTTCTAGTGATTTTTAGAGCTTATCAATTTATTTGGCTGGTCCAAACTTTCAAACATCTGGAAGGTGGGCTCGTTTTTTAATTCTTTGTTGTCACATATTTCACCCTTAGAACTGGTACAGAAAGTGGGTCTGCGTAGGCATTTTGCCGTGGTGGTTTCTGGGAGAGAATTCCCATAGTCTAGAGCGTCCTTTATTTTTATTTTCATTTTTTTTTGTTACGACCTATTATTCCCCTTTGCTTCTTGTGCATTCACTTACGCTCAAATACCCTTGGCAAAAATAATAATCCGTCTCTTCCTTCCAGCTATGGGTTAAATAACAGGACAGATTGGGTTCTATAGCCTTGGCTGGCAACCAGTCTACCGCAGAAAGCAAGGGCAACCTACTGCGGGATAATCTTCTGCCCAGTCAGTCATGTCTCTTTAGAGATATAATCGCCCAAGCGTGTTTCACGTATGGCACTTAACTGACTGACTGATGTCCATCTATTAATAAAGATAAATAGTAACTTTAGATAAATTAAAATTGATTGAAAAGTAACTCATATGTATGATGGAAACCCCCATATTTTAAAGAATTAGCTATATGAGAGAGCATATCATACATAAAATACGGAGTTACGTATCAATCTTCATTTATATTATTTTCAGTACATTGTTATAAAGTCAGCCACTGACACTCGAAAGTTTTTATCAATATAAATACTCTCGTATGTTTTTCTATGGCTTTGAGCCATTTAAGACACAACTTAACAAATGTCTGTATGTTTGAGAACGTTACGATTTGACAGAATAAACATATGTCAAATATTATGCCTTATGGGTTGATGTTTTTAGTTATGGAAAGGAATGTCTACGTTTGTTCAGATAAGACATGATTGAATAGTTATTTGCTAAACATCACTCTGTTTGTGTACATAACTTAGGTGTTTGGCACAAAATAAGTATCAAACTAATTTACTAGTTTAGCTCATTAACAAATTGAAAGCAAGTTCCCATGATATTGACAGTTTTACTGACAAACATCATTTCGGTACAGACATAGCATTACTTTTTGTCGATACTGATAGTGAGTCCTGTAAGCTATAAAAGTTGTATAGTCAACGCATGTGATGCAGCCTTAGTAGTTGTGTCACTGCCTCGGGTAATTTAAATTTATGATAATCTATCTTTATGCTGATAAGAAATTAGTTTTCCTTGGATCCACTACCTGATATAAAATATTCAGCCTGCTCTGCTATTTATGCTGTGAGTTTTAGATCACTCCGGGTCTTAGTTTATCAGTGCTAAGTGAACGAAGCACACGTGGTTATCATTTGAAATCCGAAGCAGATTCCAAATTCAGCGAGGCTAACCCATACACTAGCGTTATAGCATCGTTTTTTCTTTACACAGTAGGAAATTAGGCAATGTACAGAGAGGATAAACACTAATTGGAAAGTGTTTATTTAGGACGATTTAACTCAACCTTGCTGATGTCAACTTTGTTTCCTTCATTCCGAAATGAATGGCCTAAACACTAGACAGTATAGCACTCACAACCTTTTCCCAGGAAATACGAAATGGAATTTAGAATCTGTAATATTCATTTAAATAAATTCTTTCTTAAAGTCACCGAACCGGAAGCGTGCATTTAGTTCAGTATCCAATAAGTTATTCATACTATATTATAAATTGGATATGAAGCTTGACTAAAGAGAATTATGTAATAACCCAAACACAAACTAATTTTAAACTCGTGCAACCAGGATGGCAACTGGGTCCCACCTATTCACAGTTAGATCAGCCAAATACAAACAACAATTCTACTCCATCAGCTTCTTTTCTTGCACTTCCTGCCTATGGAACTCTTTTTCATATTCTTGTTTTCCTGACGGCTACTGCCTCCAGGAATTTAAATGCAATATCGATGCCCATCTTTTAACCCCTTGACTCTAGTTCTTTCTACATTACCCTATATATATATTTTCCTTCTTCTCTACCTTTGCAACTGTCATCACAACGATATTCCCATCCTTCTCTTTCTCCTTTCTCTGACACCCCCTGTAACTGGTTCGTATTTCTCTTTAAGCTACTCCTATCTAATCTTTTAATCTTATGCAGCGCCCAGTAGCATTACCGCCTTGCATGAGGTGAAACGATTAAAAAATGATATGTAATATTTGTTTTGCTTGCGTTTTCAATCACCACTAATCACCAGTCTTTTATTTAATGATTCTTTATATATGGATGTGTATATTTTAGAGAAGTCAAGGATGGTTTGATTTGTCTTAATTTATTAATTTATATTTTTTTAATAATTGTTTCTCGCCAAACATGTCAGTACTGCCACTGATGCTCAGAGATTTGCAGTGCGATGAAAGGGAAAAGAAAAAAAACAAGGTACAAGTGAGATACGAAAGATATGAATCAAGAAGACAGAAAATGGTAATTGACGCAACCTACTGCGGGATAATCTTCTGCCCAGTCAGTCATGTCTCTTTCGTGACATGATCGCCCAAGCGTGTTTCACGCATGGCACTTAACTGACTGACTGACATTCTGATACCTCTAATTATTTTTGTCGATCAAACTTTTCTTATCACTTCGAATTTTATCAGTGTTTACGATCAGAATTAATTATAAATCAGTTTTTTATTTATCGTTTTGGTAACCGATTTTATATAAAAAAATTTTTTTAATATTTTTGAATGAGGCTTTCAGCATTAAATTTATATTAAATTATTGAAAATGCCTCGAAAAATCATGGATTGCAAGTCTAGTATCACATTTAAATTCATGCAGGCGTGGTATCAAATAAGAAAGACTGACGAGAATCGATGTGACGTTGCT
This sequence comes from Ascarosepion bandense, assembly GCA_037127315.1. NCBI lineage: Eukaryota > Metazoa > Mollusca > Cephalopoda > Sepiida > Sepiidae > Ascarosepion > Ascarosepion bandense. The sequence continues at coordinate 701,753 of JBBBDQ010029185.1, read as the reverse complement.
CAGAATCGATTATTTTACAGACCCTTCTATTGGTTTCAGCATGAATCTTCAGATATATATTTTATCTATGTTAACCCAACTCTCTGAATAATATATCTTGCCACAATATGACGCTCAACACGTTTCTATAAAGAAAAAAAACTGTCATGCGTTGGATCTTTGCAATGTGATACCGGCTTTACAATCTTTTACCTAGTAATATATGTTGATCGAAATCAGATTTAAAAAGTGTCACATAAATTTTACAGGAAACAAGGGACGCAAAAAATACATGCTGAAAAAACAGGAAATGTTGATATATAGTAGACAAAATCCTAGTCTCAAAAATAAACTGAAAATTTAAGGAATTTTTAATTCATATTTTAATGTTAAAAAGAGGCTTTTGTCGCACAAAGTTGAATACTATCTTCTGCAAAAATATTATTAAATATATCGAATGTGATCAAAAAAATCAAGAACTAATTGACAGAAATATGACTTTATTAATAGTCAATATAAATTGATTTTTTTTACATGTGGCTTTTTTCCTGGCTAAATAAATATTATAAACGGTAAGACTATGCAGAGGCATATGTATTTACAAGCGAAGTTCACTTTCAATGTTTGGTAAGTTTGAATGTCAGGATTTTTGGAATGCTGGTAATGTGAATTACTCGACAGAAATATATGAAATTATTACTAGCCAACGTAAATTGCTTTGTTTTTCAGGTGAGATTTTTGTAGCTAAAATTGTGGCCATGCATCTATTATATAGGATAAAGACAGTAGAAAGCTTCGGCTATGTTTGCGGAATGGCCTTGTGTCACATATAAACGTGCTTACCAATTTCGAAAGAGTCACAAGATAGCAAACAGAAAAAAAACTAAAAAAACAACAAAAGGGTCTTGCTTATATTAATAAGTATTAATTTATTTAATGTAAAGAATGACATTTATTTTGTTGTTTGTAAATAACACATATTTTTGAAAGTTCTGCAAAAAGTTTTTCTCTTGAATGTGAGTTTTCAAAACTGGAGTGTAAAATCTTCTTTTGCGAAGAAAAGGCAAAATGATGTCACTGTAGTGTATGGTGTTTTTAGTTTTCTGTCTTTTCTAAAGTAAAGACAAATTTGATATCGGTGATAAATATTCGTCTTGAGTGTGAAATGAAAGTGGTTGTGATGTGTTTTCTTCCTCTTCATTTTTATCGTTTTTTTCTTTTTCACTTTTTTTTGTTGCCGACAAATGAATGAGAAAAGGAGAGGAAGTAAGAGAGAAAGAAAATACAGATTGCCTGGCTCTAACGTTCGGTCAAATCCCCTGGGCTCTCTACCGAGAAAGGCAAAAATCACGCGTAATTTTATGATTGGGGAAAATAGAAATGGATCAACTTTTACATTTTTCCTTGCTTCTGATTGGCAAATAAATAAGTGGTTGTATTTGTTTTATTTCTGAAGATGTCAGCACATGGTAAAGTTTTGTGAACCGACTGTAATTATAAAAAAAGCTCTTCTGTTGGTGTATGTATGAATGTAAATGTCATTTTCACTGTCTCATGAAAAGGTGTATGCGGGTGTAAGCTCGGATTATCTGTGCAATCAAATCTTACGAATTCCGACATGACAAAGACAATTCAAATATGTTTACAAGTGTTCAAAGTTCGTAGAAAACTTTGGAATACTACATTTTATGATGAATTCAAAACCTTTTTGAAATGATGACACAACAGAAACATATTTTTATTCATGTTCTTAAATAACCTCGTAAGAAACTTTATTTACAGCTTAATATCTACTCGCATTTGTTCTTCACCGTGTTTACGTTGCAGGTGATTTTATTTTTTTAATCATCCCTCTTGCTTATTCACATTGTTTGGGTAGTAGTTCTCCCTGTTTAAGAATTGCTAGCATCATAGCTCGGCGTTGAAAGTGCAACTCAGAACATTTTGGTAGTAGGTCTCGGTTACATAAAAAATCAATTAAATAAAAAATTGTTGTTTAAATATTGTACAAAAATTTCATTTTTTCTTTTGCTTTGCGTAAGCGTGGTTTGATGTTTTGTGTACTATTGTAAACAATATTGCGTTTGTTTTTGTTTCAAAATTACTTGGGACAATATTTACATTATTTGTAGAGTAATGAATTTAATATAAAAATAAAAATTATTTATTTTGTTTTATTGAAATTAGAAATATAAAAACTATTACTCTCTAGATTCAAAAGTTTTTGAGGAATATTCAAAAATGTAGAAATATATAAACTATTAAAAATATTTTTTAGTTTCAAAATTGACCAAATGAATTTTTAAAACCTCGAAATAAAAATTATATATAAAGGCTCGTTTCTGTTTTTAGTCGCGTTTGAGACGTGTGATTTGATTTCTGTGACGTAATCTAGCAACCATCTTAGGCCTTAGATGTTCTATGGAGCAAATTTAAACAATCTGCAGCATTGGCCAAAAAGTGCGAAATGACAAATTGCTGAACTTAAACTCAAAAAGTATGTGTCGACCTGGATTCCCTGTAGATATGTGTCCCTAGAAAGTTTGAATGGCGTAGCTTAAAAAATGTAGGCCTGCATAGGGAACAGTCACACACGGACTCACAGATTGCCTTTTATATATATGAATAACGAACATGAGATTTTCGCGTTGTTAGATGACGATTTATAGAACTTTGAACGATTTATGATACATTTTTTGTAGCAAACACAGCGGATTCATAAACTCGTGTATTACTCGACAGAAATATACGACTTTATTATGTTCCACCATGAATTGATTTTTCCTTTTTTTTCTCGTGATATTTTTGTAGTAAAAAATCTGACTTTTTTTCTGGCAACTTATATATTATAGATTGTAAGAAGATGACAAAGCAAATATATTTACAATGGACATTCACGTTCAAATTTCTGTAAGAAGCATATTAGAATGCTACCTTTTACTGAAGAAGATAAAATCTTTTGTACATAACAGCAAAACAGAAACCTATTTTCATTCTGTTACTTCACTATCTATACAAAATACGCTGAGTCAATATCTGCGAGTATATGATAAAACACTTTCAAGACTTTTGGTTAGATTTTGCCGATTTCATACCACTCCCACTGAATACTAAAATATTAATTTGCCGTGACAGAAATTGGTGTTCGACTACAATTTTGTATCTACTCAACATTCTGTTTCCTTCTAATGGGCCTTTTGTAACCTTAGCAACTATGGATAATCCTGAAAACCAGTTCAACAATAAGTTTAACTGATTTGTAGATTTCAATAGATTAGTAAGTTATGTCAGCACTTACCGGCACACAACATTTGCCTTGTGTCATATTAGTTTTATCTGAGTAAAATTGGTATGAATGCAACACGTTGGTAGCTAGATTTAATTTGCAACTTTGTTCTGTCAGAAGAGTTTTGAAATTAGAATGGTGATGTTTTTGACAAGGTTCCGCAGGAACGGAATATTTAGAGCCTCGTTGAGTATGGCTGATTAGAAATGGCATCAAAATTATTTAATGCCGATCTCGCAAACTAAATGTATATCCCTTGATTGAATAAGTTTGACATTAATCCGCTCGTCTATTATTGTATCTCCATAAATAGTTACGTCGTCCTTTCACAACAGTGAGAAACTTTGAGAGTAATTTTTTATGACAGATCACAATTGTTAAGTGCTATGCGTCCAGCTAATAAAGTCTAATTTACACCAATTCCTTCACTCGTTTATTCAATATAATGGATACGTAGAGCATCCATTTGCTGACGGGAACGAATGGACAGAACAATGTAAAGACGATTGGAGAACAACGCATTCAACATATAATTTGGCTTTATAACTGAGCCAGTTATTTTTGAAGAAACAGCAGATTTCATGCCTTAAAGATGACGAAGAAACATGGAGCAAAGTAAATGTGTTTCTACAGAAGGATGGTTAAGATATTATGGGCTGAACATGCGAGGATTTGGAAAAAAATTGTGAACAAAAAGGTGTCTTATAGTTCTCAATAGAAAAGGGCAGTTGAAAATTCTGAGGCATGTAATGAGGAAGAGTGGCTTAAAAAGTCAGATACTCAAAAGAAAAATTGAAAAAAAATATATAAAGTTGAAAGCAGCTTGTAACTTACTTGATGAGCATGAGCAAATTTATGGTAAAACTTAGTTTGAAAGAGATAACAAAGAGACAAAACTTATTAAGAGCTACACGAGACAGTGATATGTGGAAGGCCATGATCACTTACGTCCTGAGAGAACACGACACGTGAGAAAATACGAATTAATGGCTCTGAATTTGAAGATGTTATACTGTTTCACTTTGTTTACAGTCGTTGCTTGAAAACTGAAAAACTACTATCACATTGTGACATAAGCATAAAAAATTTATTTAACCTGCATTTTATCGTTTTGGCCGATGTGCGTTTTGGTGGATATCGGCTCAGAATAAAAATCGGAGAGCCAAGTTCGAATTCTGGTTATATTCGTTGCATTCACTTAGGCGTAAATATCCTATATATATGTAAATTTATCCGTTTGTACTCCCGCTAGCAATGGATTGAATAGCAGAACAGATTGGGTTTTATAGCCTTGACAGGCAACCAATTTACCAGAGAAAGTAATGGCAACCTACACCGAGAAGATCTTCTGCTTATTCATTTATGAATCGAAAGCGACATATCGCTTAAGCGTGTATCACGTACGGCATTTCACTGACTTTTTCTTTTCGGTTTCGTTTTAATATTTTTTATTTTTTATTGTTTGCTTAAATTTACAAAGATAAGACTTTAAAATGACGTCTGTCAAGTGCCATTTACCCTTTTGCGTCAAAACTGATTGTGAAAAAAATGCGTTAAACCTAAACTTATCGCTTTTGTAAGAGGATCATTTAAGAACTTGGTTGATGCTCCGTCTTCGACAACTACCTGATTCTAATACTTTCTTTTAACTCTTTATCATACGTTTGGCCGCTGTATTATCCGCCAAACACAAAACTGTCTAAATAATTAACTTTCTGTCTCTATTGTTTTGTTTTCTTTGCCATCAACCTGCCCTGTAAAAATTAAATTATTCACACCATCTTTGTGTCCTGAGTATAACAATAAAAACAAACCGGCAATAATACCGATAATCTTTACGATTTCTAGAGCATGAAACCCCCTGTTTATTAACGTTGTTCCCAGGATAACTCTGATCCGGCGTGGTAACACCTGTTACGATGCTAGCTATAGGTAAGTTGTTAATTACCAAACTCCGATCAGAACATTAGTATACAAATTGTACTTTATATGGAAAAACTAGAAAGGCCTTTTCGAAGAAGAAATTGATTACCAGCCATACGTTTTAGGGATACTTTTCATTCACGTCAAAACCTTGTTCACAAATATACGGCAGTGAAACCTGATCTACAAACTGATTTCTTACAAAGAATATATACTCTGTTCATAAGAACCTCTTGTCAAATCCTGTCGTCATTAAATACTCACTGAAGTTAATGTGCCCTAAAAAAAATACTAAGCCACCTTTTATCATTCACTCATTTAAGAGACATGTCTGAGTGGTAGAAGACTATTCCCGCAGTAGGTTGCCATTACCTTCTGTGGTAGACTGATAGCCAACGAAGGATTTAGAACCAAACAGTCCTGCTATTCAACCCATAGTGGGAGGGAGAAGCAAATGAGTAATACCTTTCCCAGAGTTGTTTGTGCGTAAGTGAATGATTTATTTGATTCTTAAATAATAATTCAACTCTCTAAATCGGTTTGTGAATTTCATAAAGCTTTCTTATATGTCTTATTTCTATTTCATTACTCATGGCAATTATCGATGGTGTAGACGGTAACGATTCAAAATTGGTAATTTGAAGACCCGAGTCCGCATTTTAGTTGAGTTGATTACATTCATTTACTAACAAATACCATTGCTAGACTTATCATTTTCTTTCAGCTATTGGTTGAATCTCATCACGTGTTTCAAAAAGATCATTTTTATTCTCAGAAAAAGTAAGTGTGTTATTCTTTTGCCTAAAAAGTTATTATTACAAAAAATACACTAGATTATTTTTAACATATCACTTCAGCACTATTTTTTCTGTTTCTAATCATACTTTTTCTGTTTATACTTAAATTAGTTCTTGGAAGCCAGCACCAATATAGAAGCAATAATGTGGAATTAGAATGAAAGCCGTAATGACGGATTCACTGAATCAATAATAAAAAAAATTAATGGATATTGAATTAGTAAAATTATTTTTAACATATCACTTCAACACTATTTTCCTGTTTCTAATCATACTTTTTTTCTGTTTATACTTAACATTTTTCTTGGAAGGCATCACGCAATATAAAAACAATGATGTGGAATTAAAATGAAAGTCGTAATGGCAGCTTCACTGAATCCATAATAAAAAAAAAAATTACTAGATAGTGAATTAGTAAATACCAAACACATTAATGCTTTAGTGTATACACCGGTCATAAGAAATATAATATTGAACATGAGAAAATTGAAAAAAGGTAGATTGCGTTAGAATTAATCTTGCACAACACCGCAAGTTGCTACCAAAGAAAAACACTAAAAATAACTCGAACCATGTTTTTAAAAACCGAGGTTGGGAAGAGACGACTTTCATATATATATATATATATATATATATATATATATATCATGCAGGACACTTAACCTGTCCTGAACTATCTAAATTATGAGCGATATAAAATAGATTTCTGACATCAAGTGTTAAAAGTGATTTGAGCAAATGAAAGCGTGTGGTTCTTGGCGAAGAAACTCTTTACATATTGTAAACTGTCACTAGAAAATCACAAAGAACTGTACAAATTAACAGACTACATCACTTGAGTTTTTTCAAGGGTAACAATAGCTAAAATGAATGTCATATATAACTTGCAGGTAATATAATTATATACTCAAGATACAGACGTTCCGTATGACACCAAACAAAATGGAAGAAAGGAAACCCCTAACAATTCTGGAAATAGTGACAACAATTAATGCACTTGATAAATTATTTTCTTGAAAATGTTTTTTAAAAGAAAGATTCTCTAACAACAACTCTGGCTGTTCGGTTAACAAATAACATTTGTTTCTTTATAAGGAAAGAGCTAAACGTTACTCCTGACAATATCACGTAAAATCCAAGTACTAACTTAGTTCCAATATTCCCAATGATTAGCTTACAACCTGGAATCTATTTTTTGCTGATAAACGTTGTTTTGTCTTAAAGTAATTACTTAGATTTTTTTCTCCTTTAAATCTGATTTCACTTGTGCTTCCTGTCAGTTTTCATGTAATTAATTAAACGCAAATGAGCATTTTTGTGTATTTGTAAAACTAACTCTGAAAATATTCTGATTAGTTATATAAAAGCCTTAAATACCATTTAAAATATAAGTAATTTCTTAAATCTGTACTGGAACATTTTTACAATCATCCACAGAAGAAAACTTCAACAGAAAAACTGCAACCTTGCTTCCTGTCAGTTTTCATGTAATTAAGTAAACGCAAATGACCATTTTTGTGAATTCGTAAAACTCGCTCTGATAATATTCTGATTAGATATATTTCAAATGTTATTTAAGGCTTCTATATAAGTAATTTCTTAAATTTCTACGGGAACATTTTACAATCATCTGGAGAAGAAAACTTAAACAAAAAAACTGCAACCTTGTCTGTTCACTATCAGACAAAAACTCCTCTTTTTGTTTTAAGGAGTAAACACTGTGTTTGAACGGTGGGGTCTGTTAGGCGCCTGATGTTTTTAAACTTTCATTCGCATATAGCTGGCGGCTGTCCAACATTTCATCTTGATTCGGAAGATCTACGAAATATTTCGGGAAGCCAAGCATGAAGATGATGGTCATGATTTAAGAGTCGAACTCATCTCATACGCTCATCACAGAATGTTAGCGTTAGCCTACATATGACTTGCAGGATAAACAAATATTTGACTGTCAACAAATAAAATTAACTAATAGCACAATCAAATGGAGAAAGATGTTTTTGTTTTGATCAAGAGGCATTGTATATTGTATGTTGAACGTCTGCGCTTGTTTTTCTGTTTGTAATTAATTTAATTTCTGCCGTTTTCGTTGATACTCATTAGATCATACGTGATGTCGTTTTAAATATTCAGTCGGCGTTCGATAAAGGAAAAATAGTTGATTCTGGATGGTAATATTATAGGAAAACAATCGTAAAATATTTTTATAGTTGGATATATAGTAGTTCTACTTGCTCAAGGGAAGTTAATAAATGATGGCTGGCAATTGTCAATCACAAAGCTGAGTTCCAATTCTAGTTGGGAAACTTAGGCATGGACGTGTATTTCCCTACCAATCTATGCTTTAATTATTATGAATACAATATATATTATATCATAATTATTTATTCCCAAATAAAATAAAATACTTATATATACAAATATCTATACCCAGTAACCATTTATGTTTCGGTGGGTTTACTCCGTTATGTGCAGTGAAATCGATTATAAATCTAAATAACCAACAGTTAATTCTCTCCGAACAAAGTAAATTATTGACTCAAACATTTATTAGGTTCGGGATTGTTCATTTTTATTTATCTATTTAAATATAATTAACAAATGTTTGTCTATTACCTAATTAAAGTATAAAAAGTAAAAAGATATATTTGCCTTATAACTGACGAAATAAACTCTTAAGGACTTAAATAATAATCCGTCTTGCAATTTTTTTTTTTTGTTTATCTCCGAAATGGGACATTAATGCTTCTTTAATATAAAAGCGTCCATGATAATTATTCGGGAAACATTTCTTCTATACGACTGTTATTTTTGTTCTTCATTTCTTCACTGACAAATTGTACATATCGGGATGAATTATGGCGACATCAAATTCGAGGTATTATGCTATCTGTAGAAAGAACGGTACCTAAGAATGCGCTGGTTTGATAAAATGAATTTTATGGTATGTTTAGGTAGTAATCTTGGCTGCTACATTTAAGATATTCAGTCGATAAATGCCATACGTGATATACGTTTTGGGCGATCATAACTCGAAAGAGACATGACTGATTTTTGCAGAAGATTATCCCACAGTAGTTGCCATTGCTTTTTGCGGTAGACTGGTTGCCAGCCAAGGCTATAGAACTTAATCTCTCCTGTTGTTTAACCCACAACTAGAGGGAAGAGACGAATTAATACCTTTCCTAAGGGTATTTTGCGTAAATGAATGCAAAAAATTCAAGAGGTATTCGAACTCGGCTCCCCGAATTCCCGTTCCAAGCCGATATCCGCTGCACCAAAACGCATATCCGTAAATTTAAGACGGATTAAAAACAGCTAAGTCTCCCTATTAACTTTTGGCCTTGTCCAGTTTTGCATATCAATATACATATTACTTTCCTCGTTGCTAATTGGTCTTCATAAATTAAAATGTAGTCCTGAGTAAGCTGCAAGATGTGATCATTTTAAAATTGAAATGGCTAGATGTAACAGATGTTGTATGATGACAGTTTCTTTTCTCGTACATATCGCTTGGGAAACTTTTCAAGTTTTTTTTTTAAATTGATCTTTAAAATTCTAGATGCAATGCCAGTTGTTGTCCTTTTTTTATATAATCATGTCGTCCCAAGCAAGGTATTTTACTGCCACTGTTGAGCAGGAGGTTACAAAGGAGGTAAGTTATGAGAAAGAGTGACAGGTTACAGGTGGGGGTCAGGAAGAGGGTAGTAGTAGGATGAGAATGCTGATGTGAGTGGAGAATGATGGAGAGGATGCAAGTTAGTGAGATAGGAGATGACAATTGACTTTACATTTAAATTCTTGGAGATTGTAGAGGAAGCAAATAAACGTAAAGGGAATTCCACAGGCTGGAGGTGCGAGAAAAGAAACTGATGGAGTAGAATTTGCGTTTACATTTTATATACCAAAACATATTAATTGCAGACATACCACATATCTCTATTATCAATTTATATTTTGAAAAACAATTGCAATATTTTTTATAATCGTGTCCCCACAAGCAAGGCATTTTACTGCCACTGATTTGCAGGCGGCTACATAGGAGGAAAGTTATGAAAAAGAGTGACAGATTATAGGGGGTGTCATGAAGTGGGTAAGAGAAGGATGATAATATTGATGATAGTGCAGTGGATGAAGAAAGGGGAATAGGACAGAGAGAGAGGAAGCAACCTAATGATATATATATTGAAAATAAATTTTCAATATTCAAAATCGTTGAATGATTATTTCGACATGAAATCCTCTCCTCCTGTATCATTTGTAATATTAATTAGGATCAGGTTTTGAGATTTACCTTCCTACTTTTCCGTTTATATTAATATATATATATATATATATATATATATATAATTTTTAACAAACTTCGGAAATTAAATGTCATGATCAATTCTGCGAAGTATATTCGCTTCGTCAACGGTTCCTTTATAATGGATAAATCTCAAATGGTTTTTATACTCCGGAATTCACAATGGAAGAGGGAGTTAAAAAAGAGAGGGAACATTATTAAAAGACAGACGTCGAGACCCTGTTTCAGTGGATAGAAAAGAGAAAGGGGAACAATGAGAAATAGCCAAATGGATTTAAGCACGAGTTTTGAAAAAGATATTTAAAGATTACATATGTGTTAAAAAGTATACGCGTCAAAGAAACGGAAGTGATGGAAAGAAAAACAGAAAATGAGAGGAACAATTAAAAAATAAAAATAGGGGTGATAGAGATAGAGAGAGAGGGGGGAGAATAAAAAATAAAGGAAGAGAAAAAATGGAAACCTGAGTTGGTGATGCAGACGTGAAAACTGTTTGTCTAGGAGGGTGGAAGGAAAGATAGATGCATAAAAAAATATTTTTAAGAAAATTTAATATCAAGGCGCAAATATCTCAGTAATGCATAACGTCTTGTAAATAACCACAATTGAAATAAAGTGATGTTTTTTAGTAATGGAATTATATATATTCTACGTGTGTGTGTTTTGTGAGAGAGCATGTATAAAAGTAAACGTCGGTTATAAATGCTCAATACTAGATTTTGTATTATTGTTTATTTTATTTTTATTCTCGACCTTTCTTGTGACACAAAATACCTAATTTTATTCTGCTTCCCCACACTCCGTTTGGGTGTTTGTTTGATGTTATTATTTTTCAATATCCCATAATGCGGCAAAATCGGAAAAGCAAACACCTTGGCACAAATTTTCTCTTTTATTATAAACTATATCTGCGTATATTTTATCTGTCATTAACCCATATATTACTGAGATTTTGATCATAATAAAATTAGACCAGTGCACATTTGTATTAAAAAGTGTTCAATACAATTATATTCAAGAACTTTTGAATATTTTCCAATTGTATACGAGTTATTACGTGACCCAGGGTTCTACAATGAGTAGTTTCTTCAGGCGATTTTCAGTAATATATATATATATATAATTTTTAATATGTATATATGTGTATATATATATATATATATATATATATATATATATATATATATTATTTTTTAATATATATATATATATTTTAATGATAACACACCAAGCAAAGCGGTAAAGCCACTGATGTGCAGGGGTCTACATAAGAGTGAAAAGATTAGAAGAGAGAAAGCCGGAAACCACATCCTAAACAGGGAACAAGGGATGAGCCTCTACACCTGTTCAATAGACGTGGGTGGAGTGTGAACCGGGCGAGAGTTTAGTCTATCAACTCCAATAGAAAAAAAATAAAGAAAAGATATGGCAACAGTATTCAATGCACGGGCGGATGGGAGATTTATAAATTTGCCGGATAGATTCAGATGAAAAAACCTCCGGGCTCTGCACAAAGAACCGACATTCATAGCAGCGGATTTAACAATGGATTCGATATAGCCATTCCACTTGAGGTCCGCTGAAACTATGAGACCAAGGAGGCGTAGTGTTTTACTCTCTGGGAGCCAGCCTGGTCCATGCTAATAGGAGGTAGGTGCGAAGGTCTATGATGGTTAATTAATAGTAGCTTCGTTTTAGAAGCATTAAAATTTACGAGCCATTTCTTACCCCAGTCCACTACGGATTGGGGGTCCTTTCCAAGTTCGGCTGCAGGGTTAGCTTTGTCGCCCACACCAGATTTTTGATCGAGGCGAGAATAAACTGTGGTGTCATCGGCGTACATACCTACTTGAGATCTTATGGTATCAGGGAGATCATTAATGTAGATAGAAAGAGCGTAGGACCTAGGATTGAGCCTTGAGGGACACCCGCGTACGTATGGTAGTTCTGGAAGGCATGTCCATTAAATACCACTTTCAATGTGCGGTTAGATAGGAATGACTGGATTAGTTCAAACAATTGTCCAGCTATACCATAGCTCCACAGTTTGCATAGTAGGCCAGCATGCCAAACTCTATCGAATGCTTTAGAGATATCCAAGGCAATGGTTCGGGCTTCACCATTCCTGTCGAGTGCCTAATATATGTATTCGGCGAGGGTCCTTAGCATATCAGCCGTAGACCTGGTGAAGCAGAAACCATACTGCTTGTCCGAGAACAGCCTGTGTGCTGTGAGATGCTGAACTACCTCGGCGTTGATAATGGCTTCGAAAACTTTGCCAAATATCGGAAGAATGCTGATGTCAGTAATTTGCGGGATCCGAGGGTTCTCCAGTGTTTTTAAATATAGGAGCTACAGAGGAAGATTTCCAACAGGCAGGTAAGCAGGAAGCAAATAGGCAGTAGTTGTAGAGCTTAGAAAGTGCAGAGGAAAGTTCAGGGGCACATTTCTTTAAGACTATGATTGGGATTCTCCACATCCGCTCGTTTGTGAGGGTCAAGTTTCGAGATTATCTTAGAGAAAAGCGAGGGTGTAATATGGACGTCATTCAGTTGAGCATCAGTTCTAGGTGGGAAGTCGGGTTTAGAAACTCCAGTCGAGTCCAGTCTCGAATTATTCGAGAATCTGCAGGCAAATCATTCAGCTTCATCTGCTGGGTTGGTGAGGACCTCAAATTTGTTTATTAGTGGGGTATTGTGGACTTGCTCTTGTTAAGTACGCTTTTACAGAGCCGACAGTAGTCTCTGGTGCCGAACTTAGAGGATGCTATGCGTTGCTTCATTGTGGCAGCAAATAACATCTTAGCTTCGTTAAGTATCTTTTTACACTTATTACGAGCTGAAGCGAAAAGGCGTCTGTTTTGGTCGGACGCGTAGCTACGATAGAGTCGGAAGAAATGATTCCGATGGGCAATGGCGGCCGAGCAAGCGGGCGAGAACCATGGAGACGAATGAGAATTAAGCTGAAATTTCCTGGCAGGGATGAAAGCATCGATGCCAGCCTTAACCCAGGTGGAGACCTCGGATGCACATTCTTCGATGGGAAGACTAAAAACGTTGTTCCATGGGAAGTCACAGAGGAAGTCTCGGAACGAATCCCAGTCTTCTCTTTGTTAGCAGTAGGATATTCTAATTGTCTGGGTTTCTTGGGTTGGGTGGTAGTGGAATGACATGAATGTCTATATATAATTTTTAATAATATATATATATATATTCATATATATATAATTTTTAATGATGTGTATAGATATATATGTATATATATATATATATATATATATATATATATATATACATATATAATTTTTAATAACGTATATATATATAATTTTAATAATGTGTATACATATATAATTTTTAATAACGTATATATATATATAATTTTAATAATGTGTATATATATATATTTTTTAATAATGTGTGTATATATATATATATATATATAGAGTGAGAGAGAGAGAATTAATGTGAAGAGGTTTTTCACTTGAATGTGCAGTGTTCTTTTCATTATGCCAAAGTTAAGATAAGGCATTTTTGAGATGTTTCCACTCTTCAAGTTTTTTTATTTCTGTTGTTTCCAGTTTTCTTTATATTTATATAATATTTGATGTAATTAGATATTTTTGTCTTTTAAGGACATTTTTTTCTTGATGAATATTGTATTTGAAGGGGAGGAAGGTTGGCATGTGGCTAATTGTTTGTCATTACTTTTTATAGTGTTGATCTCTTTTTAGCGTGCATAATTGATGTAAGATATGCAGGTGGGTTATTTCTTTTTATTGCGTGTTAAATGTAATCGGACTCTCTCTCTCTCTCTCTCTATATATATATATATATATATATATATAATCTCACTCCCAGTTATATGTATTGGGGGAGACTATTTGCATTGTTTTCGTTTTTTCTTTCTTTTTACAATTGAAAGTCTATCATAATTAAATCATAGAGTTGCGTATATTTTTCAGTTATTATTCTGCGGTATTTTCTTATGTGCTCTGTATGTGTTTGTATGTGCGTGTGTGAATCTCTCTATGAGGTATTTCACGAGAATGAAAACGATAATCCAACTAGAATCTAATTTTAGTTGATAATTGAGAAAACATTTTAAAATCTAACAATATTTGGTCAGTTTCGAATTTTTATTTTTTATTTTAACTTCACTTAGATGAAACCCATAATTATCAAGATTCAATTTGAACGGAAAATTTCTGCGCGCATTAGAAAACATATCCTTGCAGTTTTTGTTTTACGTTACTCATTTTATCAAAAATTATTTTTAAAATTTTTTATCATATCAGCCCTTATGTAATTATGAACGCTGTAAATAACTTTGATTATTTATTTGCCAAATATAAGTTGATTAGATTTAAATTAAGTACACTCCAGTATTGGTTCGTGGTGGAATATTACTGTTATTAAGGGTCATTGTTTGGATAATTGATTACAAGAAAGGTAATTATTGATACGGCTCTCTGATTAACGCAGTCCGCAGTCAGTGTTTTTTTTTTGTCTTGACTGGAGCCTGGTTGGCTCTCATCACTAAAACCGAAAACCATTATCCTGATTTTAAGCTTGTTTTGGGAATTAAATTAACTAAGAACATCTCATCGGCGCCTACAGTCTGTGTTCAAGTCCAAGCAAAAATATATATGTTTTATTTGTTTCTCAAATAAGATAGCATGTTGTCAGTTGCAAAACTGACACTACAGACTCTGTCAACTGGCTTTTCTAATCATTATAGTAATATTCTCGACGTTTTGGTTTTTGTACGATCCAGTCTTCTTAAGGTGATTAACGATGAATTCTAGAACCAAACGCTTTAATTTGCCCTCTGCGATAAATTAATCGAGTTCCACGTGTCATGCATTTAATAGATATTTTAGTTTCAGTATTTTTTATTCGGGACATTTAGCTTCGTAGATAAAAACGTTGGATGGAGTAATCTAGAGACTTAAACCAAAAGAGTTTTGAGTTTGTTACTTCGTCACTGCAGAGGTGATCGAAAACTTGGATAATTGATTTCGAACAATGTAAATAATGTAAATTGGAATCAATTCAAATTTGGTCATTTGAAAATATTTCGCCTGAATTTTCCAATTACGTTGATAGAAAATTTGCCAAACAATTTTTAAATATTTTTTATGAATTGTGTGTTTATAAAAGATGTTGCTTTTCTGCGCTTTTTTGTATCTTTCAACTAAGTTATTACTGACAGGAAAAGGTCAGTTCTGTTTATGAATCAAAATAATCAGAAAGATTTTCAACATTTCAATTATTAAATCACTAACCGAAACAAGTACATTTACACAACAAATTCTCCGGTAATTTATGCCATGGTACATCGTTTAATCACTACAACAGTACAAGCAATCATGTGGATTTTATTTTATTTCCAAGCTAAATCAACGAGCAACCTCAGGTAGCGTTGTATGCAGCGAGATCACTTATTTGTTAGATTGGTATAGCTCCATCGATTTTGTGTAAATCTTTGGTCGTTTTGCTTATATTTAACCGAAGCCATGTCTTCCAAGAAAAGTGCAAGTGTCCTTGGCGTTGGGAAGCGTAAACAGCACTCAATAACGCTGTAAGGAAAGAAGGCAATCATAAAAAATCAACAATAATATATAATTTTCTAACTTTCGATGGTTCAGCTGAAATACGATAGATACCGAATTAGTGGTTTATATATATATATATATATATATATATATATATATATATATACACGCATCGCTCATTCAGTAATGACTATTGGGCTACTGGCTGTTGGGTGTGTATAATGATAATACACGCGCTAAAAAGTTTGCCGCCTTCTACCAAGCGCCCATAGCCCAGAGGTAGAATCGCGGACTGACGTCAATTCGGTCGTGTTTCAATCCGGGATTAGGGGCAATCGGAGTCTAAACGTAATGATGAGCTGTGATACAGCGAAACATATCTGTCTGCGGATGACTATATATATATATATATATATATAAAGTTTACATTTGAAATGGAAAAGCTCTAAAATAGTATAAAAATAGCTAGCCACGTGTGGAAATTAAATTTGAAATATGCACAAAATAAAAATAAAAAGAAACGATATATCTTGGAGCATGTTACGAAGAAACAATCCTTTCAACGGTGGACAAAGATGCAAATTTTGCCAAGAGGAGAATTAGCTGTTAATTCGTTCCCAGAAATAATAATTTACTAAATATATATATATATATTTGGTCATTTGAAAATATTTCGCTTGAGTTTTCAATTTACGTTGATAGATATTAGCCAAACCATTTTAAATAATTATTTTAATGAATTTATTGTTTCTACTATATATATATATATAGTCTGTGTGAGAATGAAACAAGTAGACAACAAGTAGAAAAAAGTGTCTTAAATCTACCACGTTTCTCTTTAACATGTTTCCTTTGAGATATTCTAAGGTCGAATGATGTAAATGTTAGAAGTTAAAGCTTATCATAGAACTAGGAAGAAAAAACGAATTTAATAAATTTAATTTGGCAATAACCAAAGAATTAAATCTGGTGTAATGATATGTTTCTTCCTTAGAGCCTTCGGAATATGTAGCCCAAGTTATTTAGCTATAGAAGAGATATATTGAACAAGCATTTAATTTACTCCACTTCCAACACTATTTCATCCTCAACACCAAAAATTTTTATATAATCCAAAAAACCCAATGCCTAAAAAATTACACAAATTTCATAACACTACCTTTCATCTGAACTAACACGCTATTAGCTATCCCAAACATTATAATTATTACCACCACCTCCAAGAGTATTGGTGTAATTCTCAAATTGAAAAATACACTAAACAACTAATTCAAATACAGGGATTTACAAAATGTAGTCTCTACAATGCACTAAAGTAAAATAGGGGAGACATCGCGATATTTACAAACGCAGATCTAAGGACATAAGAGAACATAATTTTAGACAAATGTTCTAATTCTCTTGTATTACATCGAAACGGCGTAGTAGACAATTTTTATTTCTTTAATGCTAGTTTAATTAAAAACAAAACATAATGTTTTAAGCAGAAAGTAATCTGAAAACATTAATACCACTATTACCAAAAATAAATCCTCGTTTAAATCATTACATGACTTCTGCATCTTTCTACAAATCTATATATCATGAATCCCAAATTCATATAACCATAACATTATAATATTCTTTTCACTATACACACTACATAACATTTTACTTCATAATTAATCTACTTTAATTATATATTCTCCCTACGATTTCCTGTTATATAAATATATTTCTCTCTCTGTTATTGTAGATTATCATAATATTAATTGGTCTATAGTGTAAATACGCTTGATATTAGCATTATTTTCGTATATATACACTGATATTTTTTGCTTTTTTTGCAAGTGGCGCACACATATAAACGGGCATAAGATTTGAAATTTCAAAATGTTCCTCTGTTTTAATATTACGCGTGAAACGTATCTGACGAATGAAATCAAACATCAGTTAACATACTGTCTCTTTGTTTTTTGTTTAATTAATTTTTTTCCATCATTCGTTTTTAAAAAGCTCCCGAGATAAACCTAAGATCTTTTAATTTTTTGATAAAATTTGCCAATTATTTTGATCTGTGAAACAACCTTAAAATAGAGTATTATACTGAAACAGAATACACATTCATTAATTCTGTCGCATTTTATTTAATATGATCTTTAGAGGAGTAGATAATTTCATTGATTGCAAAACAAATACGTCTATTCAGTAACAGGTAGCCACTAAAACACACACACACACACACACATATGTATATATATATATATATATATTATTCAAGTATCAGGAGGGAAGATATTGTAAAAATCTGAAGTGCAGATATATATTATTTATAATCAGGGGCCCCGCATTTTTTCGATATTTTCTTTCCTTAAATAACTACGAAGTCAAGATTATTGGTACCAATAAGTAAAATAAAATAATTATGTGTGTATACACACACACACACACACACACACACACACACACACACACGCACAAACATATTATTTTTTATGCAGACTATGTGCATTGTGGTGCATTGGGTATCGGCTCGGCACGAGAAATCGGGGAGTCGGGTTCGAAATCCAGCTGAATTCATTGCCTTCACTTACGCGCAAATACCCTTGGGAAAGGTATTAATCCGTCTCTCCCTTCCAGTTATGGGTTAAATAGCAGGAAAGATTGGGTTCTATATTCTCGTTCGGCAACCAGTCTAGCGCAGAAAGCAATGGCAACCTACTGCGGGATAATCTTCTTCCCAGTCAGTCATGTCTCTTTCGAGACATGATCACCCAAGCGTGCATCATGTATGGCACTTAACTGACTGACTGATCTTTGTCTATCATCAAAGAATACTTGAATAATAATTATTTATTTACCTTTTGAGCAGAACGACTGTGAATAAAAAGGCGATCCATTTATTTTTTCCTCGTTTAGTCGTGACGTAAAGAACCAACGGAGCGTGTAACGCATCCATTTTTCTAAATATAGGAACCACGGTCAAGAGATAGTTGAGATATCTCAGATATGTTTCGATTTGTGTGTTGTGAATATTTTTAAGCATTTCGAGTCGATTAATAAGAAATCATTGCTGAAAATGACGTAAACTCTCTTCAAATGATCAAAATTTACACATCATTACCGAGAGAAACACTTGCGGGAATTATACAAATGGCCCAGTTGATAGAGACGTTGGTTAATTCCAGTGCTTCGACTCAGAAGTGTGAGTTCAATACCAGGCTACAACATTGATGTATAAGTAACTTAGAGAATCCGGTTAATGAGAGATTACTCATGACTAGCAAAAAAGGCTTCACGCAAGAAATGAGAATATTATAACACAGTGTTTGTAATAAAGGGTTCGGTTCGAGATTCCTAGCACCTAAAGAAGGCCAAAGCGTACAACGACCGAAAACCTGTGTAAATAGAAACGAAGATAAGGACAATAGTCCGAATAATGTAAATAGTGTAATGTGTAGTATGCAAACGTATATAATTAGATACAATTCTTTTATATATTATAGATACTTATTCGTTAAGTTCACCCACAATTACTATTGGTGTTATGGTAAAAATTGTTTCCTGAACAAGAAATAATAAATAACGATAAATACGTATACCGGAGGTTTAACTTTTATGATTTCCTGCACATTGTACCAGGTTATCACTACAAATGCGCTGTGAACGTATATATTTTTTGCGCCTTGTTTCAGTTGAGTTCCTGTATTCTCAACATTTTACTTCTACGAAATTGGAAAAATATCAAGATTTTTCCTAAACACCAAGAAATTTGTCGGAAACTTTACAGATATCTTTCCAAAAATCGAACAAACAAAATTTAGACACTTTATCTGCACAGGGTGCAGTTTGAAATAAAAATAAAGGTATAAAAGAAAGACCTTCTCAACTTAACTGGCGATGTTCAAACATATAATTTTCAATTGGTTTTATTTATTATATATAGACTTAGCAAATATTTGTATCGATTAAGAATACTTGGCCCGGAACAAAGCAAAAGTATTTTATCTATGGTTGATATTGAAAAAATTTTTCGTTTGTTGAGTCATCTTTCTGTTAGAAATTGAGGTTTATTCAAATTGTTTCCAGAAACATAGAATGCAACAGTCCACCAGATCCTTCCCGTTATATTGATACTTGTGCCGAGTTCTATGAAGGTTATTTCGTGTATATATATATATATATATATATATAGAGAGAGAGAGAGAGAGCGCAATTCTATAATCATTTCACTCCAAGTGGGTGCAGTATGAGAAAAAAAAAACAAAGTACAGGTGATGTCGAAGAATGTATAAAGGAAAGATGGTAATCAAGAAGATATATGTTGTGTATTGATGTTGCATTTAAAATTTGAAGATTTTAGCTGTCAGAGAAGCATGCACACGGATGCGAGTTCCAGAAACTGGAAGTTCAATAAAAGACACAGTTTATAAGAAGCATTTACATGTAACTATTTTGACAGCGAATGGGTAGGAAATTGATGCCGGCCTATATATATGCTTTTATTGTGAAGAATTTGTCACTTTCACTCAGCAGATTCATATCATCTTCGAACATTCATGAGGACAGCGTTATGATGCCTTCACTCGTCGGAGCTGTGTTTCTTGCAAACAAAAACTTTTAAAATCTTGGAGACAAACATTATCATAACTGAACACACACACACACACATATATATATATATATATATAATATTCCTAGTGAGCCAAGAAACCTACCAAGGTTTCACCTAAGCGGATCGTCAGGGAAAGCTATATATATATATATATATATATATATATATATATATTTATTATGTAAGGATTCAATGGGTTTCTTTAAATGTTATTACGTTTGGGTAGACGATATAGTTTATTTCTTTTGTCTTTTTTGTGTATGAATTAAGTCTCCCTGTATGGGCATTCAAAAGACTTAATAAATGAAGCCTACTCTCCGGCAAGTTCTAAATTTGGTTCCCCCCTTTAAAGAAAATGGCTCAATATGAAGGTTTAAAATCACCCTGGGTCATATTTCTGATATTATATATATAATATTATTTCAAATGTTATTACATTGGATACACTTACTAGAAAATCACTAATTATTTTTATTTTAAATCTTCTTTGTATTACGTCGATTGACCTATTCGTTATTGAAATGGTCATTTTATTTTTAGTTTACAGTTTGCATGAATTTCTCGAATACATAGTTGAATGTGACAGATCGTATATATCTTAATAAGTTCAATAATAATATAGTGGATAAACCGATGTAACACTTGATCTATGACTTAAATTAACATCAAGCCTATAAGCCATATACTTTTCACAGAACACCGACTCCATCAGATAGTATCGAATGATTCCACAATTTATTTTGCCAAGTGACATAATCGCTTCTCTGGAACAATATAATTGTATATCAGATATAACTAAAAAAGAACATAATTTATAGTCAAACAGTCAACGTTCCATAATAAAAAGAACGAATGTTACATGACCAAACTATCATCAGGCTACAATGAGCGATAATCGTTTGCAGATTTTGTAGTCTATATTCTACTCTGACAGTTTCACTTCTCAAACTTCCCTCTGTGGAATTACGTTCCGATTAATTGTTTTGCTAGTAGCTGCAGTCTCCAAAATTTTAAATGCAAACTCAGTTTCCATCTTCTGTCTTCCTGAATCTTATTAATTTATATCCTTTCTTCAATATCACTCGTATGCTGTCTTTTATTTTAACCCACTGCAGATTAATGTCTACCCCACCTTGCTTGGGTTTAAATGATAAAAAAATCACTGATAAAGAAATTTTCTCAATGTCGTGTCGGGTATATCTTCTTGCTAGAATCCCTCTACTACATGTATAGGTCTGGTAATTTTGGTATTTATATGGAAATGTTTGACAAAATCCATTAAAAATGTGCAAAATTATTGTTCCTTGGTTAAAAACTTGAGTTCAGTCACATTCTTAACCGTGTAATTTATCTTCTCTTATTCGCTTTTGGCAGAAAAGATTCATAAATCCACCTGTTATTTTTTAAGTTACAAGTGGATTTAAGTTCTACGCTGAAAGCTTCTTCTATCGCACTTCTCGTTTGATGGAATTTACCCCGGTTTCCTCCTTTCCTGCCAATTGCATGCTTTAAGTGTTTGATTTCAGTCTCATTCGTCATCTATGTCTCTTTGCTCCCTGTTCTTACGTTATTCACCTTGAAGTATTCGTTTGTTGATGTTTATTTCACTAGACACACAGAATCCATTTTCATAACCGAGTCTTGTTTTCCATGTCGATTTTTTAATGAAATTAATGATAACTTCTATATATTTGAAAACTTTAAGATCCAGGAATTCGGTACGCCATCAATTGCCTTACGATAATCTATGCAGGCAATCCTGTGCATTTTATTTATTTTCAAACAGTTTTCCACGATCGGCCGATTAAGAAGTAATTGATTATTACATCCGTGGGAGCAATGTTTGCACTCTTTTTGTTCAAGAAATAGTATGTCATTATTACTTTTTTGCAAGAAGAATGTCTGTTTTGTCAGAACAGATATCAGCAGTTTGTAAGTAGTTGGTAGACATGTTATTTGTGTGTAGTTTTGTGGAGAATTGTGTTACAATTCTTTGGTAGAGGGATTACTTTTTTTGTTTAACTATGCGGGAATTTTATTATAGAATTATTGATCATCTATTTAAGATTTTCAACTAGATTTTTGTGTCTGCTGTATTTAGAGTATATAGCCAACAAGAATTTGATCTACCCATGAGGCTTTCCAGTTGTGTGATGTTTTTAAGAGCACGTCCAACATATTCATCTATGATACACAACCATGCTTGTCATGGTTTCTTATTTATCCGTTCTAAATTTTGGGTAATCCAATCTGCTATTTTATGTTCTTTAGTGCAAATTCATATTTTTCTCAGAACTATATAACCTTTTCCATTGTTAGTGGAATTGTCACTTTAATTTTTTTTGCCAATTTATCTGCAAAATTTATTTGTATCGATGTGAAAGATCATGTTCTGTCTGTAGAATTGTTATTTTTTCATAGTGTCTGATTTTTGAGCCTTCAGTTGTATCGTTTTCTTTCTTTGTTCTTTAACTGATGATATTACATTTTTTTCATTTTCATTTACAATTTTATATTTTCTTTTGTGTAGTCTGCTTTTTCAAGTTATAACATGTCTTTCTCTTGCCAGTTTATAGAGTATCGTTAATTCTCTTCTAAGTTCTTCAACTTTTTTCTCTATTTTTCTTTTTCAATATGAATCTTTATGTTTGCGAGACTATTTTACTTGGATATTTATTGTCTTACCTGTTTCTATTACTGATAGATATGTTACTTTATTGAAACTTATGTGTGGGTTTATTTCAGCAAGAATTAATTTGAGTGCAGTATTGTAGCGTTTAATCGTCTTGAGGTTATGCTTTATTGGTTGAAATTTGGGGAGTTGTGCACGTTCTTTCATTTCGATATTTGTATCTGACATATGTCTTCTCATTTTTATCGTGGCTTCTTGTATAAAATGCACCGATTCGATGTGTTTTAGACCCATCTTCTTGCAGGCTTCTGAGCTACTAAGATCATGATTTTTCAACACTTCTAAACTTTTAACATTATCTTCAAAATGATGGTAGTATTTTATATCTATTTCTGCTTTTTTTTTCATATACTTTTGATTTACGGATTCTAGTTACAGTTCCTTTTTTATTTCTGCATTTGTTAATTATTAACTTCTCATTATGTATCTTCTTATATTGTTTAGTTTATTTTCATGATGGGATTTTCTAATCGCTTGTCGGAACTTTTATTGTCATATGCTTGGTAAGTGATATTTTTATGAGGTTTGTGCAACGCGTCATTGAATATAGACATGTCGTGATTGTACTCATCATGAGACCACTTTCTTTGTAGTTTCATTAAATCATTTGGATTATTCCGGATGTAGAAAACTCTATATTCATTAATTTTGTCGTTATTTTTCCTCTGGAAATGTTTTCAGCCTCAGTAGATTCCCTACAGAGGAAAGGTTTCCTTGTTTATCTTCTGAAAGTGCCATACTGTAATTTTTGGTTTGATGTTTAGGTCTCCTATTGTGCACGCATATTGTTAACTTTTAGATGACATTTTTTGACCCACTGTTCAAAAAGTCAACCTAATCTTTTTCCAAGGACAATGGTCAACATTCTTTTACATACAGGGTTTCGAAGACTATAGATCTTTTGCGACCTTTTAACGCAGTAGCCATTCCTTTTTCGGCACGATTAACATTTTGAGATGCGGCGTGTTGTGATGTTTCCTTATCCTAGATGGGTTGACAGGATATAGAGACGCGATTTGTATCTAAAGGGAAAGATGTTGGAAAAAACAATGCATAAAAGAAGCTATTCAACAAAACAAATCATTATTATACTAGAGTATAATGTTTAGATTTAAAAGGGTTTATTAGTTTATTTACTTTCTTATTGTTATCTTTTATTCTTTTTATACTGTTTAGGCTACTGTTCATGTAAATCAGATAATATTTTTATTAATTGAAGATATGGCTTTTGCAATCATCACAAATTCTTTTGCGAAATTCATTGTCAAAAATGTTTAAATAAATTTTATCACTATTATAAAATTTAGTATTAACAATAATGTTTATAATGTTTTGAGATAAGATTAAGTGAAATATCACTGAAAATTGGAAAAATAAATCATATTTTATTCATTGATTAAAGAAATACGTGATATCATTTAACTCAGTATGTATTAATATTAAATTACAGTAGAATTGAAACATTTTTTCATAAAATTACATTCATATATATATATATATATATATATATATATATATATATATATATATATGTATATATACACGAAAAACTAATATATATATATATATATATATTATATATATAAAGCTTCATTATTTCATTTATCTTTTCGTTCATTTGTATACTCAGTTATTTATTCATTAAAATAATCGAAAATCCTTAGCGGTATATACAACTAATATCGTTGTCTTTCTAATAGAATTCTAGTTATTCCAAGAAAAATATACTTTCGAAATATCGACATCTCATATCTAAGACTTCAAGAAAAAATATAAATACGAAAATTAGATGATTAATAAATCAAGGCTATTAAAAAAAATCAGAAAAATTATACAAAGAAAAATGTTCATTTACGTTAAAATAGCACTAAAATATCTCATTTTGTATTTGTTTTCAAAGAAGACATTAAAAAGTTATTTTTTACTATCTTTGAAAAACACGCCATTCTTGTTGTAATTCAAAGCTCATTGTTATTATCCTTACTAATACTGCTTTTACTGCTAGGAGTACAGTTACGTGAAGAGCGTGATGTAAGAAAAATATAAGGAAAGAAACAACACCCAGTTTGACAATGTTAAACAATATTTAAACAGAATGTGTGTCTTCTTCAAAATTATTAATTCCAGACCCGAATAAACAGAATAGCAGTTTCATAAGATTTATATTTGTTTGATTAATTCCTCTTATTTAGTAATCATCTAAACGAATATTCAAGGATTAACAAGATCACTGTCATATTTAGCACGTTTCAGTCGAAGCTGGAGGCGATTCGTTCCTTTTGACGTCCTCATTAACTGTGCAGCTATTTTTTATGACAAGAGAAGCAGACATATTTTTTTAGATTTATCTATTGTTTAGATTTATCTATTGTTTACGGTTGATTTCTTTTTCAAAAAATATAACTTGAAGCAGACAGACATTCTGTTGAACTATTGTTTAACGTTGTAACATGATGATTTTCTTTTTTTCAAATCGAACTCTTCTGATAGGCGTTGAAAAAAGTTTATTAAAATACATACTACAATACTTTTCTTTTTGTTTTCCATCATCATGAAATTTATACATATGACTTTCATTTAGTACCGAGTGAAAAAAGCCATTGCATACCCCCGATCCGAAGTTTGTGATAGTGATGACTTTAGGAATATTGTCCTTGGGATAGTTCCGTCTGATCTCATTTGCAGAAAATCATTGCAAGGATCATCAGGGCTTTGTCATGAATGCCAAGATAACGAAAAGGCTGACAGATGTAAAAAAAATGTCACCTATAATATTTTCCACAATTTTTTTTCATTGTCTGAAAGTACGAGGAACAATGCCTCGATCGAAATGTTATGGACTTAACAACGGAAACGAGGAAATTAATCATACTGTATATAAAATATTTTTTATAAATACCAATCGCAAATATTTAGACTGCATCTGTCCTTATATATTCTCTTTTTCTTATCATAAATCTAAACGTCTAATACGTATGTAACATTAGGCGAATATCGAGTTTACTAGAAAGGGCTATTCAACTAAAATATAGGTGTTACTTGGAATCTTCAGTGAGTATTAGCATAGTCTTTATATGGTTGTGTAGTGGCCAATCCGTGCATGCAATCAAAAATCCGTTCTTATAGACTGTAGCACTAATACCCTAGTCCCGTGTTTATTTCTTACTTCAAAAACTGCATACCCTTCCATCATATGACTTGTCTCTCTATTTGTAAACATTCATGAATATTAAATTCTACAGTGATATGACGTTATGAATATGGTGAATGTTTTTCTTAGCGCAGATTAGATGTGGCACAAGGACGAAAGAATGGGCACTTATTGTGGATCAAACTCACGACTTAGTTTTAATTGTTCTTTCAAATCAAGCTTGCTAACTATTACACCACGTCGAATTCGTTAGTCATTCGATTTTACACCTTTCTGCCACTTTGACTTCAGTGATTTAACTTTGTTTAGTCATTTCGTTCTAATTTTTTCCCCTATTTCTTTCCGGTATTTTGTTTTTGTTAATATATTCACTACCTCTACACCTCTTTTCTATAAGGAAAAGCTTTCAACTTTCTTTATATTTTTTGTGTTTCTTTCCATTTGTACTTTCTTTCTGTATTTTTTTATTTCATCGCTAAACTTCCAGTTAACCTGAGTTTCTCATAATCTCTCTAGAATGCCTTTTTTAGGTCATTTGCATTAAATGACGTCAGTTCTGCAGACTAAGAACCATGACATGCGTTAATTTATGCAAATAACATACAAAAAAGTAAAAGAATTAATGTAACAGAACATTGACTGAAACTATGATTTTTTTTTTTAGAAATAATTTATGTTTTATTTTAAGAGACAGTATGGCTTTGACCTCCCTTAACCGGTCATCCAACTATATGATCTCTTTCATCTATTACATTGATTCAACATCACAGGAATCCCTGGAAATTTTGGTATTTTTATTTGCTTTTTTTATTCCTAATTCTACTACAAAGTTATGTCTTTTCGGCTTTGCATCACTACTGATGCGTTAAAGCGAGTACTGGCTGATGGGGCTTTGAGTTTTCAGTGCCAAATTATAACCTTTTTGTGACAATTCTGCACACTGAAAATGTTAGACTAGTTATTTATCATTCGTTTTATTGTTTTGTATTTATTTTTTATTTTATTTTTTTTTCGCAAAGCTCAATTCATTTTAACCACTTCCCACCGTTAAATACGTGACGGAAACAGTTTCCAATTATTATAAACTCGCATTTTCTATACTTGAGTAGACAGTGTGACAGGTTAGACAATTCAACAAGAAAAGTTAATAACTAGACGTCATTCAAATTTATCCATATTTTTACATTCTCCTTTATTTAATTTTCACGCCATGAGATAGTTTACGCATATTAAATTCAATTCTAATATGCTCGTTCCGGACATAGTTGGTCATGGATATCAACTTAATTTTGCTTTTCTAGTGTGGGAACTGCTATGACTTCTTGTGAAATATAATTGATTGGTTTTTCATTCCATCATTCAACGTTCTGAATACCAAATTATTATTCTATTGGACAGACTGCCACACAAAGTTATGGTGACTAGCCTGAAATGCAAATTAATGTATAGATGCATAGATCAGATGGAAACTTAATTTTTGTTTTTAATGGGAAATAATAATGACTGTTTCAGTTTGTTTATGAAAGTGGCCTTTTGATTTTATTTTCAATGAAAATAACCGTTATATCACCCAAACATCACCGACATTAGTGTGATTACACCTATCAACAGATGTGATGATATTAATTTATATAAACTGTTCGTATTTCTTGGTTGAAACGTAATTTTAATTGGTTTTGCTTGACTTTATTTTTTTTTTACCGTAATGCTATTATATTTTATCTTAAGTTCAGCCACGTTTTACACAGTTTCCCGGTTATTGTCTCAAATAAAGAACGGGATTCCTCGACCCCATGAATTTATGCATGCTACTAGATTGTCTCTTTTCTCGTATTTCTAGCCTGTAGAACTCTCTTTGATTTACTTGCTTCTCTGCTAGCTACAATCACCAAAAATTGAAATGCAACTTGAATTTTCATATCCCCGTTCATCTTTTATCCTTCAATTTTCATATCCCCGTTCATCTTTTATCCTTCAATTTTCATAATCCCGTTCATCTTCTATCCTTGTTTTAATACTCACTGTAACCGGACTTTTTCTCAAACTGTAACCTCAATGCGCACTAGTGCAATGGCTTTCAGTGAAAACAAATCTTATATATTTATCCATGTGTTCTAATTTTCATTATCTTTTCATTTCTTCTTGCTACATGTCATGTTTAACAAAGAAGATTAAACCTTTTATTACGAACAGGTATGAAAACTACTTCCAAGAAGGTATTTCTGAAACCATATGTAGAGACGTAAATAATTTCCGAAATGTGGAGCCGATTCTAATAAAGAATGTATCATAACTACTAATGATATATGACAGGTAAGAATTAATTTACCAAACTCTAACATACGAACATACTCTATATAAAAGGCTAGTGGATTGATAAAGATAAATTTAATTTTCTTGGGAACATTAATATTTTCATTTACAAAAATATCTTTCTTTTAATATTTTTCCCAAAATATTTTAATCCATATCCGGTGAATGTTTTTTTTATCAAAACATGTGTTGCTGGTAATTCTTTTTTACAAAAATATATTGCTAGTAATATTTATTTATTTTACAAATATTATTGCTTATATTTTTGCTATAAAATGTATTTTCATACTTTCATTTTGTTTTAACCCCCAGAATGAGAGTTGATTATTTGCCAATATATGGGACTTTAACATGGATAACCATCTTTTATACGCAGTGAACATAGAACAACAGCAACTAGTATGCTCGTCAAAACATCCTGATTAGCGGCCTTGCTCCCAAAAGTAACTTATCGTCGTACTCTGGATGAATCTACTAAGCCAATCCTAATAATGAGCTCCTTGGGGAAAAAAGGATAGTATTGTTTGTAGTTAATTGCTATTCCGAATATTATTCATTTAGATTTCTTAAACCAAAATGAAACACTCAATAAAACAGCCGGAATGTTGCCATTAAGTTTTAGGCAAAAATATTCAGTTAAATATAAAGAAAAATGTTTTCCATCACAGTAACATATCAACTTACATAAAGAATAACCGAGGGACAAATATTTTAAATCTGTTTGTTTATTCTTCACTTTTCTTCTATGTACTGTGTCACTTCAGGACGTAGATGATCATGCATCTCTACACCCTCCTATCCGTTGAAACTTTTACCACTCATGTCTTGATATCTCTCTTAAACCTACTGGCCCAATAATTATAACTTGCATTGTTTTTTTTTTCTGTGTCTCTTTCTCTCTATCCGGTCTGTGAATATTAGGTTCCCTAAGCCTTCTTTCCTCGTTACGTATCTGAAAACTTCAGCGGTCTCTTCCTGGATGTTTCATCCTCTCCAAAACATTGTGATTCCTCCCATGTTTAGGTCATGGTATACTCAGCAACTTTCTGTAGAACCACATTTTTGTTGCTTCGAGACTCTACTTCATTTTTGATAAGATTGTCCGGCATTCTAACTAGAACAGAAATTGTGTAAAAGTCCATTATATTTTTAGTTTTTCTTTTAAATTTAAAGTTTTATCATGAAAAATCTTCAAGTGCTAACCTGCAGAATTTTATCGTATTTGTTAGAAGAAAATCTTTGATAAACGAAAAAGTAAATTATTTATGACACTTCCTAAAAGAAAATAACTATTTCTTTTGTCAACATAACAATTAACAACGCACAATAGAGCAGAGTAAGTGATTTAATGCGTTTTACACAGGATTAATGGTTTATAAAAAATGACCCTGTTAAGAAACAGGTACTACTACACATCAACATATTGAGCTAGGAAGAGTAAGAGATAGGGAAATATTGAGAGATAGAAAAGAAGAGAACAGAAGATATATATATAACCACTCCCGATAAACCAGAATTCATAGCCGTGCCCCCGTGAAACATAGAAGTCGGCATCTACCTGCTCAGTAAAATTAATAAATACTTTTTTGCATTATACACACATATATATATATATATATATATATATATATATGTGTGTGTGTGTGTGTGTTTTATCGTGAGTGGTTATATATGTATATGAATTAAGAAAAATCCATTAAAAAATGTTTAATCAAATAAATTAATATATATTACGGAAATTAACGAATTTTAAAGAAACTTGGTTATAAACAACCTACAATTTGAAATGAATTGTTTGAACATTATTTTTGATCGATACTCGTATTTGAGTAGATATTCTGTTCTTTAATTAAACAGTATTATATATTTACATCTACTGGCCTGATTATTTACGACAAATTTTGATTACAAAAATGTGTGTCATTCGTGGTCGAGTGGTCTAAGACTTTGCCTGATCAAATGGTAGCTTCTCCTATGTAGATAGAACTCGCAGGTTCGAATCCTGCCGACTGACACACATTTTCGTAATATATCAGGCCAGTAGATATAAATATATAATAGTGTTTAATTAAAAAAAC
This sequence comes from Ascarosepion bandense, assembly GCA_037127315.1. Classification (NCBI taxonomy): domain Eukaryota; kingdom Metazoa; phylum Mollusca; class Cephalopoda; order Sepiida; family Sepiidae; genus Ascarosepion; species Ascarosepion bandense. The sequence goes on along the minus strand of JBBBDQ010029185.1, from coordinate 671,077 downwards.
AGAATATTTACTTAAATACGATCAAAAATAATGTTTAAACAATTCATTTCAAGTATATATATATATAGAGAGAGAGAGAGAGAGACAGACAGAAATGGAAAGAGGTTAATGTATATGAATTGGTAAGAATATACTGAAATTGACAGTGAGAGTATAAGACACATAGGATAAGAATGAGTTCAATAAATAGGACGGCTTGTGGCACAAATAGTAACAGAACAAGATAGAGGACGACAGACATAGGAAGAGATTGCAATAGAGCTATATGGGAACATCGTTATTAAATACAAATGAAATCTATATAAAACGGGCATTATCTATTTAGTACTAGCATAAAATCAAAACGGAAATGGATAGCTAGATAGACAGATTGAAACCTATAGAAATGAGTATATATATTTAGTTATAAACAGACTTAAATTGATTGATTAATCGATTGATCAAACGACCGATATTTCTATCTAGCCACCATTTTTTTCTACTGTTCGTCTTTTGTCTATCAATTAGTTTATCGTTCATTCTTCTCATTGTTCTTGTATGACACATTCTGCGCATATCGTTTTTTCAAAGAAATTTCATTAACATCACCATCGATCTACGGACGAGAGGAAATCAATATGTTTGCAGACTGACATGTAGATATTAGCTACTATTTTGTATTTTAATATTTTTACACTCTTGTTTGTGTGGCTAATATTTTACACTAAAATGAATGAGCTATGATGCAAAAATATGTCGCTTAATAATTAAATACATTTATGTCGAAACTTGTGTTATTATGAACCGTCTACACACACACACACGTTCACACAATATATATATATATATATATATATATATATATATATAATGCATGTTTCATTAAATAAAACAGACAAGTTTTGTCTATTTCATGTAATTATTTTTTTATATTCTGTCATAAGCTTAAAAGCATTATCATTAAATAAAAAAAGAAAATTACAATATTGATACATAATTTTTTTAATAATCCAATCTAAGCTTTCGACTTTCATAAGCTATTTTCAAAGATGTCAAATTACATTATATATTATAAACACGGACAAACCATAATGAAAACTGTTTTTGTTTACATGGAACATTTCCAAACAACAACAAACACGAGCATTTAAGACGCTTGAAGCAAATATCGCATCACAGCTTGTGACGTCACTCATGACCAAGAGAAAGTTTAAACAAGAAATATTAAATATGAGAAGCTATTGGAATAAACCCATGGCTTCTGTTATTAATTATAGGCATTTAAGGATATTTGTAGAGATTTTATAGTTTATCTTGTTCAGGTTAGGTTTCACCTGTTTTATGTATATAACTTCGAGAATTTTAAGTTTTCGTTTATTGTTTTCATGTTTAAGTATAGTTATGTTTTCAACTAGGGTTTTCCTAAATTATGTATGTGGCCAGGCATGTTCTTATAAATGCCTAAATGTGTTAGAATTATCTTTCAAGTGTAGTATCAAGCGTCGTGAATGCGAGTTTGTTTTGTGACCAACATAAATATTATTTAATCTCTCAAAGGGCACTTGAATTTGTAAACTATGTTGGTTTCTTGCAAATCGCTAACCGGGAGAGAAGAATCACTGCGAATAATTGAGTCGGATATACTAGATTAAGTGTAGTGTATGATTAACTTAATATTTTGGGTAGTATCTGTTGTAGATATATTAGAATTTACTAATTTCTTAATATATTTCCAACTGGTTTATAATTTATATGAATTTGATTACGATATAGTAGATTAATATTTTCGTGATTAGTTGAAGTAGTATTATGTTCTTTTAAGAATGCCCCGTATGTCTTCTTCAACTATATAGTTTGGAAAGCTATTATTAATAAGTGTTTGTTTTATATTCTTTAGTTCACTATAAAAAATCTATTTTGAGAATGAATTAGTTTTTGCACAATGTATTACATTTTTCATAGTTGCTATTTTGTAGTAATATGGATATTCGCTCTTGTAGTTAAGTGTACACAAATTTAGGCAGGTAGTTTTTGTTTTTGTTTTTTTGTATGGCGAAATAGTATATTTATTATTATTTGTGTTCATCAATATCTCAAGAAAGAAATTTTTGTTATTAGTATTGATTTCATACGTGAATTTAAGGACAGAATTATTTTGGAATAGTTTTTGAAGTTGAAGCATTTCATCTGTAATACACACACACACACATATCTATATATATATATATATATATATATATATAGTCATCCGCTGACAGATCTGTTTCGCTGTATCACAGCTTATCAGTACTGTTAGATATCTAATTGCTTTTAACCCAGGATTGAAACCAGACCGAATTGTCGTCAGTCGGCGATTCAACCTCTGAGCTATGGGCGCTTGGTAGAAGGAGGCAGAGCATTAGCGTTATTTATTTATATATATATATATATATATATATACTATTCAGCTGTTAATAAAACAGTTCACAAAATGTATAAAGAGAGCTATTAATTATACATATTTTGTTTATATATATATATATATATATATATATATATATATATATATATATATTCTCACTTTTATGCATTTCCTAATCTTCAAGTGATGAGTATAGACTAAACGTAACGTAATTTACGTTTAATAACACTATTTATTCAGCGTCGATTCCATTAATGGTAGCATTATTGAAATTACATTTTGAAATGGCGAGCAGCTGCTTCGTCTTATTTTCCAAGATTTCTTCGACATATTGAAATCGCTGTTTTCGTAGAGGGAAATGACACATTTGACGAGATCTGAGGAATATAGCAGTTGTCGAACGTGGGTAATGTCCTTGACTGCAAAAAAATCTGCACAAGCTATGGTCAATTGTGGAATAACTGTGGTGTTATTAGTCGATTATTCCCTATCCACTTTCCTTCAACGCATTGCTATAAAGAGTGGGAGTCGGCAAGACCGTTATAACATAGTGTGTATAATTGTTCAAAATCAATCTGTACGAAGCTTCTCCACTCTTCGTATTTTAACCTTTTTTATAGCAACAATATCGATAATTTTTCATCAAATTTCCAGTGTGATACATATATATTGTAATTTATATGTATATATATAATGTTTTTTAATTCTGTTATTACAAGTGTTTCTAAAAGTATTATATCAATACAAAAAGTCATGTTTCATAACATTATTGTTCGTTTGTGGTCATAATTTAAAAAGGAATAGTGGAAATTATTTATTTTACCAAATATAATATAAATTCGTGGTTATTCACCAATTAAAGATGGGTGATTGTATGAAGTTAAACATTATAAATATGGGCGTGTCTGTATTGCCCAATCAACATTGGGAATTAGGTTGAAGTATGAATTAGAACATTTACGTCGCATGATGGACATTGTTGTGTTATATCATAAAATGACACTTTTAATTTGTCTGAGGTTAATATATACAAGGGACATACATAATTCATATATGTAGACATTAAAGTTTGAGAGCAGGTCAGATTTTAAGTTTTTAACTTTTTTTTACTATATCTTTTAAAGGAGCTAAATTGTTTAGTTTAAAATTTGAATTAAACAATTACGTTATACTGAGTTATGTTGAAGTCATAAAAACAAATAAGTATTGTGTAGTTCATTAGTCTTAATGAAACAAATATTAAATGAACATTATGATTAATTAAATTATAAAAATAAATATTTACAGTGTTTACATTCATTTCTATGGTTTAGTAGCACTTTAACAAATCAATCAATAAATACCGGGCCTAACTAATAAAGCAAAAACCTTTAGGCAAAAATCGAATTTATTCATCAATATAATCTCCTTCTATGGTAATACAGTAATTCCAAAGTATCCCTAAGAATTTGATGCTTTTTTGTAGAACGATTTTTCTTTGCTCTCAAAATACGCGACAGTTTCTGATATCACTTCATTATTAGAGACAAGTCTCTATCCCTAAAGCATACTTTTGATGTCTGCAAACAGCCAGTAGTCGCTTATGGCCGGATCTGGAGAATAGGGTGAATGAGGAAGCAATTAAAAGTGCAGTTTATGTAGTTTTGCCATCGTTGTGATTGACATGTTATCTTAGTGAAAGATCACTTTGGAACTGTTTTCTCTCTTTTTTTTTCTTTGGGATTTCTACTTCAAACGCACCAATAATGCTATATAACAGTCGCTATTGATGAATCTGTCTTTCTCAAGGTAATGGATGTACAAAATACCTAGCACGTTCTAAAATACAGAGGCTAAAATCTTGCCTGCTGATGTTTGCGTATTTGGTCGCTTTGACGGCTTACATATGCTGTTGTCCACTCTGATGACTGCCGATCTGTCTCCGGAGTGAAATGAGGGATGCATGCTTCATCCATTCTCACATATTTACACAAAAACTCCTTGTTGGGTTGAAACAATTGCAAACAACGATCTGACTCTTCGATGCGTTTTTTTTTTTGTTTTTTTTTTCATGGACTGTGAACAAACGCGGCACCCACTTTAAACAGAACTTTTTTATTGAAAAATGTTCATGTAAAATGGTAAATACACTTTGTGTGATGTCCAACTCCTCTGCTATCTCACACAACTCCAGTTTACGATCGACCAAAAAGAGTTTGCAGAATTTCTTTTTTAGTGTTTTCTAGAAAAACAGCCGATTTGGGGCGACCTCCGCGATTAACACCATTTGTGTGTGTATGTGACCGCGATTGAAGTCAACATACCACCACTTAACCGTTGTCTCCAACGGAACAGTGTCTGAATAATACTTATCAAGCTATTGTTTTGGCTGAACAGTATTGTCTCATCAGAAGGCTATGCTTAATCAATACATGAACTTCATATTTTTCACTTGTTTTGAAAATTTGAAGCACTAGATTCAGTTAAATGACTTTAAATTGTAAGCTTATAATTCTATTTGGCCCACATTTTTCACGTGCCATTTGAAGGTTTGTACTTTGCAACTCATATGAATTTGTTTTTCTTGGTGGCATCTATATGACAGGCCCAGGAATGAAGTAATATGTTATTTTTTTGAGAAATTTTTAATAAGAAGCTTTTCATTCGGGCGCTGAGTTCAGATATCATACAATGTTTTAAAGTTTCTTATTTTTTCACAGAATTTGCTTTTCAACTTAGGTAGGGGGTTCTTATTTGCTACTTTTAACTGCTAAAATACGCAGAAAGGAATGTTTGGTTTTGGTTCGTTTTAATTTTTAAAGAAGTTGAATACATATACCACCTCTGATTAAAACTATTCTTGGAAGAACCAGTGTACGTTTTTTAATGGATGGGTCTTCATTATATAATATTGTACATTGGTAAACAATAAAATTTGTAAGACACCTATTTTCAAATGGGAAATATTTAGAATTTGTATAATTACATAAATATGTATGATTATTTTCATTATTGGAATAATTATTATTACTTTGATTTACGTGCAGATTTAAGATTCTTTTATTATAATTTTTAATATTTTTTAGATTATTTTTAAAGCTATAATCTAAGTTAAGGATATTTTTATACATTTTTACTTAGATTATTATTACTAGAGAGATGTTTCTTAATTAATTTAAGGAACCTGCTCTAACGTAGTGTTAACAATTTGGTTCAATGGGTGTGTATACAAAATGATGTTTCTGTTTGTATTTTTCTGTTACAGTTATATTGCTTTATGTAGCTGATATCATGGTTTTTAACAACTATTCTTTAGGGCATTACTATAAAAATTTCTATGCTTATAAAATACGACATCACTGGATGTGTTTTACTAATTCTATATTCCATAGTGTAGGGTACATGTTTAATTCTACTTAGTGTTGGTAAGGATATAATGCTTTTATTAACGGCTGTAATGAAAAAAAAATATTAATCCTATTCCGTGTCAAGTAAACGAAACGAAATTTAGGTTTCTAATCTATGTGTTCCTTCACTTCTTTATAACATATGAAAATAATATATATATATATATATATATATATATATATAATCTCTGTGTGTGTGTGTTCAGAGAGATAATGGTTTGAGTAAGGGAAATTGATATGAATATGATATATTCCGAGAGTAAACCGTATCACATTAAGCAAAATATTAATTCATGTTTATTTGCACCAATCTACATTATTGTTGCTTGATTTCTATTCGCGGTCATCTTTTCACTTGCAATTGAAAACGGAGATGACAAAATTAAATTACCAAGCAAAAAATGGCTGACTGTCTCCAGGCCCGTCTAATTGAAATTGACTCATTTGTCTGTTTTGAGAAATAAGATACATTGATAAAGCGACAAATTTATTCTCAGATACATGCACGCATTGACGCCTATATTTCAACAATAGCTCTAAACGTTTGCCTTACAGGACATCTGAAGGGGATAAACTCCTTATTTGGCACGTGATAGATTTTGTAAATATCTAAATCTATACAAATATATAGATATTTACATAATCAGTAAAATATAATATATACTATATGAGTATAATATAAAATGCTAGACGAAAAGTTAAATATGGAATAATCATTTAAATAATAATTTATTATTATTGATGATGATGATGATGATAATAACTTCACTGATATCATGCGTACACAAGATGTTTGCATAATCGGTAAAATGTATTGTGTACTATTGTGTACTATATGATAATACTATAAAATGCTAGACGAAAATTTAAATATGAAATAACTATTTAAATATGAAATTATTATTATTGATGTTGATGATATCTCCTTGATATCATGCAGGCTGAAGATGTATCTTGAATGTGTTCTTTTACTTGAGATAAAAACTTCTTGAATGTGCAACTGACAAAAATATGCATTTACATGCAGCAGTTAAATGTGTCCCTTGAACACGCATATACTTACTGGAAATTTTCTGTTTCACAGATTCCTGAAATCATTAGGCAAATGCAGTTGGCAGCGCCTCTTGCAACATTTGATGTCTTAAGCTTTTCTGTAAAGTGCGTATAAAAACTGAGATATTACCAATATCGTCTGCTTAAAAGATGATTCGGAAAGGTCCTCATTATTACTAAAAGTAATATTAATAATACTACTTCTACTACTACTATTAAAATAATATTAAATTGAAGAAAAAGAAGAAAAGAATTTCCATAAATGTCGATTAGACTATTGACAATCTAATTTTGAGGTGTGCCAATCTATATCTAATTAGATTTTTACACAGATATATGTTAAGGAGCATTAGGAGTTATACTGTTATTAGATTCAGCATTGGAAACTATAGCATTATGTGATTCTACCATATGTAGTAAACCTGTATGCTCTGAAACCTCCTTTATTGCTTAAAGGTGGAAATGTTAACATCTGATCGAATTATGCAAGGCAAGGGCGCAGATATTAAATTGATGATTTTAGCAATGGTTCTATTAGATAAAGATCTCAGTCCCTTGATAATAATATACATTATAATCAAAGAACACACAAATAGAATGTTCTTTCTTATTTACAAATCAGTCCCTACAGTCTGTAATTTACAACTGAAAATATTTTAAAAAATGTCAAAATACAAGGATCTTGATATTGAAATCTAAATAAAATTGTACATGTCGACAACTATAATTCCTCTTTTAGATGTAGTGTTCAGAATGATTTGAAAATATTCTAATAGACTCAGTTAATCTATAAATAAATTGCACTCCCAAATATAGCTCACACATTATGAAGAGGTCTATGTAAAGTTCATGATATTAAGTATTTTTGCTTTTTTTCTTTGACCAAAATAATCACTGGAAGATGTCATAAAATCATTTCTGATCCTAGGTTATTGGTATAACCCGGAATAATCTATGTATAGCAACGGCATCCAAGGAAGTAATAATATAATAATTACTGGTAAGAACATTATTCTCAATTTTTACATGACAAAGCAGATATGTTAATAAGCTGGGATTATGTCTATCGATACAGATTGAACAATACAAGCAAATATTTCCTAATGAATAATATAATTGACAACTATAATAATAAAATTAAGTACAATAATAACAACAATAATACATTAAAAAAACAATAACAATAAGATTAAGAACAATAATGACAACAACAATACAAAGACGATAGAAAATATCACCAAAAGAATACAAGAACAGATATGAATTAAAAGAAAAATAATACGCTATGAACTGTGTACACCATCATCATCATACACATCAATATTAAACAAATCAAATTATCCTTCAAAAATGAAAACCAGACAATCCTACATTATCTCTTCAATATGAATCAGCCCTACCAAGTCAGGAGAATGGACCAGATATAAAATACAAAAGAAAATGACTTTGTGAATTTTACTCTCCCGGCAGACTACACAATAAATTTGAGAAAAGGGAAAAGGCATTTAATTATGTCTTATTTAAAGGCTGAGAAAATACCACCAAAATGTGCCAAGGATTACTTATGCCTGACCTTAACGAATAATTTTGAAATGATCAATGAAAAACGAGAAATTTTCGGCTATTAAGATGTCAAATTTCCTACCTATATTCTAAATAAGTGGCTGGAATATGGACTAGAATCGTAGTGTCTCTTAAACTCTAGCTGAATACATTAATTTTTAAAGTCCAGTCACGGATATCAGGATAAATGCAACAACCAACACAACGTAATGAATTTTCTCGATTAGGATGAATGCAAAATATTATGACTTAGAAATGTAAACGAACTTCAGTACTAAAGCGAAAAAACAAGACTTAATTAATAGTTGTAAGCAAAAGAAAATACGATCTTATGGATCAAGATGGCATCAAGATAAAACGTTAGATTATAAATGAAATATCACTAAACAAAAAAAGCGTTACTTTGTTAGAGAAATTCGAAAAGTGTAAAACACGAAGATTAGCTATGTAGATTACGGTTAACACACTTGATATGGTGCCAATATCAATAAAAGACGATTGGGGGAGTTGGAAATTGGCACAATAATTGATACTGCCTGGACCATAGGTCTTGAGACCTGCCAAGATTAAAAGTAAGATCTTGAAGATTTCAGCCCAATAACTCTCACACCAAAAAAGGTAACCATTTGATATTGACGAGAGCATTAAAAACGAATAATGATAGTAATAAACGTTAGAGCATTGGTTTAAGTATAAAAGTTACCGATACTTTCGTTGAAGGGATCTCTGGTAGCCCAAGCCTTAAAGAAATATAAAACAAAACAAAAAAAAGAACATACAAGTACAGCTGACACCTTCCAAATCGTTGTATGTATGTAAAATGAGTGATCTTTTTTTTTCTTTTTCAAAAAATGCTCATTGGTAAATGTAATAATGCCGATTCTGACGTTAGCTCTCTGGTTGGGACTCTAAAACAAATGAGTATACGTCAGAAATAAAAGGATATAATTGTTCTAATGTCCTTTTCCAAAGGATATGATTATTCTAATGTCTTTCTCAAATATTTCTAGGCTGGTGAGCATTTCTATCAAGTCGTTGAAAACAGTACGTTTATTAACAAGTATTATTTGTCTGGTAATATAAAAATTTTCTGAAGTTGAACATTTATTGAGTTTTTTATAAACCAAATACATGATAATATCTAAACTGTTAGCTATATTTAAACGAATTCTTAGATAAATGGTTAAGAGATTATGAGGTAAGGAATTCTGTAATACCTTAAACCTTGTGGACAGGAGTTGCAGATTCACAAACTGTACTGTATGATACAAGACTTACTACACATTTTTTATAATCATTTCGTCCAAAGAAAGGCAGTACTGCTACTGGTGTGTAGGGGGCTACATAAGAGGAGAGCGATGAGAAAGACGAACAAGTTATAAGGGGTGTCAGGGATGGGTAATAGAAGGAACACTGGTGTGAAGAGAACTGATGAGAGTGGAGTGTTCAGAGAAATGATGCAAGTCGGAGAGAGGAGACGCAATTAACCTCATATTTAAATTCTTAAGGATTGTAGCTGTCAGGGAAACAAGTTTATGGAAGAGAATTCCACAGGCGGGAAGTGCAAGAAAAGAAACTGGGGAGTAGAAGTTGTGATTATATTTTATTTGTTTCACTGTAAAATGGTGGGAAGTAGTTACTAGTCTAGTAGCTCGCGTAAATTAATTCAGAATGGGCACTAGGAAATTAACCTCGTTAGAGCAGAAGCCGTGAAAGTAGTTGTAGAAGAGAAGGCTGGAAGCCACATTACGCCTATTAATTTTTTCAAGAATCCCGAGGTGAATAATAGTTGAACCAGAGCAAATGTGACAGCAGTCATAAAATACACCGGTGGATGGTAGAATTATATAAGTGCAAAATGGATTCAGACGGGAAAAACTTTCTGGCCCTACTCAGTGAACCAACCTTGCTCGCAGCAAATTCCGCTCTGTATTCGATGTAATAATTCCACATGAGTTCGGCTGGGAGTGGAACGCCAAGGAGGCGCAGTGTTTAGCTTTGAGGGAGACTAGCCTTATCCATGCTAATGGAAGTTAGGATTGATTGTCTATAGTGGGTAACAGATATAAGCTTTGTTTTTGAAGCATTAAAATTCTCGAGCTATTTCCTACCCCATGCCACCACAAATGGGAGGTTCTTTACAAACTCAGCAGCGGGAGTGAATGGTGATGTCTTCAGCGTAGATGCCTACTTGGGATCTGATTACATAAGGGAAAGCGTTGATGAATTTCAGAAAAAACGTACGACCTGGAATAGGGCTTTGAGGGACACCCGCGTTCGTTTGGTAATTTTTTAAAGCGTAGCTTAGATGTGGTACAAGGCGAAAAGTAATAGACATCCAGTGAGGATCGAACTCACTACTGAATTGTAAGTATTGTAGCGAGACAAGCTTGCTGGGCATTACACCACCTTGAGGTGCCTAAACACCCTCGTTCGTATAATATCTAGAGGCATGTCCGTCCAACACTATCTTCATTAATCGATTTGAAAGTAATGACTGGATTAGATCAAACAATCTTCAATTATACCATAGACTTATAGCCTTGCGTCGAAGGCCAGTACGTCAATCTCCGTTAAATGCTTTAGAAATATTCAGGACAACAGCTCTGGTTTCGCCGTTCTTATGTAGAGCATGATATGCTAAGGAAATCACAAACTATATATATCAGCAGTAGACCTCGTGAAGCGGAAATGGTATTTTTTGTCCGAGTAGGGACTCTTAGCTGGGAGATATTGAACCTCTTCGTCATTGATAAAAGCCTCGAACTCTTTGCCAGAAATCAGTAGGAGTCTGTTCTCCAGTATTCTTATATACATGAACCACAGTATTCTTATATACATGAACCACAGTGGAGGACTTCAAGCAGGCAGGAAAGCAAGCAAGAAGCAGTGATGAATATCAATAACAATTAAAATTGTTAGCACATGCGACTCGAAGAAAATAACCATGATATAATAAAGACGTTGATGTTCTTCATCCTCATATTCCGTATCCATTCAAGACGAGCGCAATGATGTACTTTCACTTAACCACCCTCTATAATTTTCCTCTTGGCATCTCTCCCAGACCTCGATCCGCCATCCATTTCTTTAAGCTTATCTAGTATGTCTCCCGCTGCTTTCCCCTGTCTTTCATTCCCTCTACTCGTGCTGTTAGTATTAGTCTTATGCCGTCTTTCCTTCTTAGGAGTTCCATTAACCTCATATATCTCTTCCTGATTTTAAGTATAAGTTTTCTTCTCGTTTGCATCCTCTCCAACACCTCATTGTTGCTCACATGCTTCGTCCATTCTATTCTCAGCATCTTTCTGTAGGACTACATTTTTGTTGCATCAAAAAGAAAGGAAAAACACTGGACAATAAAAAATATTATGACAGCGTATAAACTTGGGAAACCTTTTTTTGAGAGAAGAACTGGTTTTTCGCTCAATTGCAAATATTTATTGTAAGGAAACGGTTAATGTTGTAATTGGTATTATTACCATATATATCAAATGAACACCTGTTACGGTAAAAATATGAGGAACGGATAGATTCTATCCATGCATCCAGTACTACATTGAAAAAAAAAGATCTAAATAAGATGATGAATTACTCCCAGCTATTAATTCTAGTTCAATTTAAACAAAATCTGCATTAAAAATATTTCATTGGAATGGAACACAAAACATGGTATCCACTATGAGATATACTAAAATCTCATATTTGGGAGATCATATCTAAAACAATGCTATTAGTTCTGGATTGACATCTCGGCTCCTGTCATTTACTACCGCCGTAGCTTACTCTGCTTTTAATTGAACAATTTTTATGGTTATTGAATTTCTTGTTTGGTACTTAGTCTTCATGAATTTAAACGAAGTACTATTTTGGCGCTGATGTAAACTTATTTATAAGTGGAACTTTGTCTGTGAGTGTGTCAGTTACCTATGGACTCCGAAACTGCTGAACCGATTTTCTTGAAATTTACAGTTGTACTATAAGCGAGTGTTCTTAGCTAGGTTTTGTGTCGAGGTACCACCGATAAATATCGAAAGTCGATAATCGAAAAAATCGGTTATACAAGGAGTGGTCCGATTTTCATCAAATTTCATGCGCTTATACAAAAAGAATTAAGAAACGATATTCAGAAGTTTCAAGGTTGCAATTCTTACAATAGTGCAGAAAACCGATAATATATATATATATATATATATATATATATATATATATATATATATAGCAGGATGTCTGTGTGTGTGTCTGTTTATCTGCCTGTATGTCTGCATTTTTCAGCCTTTTTATTTTAGTTTTTCCTTTGTGTTTGGCTCTAAATAGCTATAATTGTAGTTCTTAGTCTCAGCCATGATACCATTTACTCAGAGGACTTCAAAATTCAGTTTACGACGAAAACATTTATTTGATATCGATAGCAGGAAATCAAAATTTGACTTACATCCATTCATATTTCTCTCAGGTTTCGCTTTAACTGGAAACAACTATTACTTTTTAGTCTTTCGTGCCAACGTCCAAACCTTCTGAGGTCCAGGACCATGGATTAGTTTTAAAACTTTCATTACACCCGAGCAACGCCGAGATATACTGCTAGTATTTCATATTTTACATTTGAAATTTCTAGCGGAAACCGTACATTCTATCCTAACAGATATTTATCACACATTTCTCGATTGTGTGATTTTCTTCCGGCTACGTGTTTTAATTCGCATCTTCAAAACAGTAAATTCAGTTTCAGTCGCAATATTCAGACAATTTAATTGCTCTCTTTTTACTGCTCTCTCTCTCTCTCTCAATATTTTTCCCATAATCTCTCACACTTTTCTTATTTGCCTTTATTACATTGCAACTTAGATGGTTTAATACTGCGCTTAGGTTGAAATGATTAAAATATAGTTAAATAACCGTGTTAATTTTTCCCCCCCCCCCCATGAAATAAAATTGCAAACTGTTTTTATTTTTTATTTTTTTTATTTTTTTGTTTACAATTGTTAATAATTTTGTTTATACGAACGTGTAGTCTGCAAACATCAGTGCAGTGGAAATACGCGTATACTCTGTATATATATGACCGCAACCCCAGCCGACAACATTTCCCCTTTTTGCGGCGCCGTGCTAATAGCAGCTGATACACATCTGCTCTGCTTTCTGAAAAACAACTATTGACCCAACTTTAATGAATCGACAAGCAACGCAAGATCGTTTCTAGTCATCTGATTCCGGTTCGCTCTATAAGAGATTTCTCACTAAACCGTGACTTGAAAATAAGAAGGCATCTCTAGAAAAAGAAGTCATTATGCAAAGGTCTTACCTGATCAAAAACGGTATTTATTGCAATCAGTCCTCTACACTGGAAAGTGTATTGTGACTCAAACACATACACACACACACACACACACACACACACACACACATATATATATATATAGTCATCCGCAGACAGATCTGTTTCGCTGTATCAGAGCTCATCAGTACGATTAGACTCCTATTGCTTTTAATTTTAATTCGTGTCAATCGGCGATTCTATCTCTGGGCTATGGGCACTCAGTAAAAGAAGGCAGATATGATGTATTGTGTATATTGTCGTAACTTTAATATTTTGTTTTGGATTTTGTCGACTGCACCCTATATTAGTCAGATGCAGACCGTCCGTGAGAAACGGATTACCATGATGTAATTTAATCCGGCAGAAATTTGTAAACGGGCGACATGCTGTACTATTTGGCATTCGTGTCAGACTCACTTATACGGAAATTCCAGTGTGTTTCATGTCAATATGAGTAAAGTGCTGAGTGTTGAGAAAAGGCTGGATATGTAAAATAGTGATTGGGAATATACGGCAAATCCTAGAATTCATTCTGATGGTTCTGATGAAAACAAAAACAAAAAACAAACTACCGAATTTGCTGATGAACGACTCAGACTCTACACGGAAGACGGCATTTAGTACCTTCAGGTGATAGTGCTGTCGTGGGTAAAGATGGTGGATACTGGTAGAAATTATTAATGATTAGAGGTTGTATCAATTCATGCAACTATATCACCTTTTACATCTGGCCACCAAAATTTTCAGACTGATACGCCCCCTTGATTACAATGTGTGTGGTGCATTTGAGCTACAGAACAACAAAATTCTATGTACCTTTGAAGATAAACAGAAAGCAAGCATTATATCAATATTAACTAACTTAATCAAGGAAAACGTTTAAAAGAGGCAGGAGATTCAGAGATCGTATGGAAACCGTGGTGGAAGCTAATGTTGAACATATTGAATATATTTATGCTTTAGTATTTCGACATATCTTTTGTGTAATTTTGAGAAATATATCTGTTAAAATGATATGTCATTTTTATTTAGATATTTACGTAATTTAGACGACAATTTATAATTCTCACTATATATACCTTTTACATCTGGCCACCAAAGTATATATACCTTTTACATCTGGCCACCAAAGTATGTATGTATGTATATATATATATATATATATATATATATAATGTGTGTGTGTGTGTGACACTATCTCACGCGGTGATGCTTTAGCTTCTCCCGCGGGGATACTTTCCTTTGGCTGGTTTAAAACAACGGCGAGAGAAATTGATATTGGTGATATTATTAATGTTTTATTGCGTCACGCGATGTGAGCTTAGAAAAAAAATTTAGTACCATAAAGTGCTTCTAAAAACACGGGAGCATAAAATTTGATTATTTTGGGGAAATAATCATTTCTCGTCTTTCATGATTGTATAAATTTCGAATCTTTTCATGTTCATATAAATTTCCGCAAATCTGAAAACACGTAGACAAAACAAGAGTCAGAGTGCGTTGATAAGGTCACCCGAAGGTCAAGGCCACTGTTGAACGCAACAGTCCGAAATAAACCCGACCTGAATTCAGTTCGATGTGAGTTGACATGATCGATTTTCATTGGCCGAAGACTGTGAGCCGGCCGGATCCCCAGAGAGGATCGAAATTGGTTATAAAAATAGATGCTCGACACGAAAAGTTCAGTTGGACAGCGAGTTAACTTAGATTTCATACTCTCCGCCAGCGGCCGCTCCGATTCGGCACATTCCGTCAGATTCCGCCAAGGACCCGAAAGTTTTAGAAGTACATTTCAACGCTAACGAAACTTAGACAAAATATTTCATTTAACGATTGGAAGCTATAGTGCTTTTGGCAAACTTTCTCTCTCCATTACAACCAGCATTTTAAATAATTGTAAATATCGTTTTCGTCAACTGTATTCTTTGGAAAAGAAAGACATTGTTTTTTCTTTATATAAAGACATTCTAAGTTGCTCTCCAGGCGTGTTCGACTTGTTCATTTATTTTATTTCATTTTACTTTTTTTTCTTTTTTTTTTTTTTTTGGTGCCGTGTTTATTTTTATTTTTTTTTCAAACCACAAGTGTACACCAGTGTCCGGACTGGCTAAAAGGGACGACTATTAAGATTGCAAGACCTCTAGGATCTAATCACAACGTGGGACAGTGGCCCGTTGTTGCAAAAGACGTCCTGTAATCCAGCTTTTATGGCGACATCATCGGGCGGGATCGTCACGATCAGCAACAGCGGCCAAACGAACCGTACAACCGGGTGGCAGTGTCACAACTGGGAACATCACGACCGTCAGCGATAACGAGCGTGACATTAGACAGACGACCAGCCCGGCCTGAGGCGTCACATATATTCATCTACATACAAGCCTGTTTGCTTTATCACAGCTCATCAGTGTAACTAGATATCTTTTTCCTTCATGAAAATGCTTGTAGAAATGACAGAGGAAAGTCGCATTATGTCGGTATGTAAAAGACTGAAACCAGCCTGCCATGTCAGGATCGATTATGCTGCAGTTCTTTCTTTGGATTTTGTCGAGAACCTCAAGATAAATACGACGAAGACCTGACCTGATATGGCAACAGTATTCAATGTACAGACGAATAGTAGATTTATAAATATGCGAAATGGATTCTGACGAGAAAAATTCCAAGGTCCCAAACTTCCTGTCAGGAGATGCAGTTATAGATTCGATAATCTATATGTTTTTGTGTGGGGGGGGGCGTTTCATCGATAAAGAGGTTGCGAAAGGTATCGGCTTCCTGTGCCGCTCAAGAAAATCCTGATTATTTCCAACAATTGCACTTATGATTGGACAAAATAATTTTTGTTGTCAGATCTTGGTCGTAACTGACCATTTCAGCATCGACCAAAACTAATCCCCGAAATTGTTGGTGATTCTTTTCCATGTTTTCCAATCCTTTTTCTCCAAACGAAACCTTGCAAGTTTCTCCCTGATCTACCAATATTTTCACCAGTTCAGATCTTCATATCCCCGTCTCTTCCTTCTGCGTGCACTGAGGACTCATCATTACCTTCATATTATTAAGCTGTAAGTTCCACGCACACATAATTTCTTTCTGAAAATTATTGTAAATTTGAACACCCACCGGAAGTAATATTTCCTGATCATTACATTCTTAGCCTCTTTATGTTGACAACTAGTATTATATATCCTACATATGATCAAAATATGAAATCCTTACTTGCTCCCTCAAAACCCTATTCTTTAATCTTTCATCTTGAATATCTCATGGTCTTAGATTAGAGTCAAAGAGCGAACAAAATAGATACAAAACGGAGTATTTCTAAAATATCTATTCTGGTACTACCCATTCATATTTTTGCAGTTTTTTTAACGATCAAAATCATTAGTGTTTCTATGGATGATTAATTACTTTAAAACTTAAAAATTCTTTCCTGTAAACAAACATTTGGGAGCTTATAGTTTTTCCATCACTATTTATCAAACAAATGTTTATACTAGTTACGTCTCCTTGATGGACCCGTTTAGACATGTAAAGAGAGGATACGCTATACCAGAATTCCCGAATTTCCACCAGTGGGTCGTAAGTAGAATTTTAGTGGATCATAGATGTTATACTAGATTTACGCGTTATCTTTGATTAAACGCTAATATGTTGAGATATGTTGAGATAGTTCAAGACTAGAGGTTTTATTGTCAAGCTTTTGTATCAAGCTTATGTTCTGGATCAACATAAAAACTCAGGACATACTCTCAAATTAATCATTCGCCATTGTATAAAAGAAATCATTTATTCACTTATTCATATTAATGATATTATTTCTTATGTTTTCGCTCAATAAATTTGAGTGGTTTGCCATAAGTTGTCCACATGAATAGTGGGTAACTATTCTAAAAATTTGGAAATCCTTGCGCTCTACCATCTACACAGATACGAATATACGCATTACATTTTTGTTTCATTGGAAAGAAGGAATATCCGTATATTCTTTTCCTGCTTTCAGCATTCAGGTCCTTATTAGAGATCAAATATTAAACTGCTGCTTGATACGTGTGCTTTTTCCAATAAAATTACAGCTAAAAGAAAGAATTGAAGGAACTGGAGGGAAGGAGAGAAAGAGATATAGTCCCAAATTTGGATAGTATTCTTTTGAAGTTATTTGACTGTTTAGATGGTATGACCTCTGAAAAAAAAACAATTCCCCTGACCTTAGGCTTATCTTTGACCCCGTCAGGTCAACCCACTCACTTATATTAACTTTAATCCACATATACCTATGCATATACTCCCACATATACTTACCCTGTGATTTTGTTTAATTTTACATATCCACTGATTTCTTTTTTTATCTTTTTAGGTTTTAGCGTTTTTATACTCAAACATATATACTCTTCATAAGCACAGGGATTCCGTGCGTCTCCGTACCCTCGCATATCACGTTACCTAAAATGACGTATTCTCAATCTCGCATATATTTATATATACGGGATATATACGAGATAATTAAGTACATATTTAAGCCCACATATCCAAACACACCCATATATACATATATATAAATATATATCTATATAAACACATACAAGCACCCATATATGCAAACGCACACCAACATGACCACATATGCACGCACACACCAATATACGTAACTAATAACTTATACAAGTTCACTATTAGCTTACTATGTCCACATGTATAAGGACCCTGGATAATGATCCAGTGCATTTGTGTACGTTTCATTTCTAAATTAATTGATAATATTCTTTAATTTTAATTTTTAATTCGTAATAAGTATTATCTCTTGTTACTATCTATTCATACCATTTTACTTCATTTGGGTGTTGATTTATCTATATTTGGTGGAAATACATCACATTAGGGAAGTTAAGGTTCGAGCTTGTATAATTGATTTTATCTAAAGTTGATATACATCGCCTCTTATTAGGTTTTATACCATGATGGCAATAATATCTATTTTACCTAATTGAGTAAGTTCCTACCTATGGAGTACACATATTTTTAGGTGCCCATTTTTCGTACATTAATGTATCCATTGAAACACAATACATAAAACATGATCCTTAAATTGTGATACATAAAACATAATACATACTACAAATGAATTTTCTAGGATCATGCATAAGTTTAAGTGGATCCCGGTTTTGTTTTTTTTTAAAGATACCTATCTCGCCTCTTATTTGGGTGCCTCATTTCTCCCGGGGAAGTGTTTATGTTGAAGTCAATATTTTGAGCATTTTTCATTTCATAGTTACGGATAGGATATTTCTTTCACATATATGTGTACTCATCATAATATAAAGTTATCGTTTCTATTGAATGGTGGGTTCTTTCCCTCTTTGCAATTGATCTGCACATTTTACCAACTCATGATCTATCAGTTTAGGAGGGTTGGTAAGGGTGTCGGAAGATGGTGATTTTATGTGTCGGATAGCTTAAATTTATTTCTATGGCGGCACTTGTAAATTATATCGTTTCTCTGATTTAATAATTGACTAGATTCTCTAAACTTGATAATTCTAATCTTCTCATCTAAGCATAAGTTGCATTTACCTCTAAAGCTATTGGGGCTTTGGGATTTCCCTCTGATTTTCCATTCGATCTGAGGGGAAAGATCTTTGCTTTTTAATTCCCAGAAATATTTCGAGAGGGCGGTTTGATATTTTAGGTGGTGCTTAGAGAAAGATTGGGTGTGATTATATATGGGGTTGTTTCCATGGACCGGTGGAAATTCCTATGTATGTTTTTTGTGATTTTTGTCCACGCTAGGATAGATGGTAAGGGATCGGGTGAAGGAATGTAAAGAATGGTAAAACATATATATATATATATATGTTTTTTGTAATAAGAGAGATGGCTCCTATATATTTGTTTTGACATAACAGATAGAATGCTAGAAGGTAGGCATTCCCCGTTGACTAATGGAACTAAAACAAACTTCTTTTTTTCAGAGTTTCTCCATCTGGATGTCATAACTCTAAACTCGCAAGGTAATAGTTTTATTAAAATAAAATCATGTCAATCTATTAACTCGGGAGTATTACGGAACACGATTTTACAAACCCGATTTTTATCCAAACTAAATCGAGATTATCACATACTTATGTAGAGATAATAGTACTAACAATCAAAAGATTAGACTAAGTAAGCTGAAACCCAAATTTTTCGTAATATAAGTGAATAATTAAGCTTCTCCCTCAGAACCATATATGGCTTCTTTGTGTCTTTTCTACAAATATGTTCAAGAGAAGATCTCTGACAGGCTGTTTTTCCTTCTTCTCCTATATGTATTTACAAGTGAAGTGATACAACATTGGCATCAAAGTCCCACCCTGTTACCGTTGAAATAGCTTAATGTAACCTCTTCATCTACTTTATTAATTTCTGTTTTCGCATTTCTCCTTTGTGGAATTCCATTCTATTTGCTTGCTACCCTGAAAACTACATTCTCCAAAAGTTTAAATGCAACGTTAATTGCCATCTTATTTCTACTTCCATTCATATCTCATCTTTTCTGAGATAATGACGAGGTAACGTCAGCTCAGTTAGTTAGAGAGACAATGGCAAGGCAACGCCGGCTCAGTACAATCTCTTTCATACCTGTTATTAAAATTTACTACCAGATATGTGAGCACTTTCCGCGTGACTGCTATTTAACAATTCCTTATTTTATTTTTTGCAATAGTTATGTTGTCGAGTAGTAAAACACCCACACATACATACACACACACACACACACACACACACACACACACATATATATATATATATATATATATATATATCCTGTCACATTCAGGGGTTTTGAATATTTTTCCGTTTGTTTTAATATAAGATACTCAGTATTAAAGACATCAATAAACATTTTGTCATCATTTTTGAGGGCATGTGCCTTTTTTAGAAAATTAGGTGCAAATTATTTTCGATATGCACTATAGCATTAGCGAAAACTAATTCTAAAATTTATTGTAAAATACGTAAAAATAAGTGTATCATATTACATTTGTTGCATAAACTTGAAACCTTTTTTTGACCATTTTTTCTTCTTTGTATTTTCTCCTTTATTTTTTCATGTAGTCCCCTGCGCACCAGTGGCATTCTTGCGTTGCTTGGGGTGAAATAATCAATAAAAATAAACAAGACTCAACTTTTGACTTGACCATTATTTACAGGATAAACACGTACGTAAAATTTAACCCACATTTAGTCTTGTACGATACATTTCAGTGATTTAAGGAATATTTTTACTTATCAGCTTATAATAATAGCGCAAACAGTAGTTTGTGCATATGGTAATGAAAAAGTAATCGAAAATATTTCTT
Source organism: Ascarosepion bandense (assembly GCA_037127315.1). Taxonomy (NCBI): domain Eukaryota; kingdom Metazoa; phylum Mollusca; class Cephalopoda; order Sepiida; family Sepiidae; genus Ascarosepion; species Ascarosepion bandense. Next base: position 650,035 of record JBBBDQ010029185.1, on the reverse strand, counting down.
TTCCTTTTTATTATTAAAGCTATTTCAAAGATTATTCAAAACAGAAAATATTCAAATGAACACCAAAATAATGTGAAAAGTGCGCGTTTTATCTCAAGAAAATGTCTTCTGGGAATTTGAGGTAAATATTGTGGAAATGCAAAACACAAGAAAAGAACATTACTTTAAACAAATACTAAATCACAAACATTTCAAACGGCCGGTTCATTTATTGATTCTACTATAAACAGAGGGAAAACACGGAAGGCAATTAGCATTGTAAGAACTAAAACCAAAATCTTCATTTCTGAAAATGATAAAAAATATCATGTATATTATAAAAAAATTACTAATATTCTGTTCGTCAAAACGTAAATCTGTTTGAATTTTCATGTGTATATAGTATACCGGTGTGTATCTGTTGTGTTTGATTGACTTACAACGTTTCGTGACATTTAATGTAAACAGAAAATACATACATAATTTTACACCCTGTCTAACGTTCAAAGTAGTAGGTTACATTTGGAGGCAGTTTATACGGATAGAAAAGGAAGATAACGGTTAAATTTTGTTTGGTGTGATCGGGTAATCATCCTCTTGTGAGTCTATATCACAGGGCGCTAGTTGCTGAACAAATTAGTTTGAGTAAACTTATCTCGCTGATTGGAAAACCGCAGGAATACGGAAGGTTTACAACTATGTAAGTGGTATGGCAGATCCTAGCTCTAACGGTTAGACATGGCGTGACAAAAAAATGTAGTCCGTATGAAAACATTCTACAGAAACATCGATACAGTAGTGAGAGATTCGCCACATCCCGCCTTTAGGTGAAACATTCGAAGATTCTTAAACACTCTCTGAAAAATGGAATGTAAGGACGTAGTAGCTCCCGCCAAAACATGAGAAATTATTCCAAATCTGGCTCTTATAAGTGTCCAAGCTAGCACGAGGAATCAAGTACTTCTTAGGGCGGTGCAGGGAGCCAATCAATTTTATCTGCATCTTTAGCGACGAACCGTATATAAGATTTCTATTTGAAATCGGGTGTGAGTTTGAGGCCTAGTATTCTCTCAAGGCACGGTGTACTAACTGATTAAGTTTGTAACGAGACATTAAGCTTTAGAAATTAAATCATTCAAGTAATTCTCACTCAATCTGGACAACTTCTAACCTGGGTTTGAATTAAGAAATCATAAAGTTAAATAAATGAGTAAAAGGCGTTGCACCCTATATATTCGTTAAATATAAGTTGACTGAAATATTTAAATTATTCGGTAAAATTTTGTAAACATTTGTAAATACGTTTTGGTTTTAACACTGAAAAACAATATGTATGGCCCCATGAAAACATAAACAATAGCATAAATGGAAAAACATTGAGATAGATATCTGCGACGGAAGACGTTATTTTCTTTTTATGAACAACATATGATTAACAGAAAATTAATGCAATAGGAATTTTGATAGCATTTTAATAACATATTTTTATTTAAACTTATTCCATTTTCTAACGTATGTATTATTTTAAAGGGACATTCTTTTCTTAATGTTACCGTTAGCAAAATGACAGGTATCAAAAATGGCAGGTAGTATTAGCCGTGTGTCTATATAGAAACATTTTGCAATTATTGACCAAAGAGCAAGTACTTTCGTCATTTGAAACTTATATTTTCTATTACAATAATTTGCTTTTTAAAAAAACTAGTTTTTCAAGTCCAGTAGCTGTTATCGCAATTTTCAGTGTTGGTGAGGCTTTCATGCTGAACATTCAACTTGACTTAATTCTGTCAGTATTTTCTTTTCGGGTTACTTGTGTTCCATTTTAGTCGTTGCCGCTGCTTGTATTTCCTAATTGAGGGTGTGGATTCTGTTAGAGCAGTTTTTTTTTCTGGTTCTGTGGTGCCATGAAAGATATTATTGTAGTCTAGATTTGACAAGGCTATTTAAGAATCTTATTCGAATTTTTAGATCAATATTTGTTTCCGTGACAATTTGCATTGGTCGGTAAAATTATATCTTGCAAAATATATTCTATGTTCAATTTCTTTTTCTCTTAGATTTTATTTATTTATTATCTACGATCCACACTGAGGTACCTGAACTGATTAGTATTTACTAATTCTACATCTTTTATGCTTTGATGAATTCTTGGCAGGTGTGATCACTAATTTCTTCCCAATTCCAGATCATGGTTTCTCTTTCAGAAAGATTTCGCTAGAGTTCAATTTTTTGGAACAATTATTAGAAAATACTAATAAGTTTAATATAAATATTTAACAGATAACTTTCTCATTTTTCTTTGATATTAATACTTTTACGTAGAAATAAATGAAAATGACAGGACGTGTTTAAGAGATTATTTTTTACAAAATCTTCCGAGCAAAGAGACAATTTTGACGTCATTTATATTTGGTAAAAAAAATTCTAATGCCTGGCTCTGGGAATCCTAATGATATTTTCTAACTAAAAGAGTTGAATGGAGAATAGCTATTTTGCAGAATCTTCTGAACATCTCCATTTGTTTTTCTTTGGGCTCTTGAAGATTTTTTTTAACCATTTCACCCCAAGCAAGGCATTCCACTGCCACTGTTGCGCTTGGGGCTACATAGGGGAGGTAAATAGGAAGAGTGGTTAGATATAGGAAATGTCAGAAGGGGGTGATAGATAGTTGGGTGGGTGGGAAGAGTGTTTGAAAGAATGGAAGTTAGTTTGTTAGGAGGTGTCTATTGACTTTACATTTAAATTCCTGGAGATTGTAGCCGTCGGGGAAGCAGTCATGTGGGAGAGAATTCCAGAGTACTTTCGATTAAGATTCAACTATACAGTTTGTCGGTGACGTCCTTGTGAATTTAAAACACTTATAAATTTGTGTCTATACAGGAGAGAAACAATTTGTAAAACAAATGTGAAAGATAGCATTTAACTTCCTCATTATGATGGTTATATTATAACATGCCCGCTATCATTACACATATAAAGCGTAAACTCATTGTTTTTCAAGAATACATTCAATCGCATAAAATGTGGTTCTTGCAATTTTTTGAAATATCGCGGTTTAAATGAATAAATATAAATTACAGATTAAACAAGTAATAAGGCTCATCCATTGTTCACAGTTTAGGATGTGGTTTCCGGCTTTCTCTTTTCCGATCTTTTCATTCTTACGTAGCCCCCTGCACATCAGTGGCGTTACCGCCTTGCTCGGGTTGATACGATTAAAAAAAATGTCAATTTTAAAAGGAAATCTAATTAAGTCACATCTAGTGCAAGTGGAGGTTAGTATATTTGGCCACATCCTTCAATCATCATTTTGTTTGGAAACTTCGTTTAAAAACTGTCTAACTTGCAGAACAAAATGACAGTGAACCATCTTGTTAAAACACTCTATCTTCTGTCAGATCTAATTGGCCAAGATTAAGATTAAATTCATTTTGTAGTTTTTCTAGACAAACACCACCATTGCAAGCCTTTAATGGTTCGGTGATTTGTCATTTTAACCTAAATACGTGTTATATTAGGACAGCCTCTTTGATATTCAACGAATACGTGTTGATCGTGCCACTAATTTAGAATTTTCCTTAACCGAAAAACATGAAATTATTAAAACATGAAGCCAAAAATAAATAATTTTGTCTTTCAAAAAATTGAAAAATATATAAAAAAAATTTCATTTTTTGAAGAGGTGAAACAACTTGACATAGCCAGCTTTATTTCCTTTTTATACAGGTTCTTTATATTATGTTTAATTACAAAGCTATAATTATTTTAATTTGCATACAAACCGTGGACATTATGAACACTTGTATATAAATTTGCGTTCAGTTAACCACGAAACCCATCGTAGGTATGTTATCTTTTAATTCCGAAAAATCGAAAACTTCTTTGTTTTGTTTCTAACATTGCCGAGGCTCTACGATTCCTGCGATTACAACTTGGAAATGTTTGCATTTCCTTAATTATAAGTTCAAACACTTCTAATAGCAAGTGCCTTCATGTTTTGTTTTGACATCACTGATTATCATTATCATATCGATAATTACATACTCTATGTTTTTCGTTTACATAATCGGCTGTCATTGTTTCATAAGCGGTATTCTGCGATTCTAATTTCGAAAATTATGGCAGCCGAACGATTGATCCACTATCAGAGTTAATCACATAATCATCGCCATCACGTTCGGCTGTTTAATAATAATAGTAATAAAAAATAATTTTGTTTTCCGGCTTGTATTTTTTCGCGCCACTTATATAATTCTTTTTAATGTTACTCCTTTTCCTGGATCCTTCTTCATTTTATTCACTAAATCCTGGCAATGGTGTTATTAGCCAATTACGAGAGACGCCTTCTCATTGAACAAAGATCTAATGAACTGGTTATCGTGTTTTTCAAGGTGTCTATAAATACTATATTTTTGATCCGTTTCTAATTAATTGCCTCAAAATTTCTGGGCGTTTCCTGGTCTATCCTAAACTTACTGAAAAATGTCACTCGGTTATACTCTCTATGCTTTATTGCGTGTATTTAGCAGTTTTAAATTCATTTTAATTATTGCCATTTAAATCGAGTGTATTATTGGCATAAGTTTAAGCTACTGACTCTGATAAGGATCTGAGTTAGTTGCGTATTTGACATTAACGCTAGAGTATCTTCAGATATCGTAAATCAAGCACGTTTCTGAATTCTGAATTTGACAGCATGCAAATCCGGAAGTTTCCTACAAAGCACATATTTCAGTTTACACTTTAACCCCTCGTAAACGCACAAATTCACATATGATTTTTCACATAGACATACATTCATACATGATTCTCTCATTTTATTTTAAAAAGATCCTTCCGTCGCTTGACACGTGTATACAACAATTGCCACACATTTTGAACGGAAATGTATTTCGTTGCTTTCAGTCACAGATACTAAATTTACCAACATATGAACAAACATAATTTGTCTAATGTTTAAACACATTTGATACAAATTATTTTATTTTACATATCAATAATATACATAATTATTAGCCCTCCCCAGTGTTTTAAAAAAGTGATGTATTTCATATTATTTTTAGTATATATTACCAAGTGAATAATTGTAAATGAAAATTGAATGGCTCTTTTGTTAATATTGCTTAATAACTTGTGCATCAAATGAATTTTTAAATATTTAATAATGAAAGAATTTAGTGATTCATGACGAGTTCATCTTTGCTTACATGTCTTGTAAAATTTTGCAAAATAATATTAAAAGAACCATTCTATTTTGATTTAGATTTACCCACTTGGCAATAAATATTAAAATTACTATGAAATAAATACTTAAAAAAAAACTGGGGTGGCCTAAACCTCATGACTGGTAGTGTACTTACATTCAGAATAAACATCTAATTTTTTATTACGCGTTGGCACACACATTTAAAAATAGAAAAATTATTTTCTACATTTAATAGTCATCCATTGTTTATCACACGCAACACGTATATTACCAATGAAATTATACCTCAATCAACATACATATTTTGAAAAAATATTCGTCTGTAAAAATTCTCTGAAGTATCATGTTAATATAAAACTTGTTAGATTTGACATTTTTTTCGTATCTGTTACCTATTCTATTCATCTTGCCAGATTGCGATGAGTTTATTCAAATTAGTGCTTTCTCTCTTTACCACCTAGCTAAAGAAGTAAGACGAAACAAGTATTAATAATGGTCACTCTTAGTAGAATGCAAGTTTTAATCCTGCAAAAGAGCACCTATTTTCGGGAGATTTATGGAATATTCAGGCCGGTAAACGTTAATAAATATGTACACACACTATTCGATATATGAATGGAGCCGCTACTCAAATATGAGCATCGACTAAAAATAACACTTAAGTGATAATAATATATATATATATATACATATATATATATATAATTTCGATTTCTACTATGGTCGCACTACCAACCAAGTCTGCGGGAAGACCTAAGGCAGGTCGCGGCGTGTTGTTATGGCTACATTTCATGTTTTTTCTATCTTCCCCATCATCCCTAGCGTTACATACACGAAGTTCTCCTTAGTGTGTGGGCTGTACTTAATAAGATAATTTTTTTGTATATCTCTTAAGCTGGGGTTCTTTCAATGTGTGTGTTTTTTTTTGTTTTTTTTTTCTATTTTTCATCATTCCAAGTGCACCTACTATCATGTTACAACTCTTGCTTAAAATTTCCACATTTTTTCCTATTTCAATTTCCAGGTCTTTATATTTGGACAGTTTTTCAAATTCCTTGATTGCTATGTTACAATCCGCTGGACAAGCGATATCAATTAATAGACAAGTTTTTCCTTTCTGGTTTTTAACAATAATGTCCGGCCTATTTGCTTCAATTTTTTCTGTCTGTGTAGATGGTGTAATTCCATAGAATTGTGACATCTTCTATTTCTGTAACTAGTGCTGGGTGATGTTCATACCAGTGTGTGTTTACAGATTTCCATAGAATGGTGACATCTTCTATTTGTCTAACCGATGTATGAGAACTGAACATAATGTTTAAAATTCACTCACTTCAAGCCAATAATTTACTCCAATTCTCTCTTCAGATTTTCTCCATCGATGTCCCGTGTCCTTCTAGGATGAGAGAGAGAGAGAGAGAGAGAGAGAGAGAGAATGCTTCTCCACATCTTCCCGTCTCTTTTAGCCCGTAGAATTTTTTTTATGTTTGCTGTCATGTATAATGCCTATTCTGTCAACCATTTACACATGAGAGTTAAAAAGTTTATTCGTTTCTTTGTCCCTCCAGCTTTATAGCAATTTTTTAGCTATGATTGCATGTATCAAAAGGCCAAAATTATGGAACATCTGTTGAGGATAGAACTCAAATTCACTAGTAATTGTTCAAGCGAGACAAGCTTGCTAACCCTTACACTGTTAGTGTTCAGTGGGTCGTTTTGTATACTCATTAGCCAGCAATAGACTGACTCATTTTATAGTTCACCAATACAAGGGTTAAACAATCAGAAGGCTCAAAATATTCAATGCGACGTGTATAAAAGGCGGCCATATTTTCCCGAGTATTCGCAATAGAATCCTATTCAGTAGAATCTCTGACGGGAGATTCTTAATCTTCGACGTTGTTTCATTGAAGAGATTACGTACTGTGCTGTATTCTATATCCATAAACTCTGGTGAACATGGTCAACATACAACACTTTGGGGGTCTTTACCTTTGCTTTATGTGAGTGACATATTTTCCAAAGACCGATACTGTGGTCTATATACTTTCGATTATCACATTCTGATTCTACGTATACGTGTCGTTTTTTACTCACTTCACGTAAAGCTTCATCGTTGCTCACACACACATATATATATATATAGAGAGAGAGAGAGAGTGAGAGAGAGAGAGAGAGAGAGATGGATCAGAAACAGAAAAGGAGAGATAAATATAAACAACATGATATATCTGGAAACATCATGATGGATAGGTGGATATGAACAGATTGTGATATATAGAAAAAAAGATAAACATATTTAGATAGATAATAATGAACAGACAGATATAAATTGAGATATAAAATTATAAATATTCCAGAACAAATTAAATATATATATATGTATATATATATATATATATATATAAATTTAAGTATATATATATATATATGTATATATATTCCATTTTTAAACAAGTTATTACTCGACTTAGGTTTCTACCATGAATGGTGTCTTCAGGCAATTTTTAATAACTGATTTTACCGTTTTTCTTTTAAAGAACGCTCCTGTAACGGTGTTTTATGTTGTTAGACTTAGCCCTTTTTACAATGCTCTACGTTATGTTAAGCTCTTTTTCATATTTTATTTTAATTTCCACATGTAGCTAGCCATTTTATACAGTTATTTTAAATTTTTCTATTTTGAATGTAGACCTGTGATTAAACAACCTGGCCTTAAAGGTGTCTTTGGTTGAGCCCAAATATATTTCATTTTGGCCATTTGGGTTATGTACCTTTGCCTTGTGAATGATTTCTTTTGTGTTGCAGAGTCCTTGAAGTGGACATTTATTTTCGTCCCGGCAGTTGCATTTTTAGTTAGTGGTTTTGTACTATGATATTTACGTTTGTGGCGCTTTGTTTATTCATGAAACTACCTAAAGTACTAGTACATCAATAGCATAGTTTGTGTTTCTGTTGAAAACATTGATAATATTTTTTTAATTGTGATAGTGTTTAGCGCCAAGGTTCCTTTTTCAGTAGTTTTATTGATAAAATGTATTTTCGCAAGCAGTTTTTTAACATAATGTGTTTGATATCAGGGAAGAGAGAGAGCTCTGATGAGTGAGAACATCTTGAAAGTGTACTCACGAAACTTCTAAGTCGGCACGTTAAATTGACAAACACATTGTACTTTATATATATATATATATATATATATATATATATATAGTCACTGAGGTAGATCTAAATGTGTTGGTATAGATGCACATAAATAAACATAATAAACTGAGATAAGTGTATATTAAACATGAAAGCCTGTGTTATTTATTTGCAGTGAGTTAAACAATTTTTGAGCATATATTAATCAGGCATTAAGGCTTCCAGTAATATCTCTTTGAATATACACGAGGAAACTGGTTACAATTAGAAATACCATCTGTATGCTTATATGTCAACAAATGTCCGTGCATATGTGTGAGTTGAGGCGTTTGAGTCTAGAAATAAGAAATTTACTATGAAGATCAAACGAAGAAGTAAGAATGGCTCAGAGCCGAACACAAAATGACCTGCGTGCAATTTAAAGTTCATAAAATAAGAATTCCGAGTAAATTATCTTTCATATTCCTTGTATTCTCTGGAGAGCAATTTTGGATGCTGGCCAAATCTTATGCAGTGTTTCATTATAAATAATTCTTGCTTGAGCCACAGGAAGCTCAGTGGGGATTTGTAAATATTACATGTGTTTCCAATCAATTCTTGTAGAACGATGTACACGTCACTCATAACTACTGTCTCGCAAAATGATTTGACAAGCAATGTCAGATCTTTTTTCTGAAGCTTATAAAATAACTGGATGACCTATCAATAGACCATGAAATGTCTATCTTAGGAGCGTTTTATTTATTTGAACAGCGTTTCTATTATTTCAATGACACGGGAATAAAAAATAACTTTAATATCTTAAATATATGATTCATTTATTCACACAAAATTTTAATTTTCTTTCGTTTTTTTAAATGAAGATATTTTCAGAATTTTATTGCATTAATTTTCTATATTTACTTTTTGCAAATAGATAATTTATAAAGTATAGGTTTGTCTGTGAGGAAGTGTTTTTATTTCAGAACATTCACTCTCATCTCTTCCTGATTTGAATAAACTTTTCCGCGTCCTTTTTAGGTGACGAATTATTTAATACCTAGCAAAACGTTTCTCACAAACAAAATATTGCAAGCCTATTCCTGCTCTATTGCTGTTTCTATGGAATGGGACTTGAACTACATTTCTTATCTCTAACCTTGTAATATTCACGGCGAAGACATATTGTAGCAAACAAACCTCATTCCTTGAGTATTCTGTCCGTGATATGTAAGTTCTACACTAGTAGCCTCCATCCACGAACCGCTGCCAAAGTAGCTGTTCCCCGTTTTGTACAATCTTAACATGTTCAGGCCTAGGGGTTAACTTTTATCTGCAACACTTATCCACATAACTGTACATCTTGCTCTGTAACCGCCTACTTCGAATTGTCTCAGTCTTGTACAGGTGAACACAACTGAAATTAAAATAATGTTTGATATATTTATTATAATAACATACATGCAGTTATTTCTCAGAAAAAAATATTCAACAATTCAAATGTCCGAATAAGGTGTGCCTCTGTAAACTTCTACCTCGATTAGCTTTCCTGCCTGGTAGAAATAGAACAATTTTGTAAACTATATATATAAAACATAAAACACACACAAAAATTACATTCAAACGCGATAAAAAAAACTAAATTCAAATAGTATTCTAAACAGTATAAAAAGTACTAGATGACCTGCACACTAGAGTTGAATCCAAATCGCTGAAAACAATTTTAAAAGCGAAATCAAATTTCGCAAGTCACTGTAAAAAATATGACAAGAGAGATATAACGTGCGAGTGTAAAAAAACAAAAAAAACAAACAAACCCACAAGCACATGAACTTTCTAACCTGTTCAACACTTATCTGTTTACATACTATATTTTGACAATGAAAAAATCAAAAATATGTGAGGTCACAGTTTATTCGCCTTATGAGTCAACTTAAACTCAAAACAGGTGTAGCGACACAAATACCATTATGGACACTTAAGATGTACAAAAAGCAAGTAATATTAACAATAACAATAAATCTACACTTTAAAGAAAACGTTCATGGTTTCTTGCACTTTTTTGTTATATATGTGGGTGTGTTTGAACAGCAATCCCTCTTTTATGCCAAAAATTACATGATGCGGTGATTAATTTCTTTCGATAAATTTTAACTGATATTGTATTTTTTTTCTTTTCAGTAGATAAGTTATATATAAATAAATTGATTGTCTATTTATTCAACTCCATTTGGCTGTACTTTTAGCCATTAACAAGAATGCATTTTATTTTACTCTTACTTAAAAATATAGATTATTTTATGTCTCTGAAAAGTTAAGATGAAATATGAAAATCTTACCCATCGTATTTTGCCTTTGTCTGCCTTATATATATATATATATATATATGACAGAATTTGACTTAATTGCGAACCACTTAAAAACTTTTCTGCTTCAAAGTTTCTTCAGTTTTGTTAACTAAAATACAATATTTATTCTCTGTATTTTATTGTAAATAACAGTATTTTTATGATTAAAATGTATTATCTGCGATCGATCAATTGAAATTTGACATGCATTTCGGACAATTATTAGTGATATATGGAGGAATGATTTTATTTACTGTCATGATTTAAAGTCGAGATCAAAATACAGGGTTATCTGGCAAAAACAATCATTTTAATTAATTTCAATTCCAAAATATTTATTAAGTAGTAGAAATTTCAAGGTTTTCCTATGTGGTGACTCAGAACAATTTTTCTTTTTAATTAAATAAGTTTATTTCAAATTCTGCGACCATAAAAATATTTGTGTAATTTCCCGTGTTGTAAAGCTAAATATGTGAGCTTAACTACACTAAAATGTAAATCATCATTTAACGAAGTAAGATGACAAGTATAAACATTCAATTTGCCAAGCGTTTACATTTTACTGAAGACGTCATTAAACACACGAGCGCCTAGTTGTCTCCTCCAGATTTTAATTTGATATTCTTCTTCTTCATGTGCCTTGTCGCTTCAGGACGTAGGCGATCATGGACTTCTATTTGGTTCTGTTTATTGTCGCTTTCAGTAATTGTTCTCTTAGTATCTCTTCCAAGCCCGGCTCCGTCAAACATTTGCTCAGACTTAACAATTACGTCTCGCTCTGCTTTCCCCTTTCTTCTATTTATCCGACCTGTGAGTATCAAGTTCTCCAAGACCTCCTTCCTCATTACGTGTCCCAGGCACCTCATTTGTCCCTTCCTGATATTTATCAGTTTTCTTCTCTTTTTTGTCCTTTCTAACACCTCATTGTTGCAAAGGTACTCTGTCCATGGTATCCTCAGCATTCTTCTGCTTCAAGCCTATCCTTCATCTTTGATGAGATCGTCCAGCATTCCCTTCCATACAGAGGGACAGATATCACGTAGCAATCCAGCACTCTTTTATTTGATATTATATTTGTTTTTTTCTTACTAAAACCTAAAGGAATTAGTGTATGTCATTTTCATTTGGTCTTTTCTTATCAAAATAGCAGGGTTATGATAATATTAGCTGTTTGCTGTAAGGAAGCATTTGGTATACATTGATTATGTTGACAATAATGTTTTCTTTTGAAAATTACAAAAGCTTTCTCCTAAAAAATTAACTGAAGAAAACGTTTCTCTAGTTCAGTATCTGTTATCGCTCTTTCCAGGAAAGATACGGATTTACTTAGGAACTTACTTGAAGTGATATAAAGTGTAATCATCTTGATTATATCATTATATTCTGTTCGAGTTACATGGGATATCCATGTTAGTAGCTGCTGCTGTTGATAGTACACACGTCTTCAAACTGAATGAAACAAAACGAATGATGTTATTCTAGGATCTTTTACACTTTCCCTGGTCCCGTATAGGTCGTGACTGTATGTCGTTTTTTCTTCCGATTACGTTTTTTTTGTTTTTTTTTTTTTTTTTTTTTTTGTTACGTTTTAAACTGATGGATCAAGTTTTTTCTTTACCTTGATAGCACAGATGGCAGTTGAAAAACTGACACTAAAAATATCTGCGATCTCTTCGTAAGTTTTAACAGTGTATTCGCGCTGCGTTACAATTACCTACGCTTCCTTGGAGTAACGTCTATCGCAAACAATGATCGTAGAACAACTAACCGTCAGTCGAGATGCGCGTGACAAAAATCTGATGCAATCAGGTGAGATGCATCATATTTCAAGGCAAAAATATTCCATCTTCACGTTGAAAATAGATTCAAATTTCTGCAAACATCTGCCAATGAATTAATCAAAAAAAAAAAAAAAAAAAAGAAATCGATTACACTCCAGTGGGTCTGAAACTGGCCGTATGGTAAATGAAAGGACACTAAAGCAGTTGTTTCAATTAATTTACACAAGGACGAACTTTTCAAGTTACACTTTTCTTGTGGAGTTGTTGTGGCGAAACTTCGCCATAAAGTTGTAGTGACCGGTTAGGTAAAAAAATAAGACACGGAAATCAGGAAGTATATACAAAATAGTGTTACTAATAAGTAAATAGAATAAGTCCGAACGGTAGAGTTACGCTACGTATTACCTGAATAGTAGCTGACTTTGACTGCTCACTAGATATCATCAACTGTCGTAATTAACTGCGCTCCTGCAGATGATTCTGTAGTAAGAGGAAGAGTCTATTCCTGAAAACAGCGCACCATAACAACTTATAAATTCTATCAAGTATCAAATGAGTAGAGTATGAGGAGTTATGTAAATCCTGAACTGTTAAAGAAAGATGATCATTTTACGTGTATATTTATCGATGATAAATATGAGAATTCACTTGAGATCTGTTATGGGTTTGAGAGCCAGTATTCTCTAGAACCACGGTGAAAAAATTGAGTGTGTTTGAAACAAGACATTGAGTTTTAAAAATTAGAATAATACAAGCCATTCTCCATCAGTCTAGACAACTTCTCACCTTGGCTGAATTATAAAGTTAGAGAAAAGAAGAATATGCTTTAGACCATACATTTAAATATAATGGTGCATTGAACTACTTCAGAATACTCCGTAATGATATCGTAATTTGTAAACATTCTCTGATTTGATTTTGCTGAATTACTTTGGGTTTGACATTGAAATATGCATGGTCCCATGCAAACATAAAATTACAACTGCAAAGAAACTGGAACAGTGGTCTGTGCTGAGAGTTGCTATTCCTTTTTCTATCTGGGAACATGATTAAAAGGAAAAGTGTTTAATAGCCATTTAGAAAGCATTTGAATAATTTCATATTTATTTAAACAAATTTCATTTTTTTAAGTGATGTAATATTTGAATTTGACAAACGATTGAATTCAAAATTTTGTTAATCTTACCGTCAGCAAGATCACAAATATCGAACATGTAATATTAAGCGATTATATACATACATACATATATATATATATATATATATATATATATATATATATATATATATATATATCTATTCCGCTGTATCACAGCTCATCAGTGTGTTTATACATCCGATTGCTTTTAACGCAGGATTGAAACTCGACAGAATAAACTTCAGTCGGCGATTCTACCTCTGAGCTATGGGCACTCAGTAGAATGAGACAAATTTTAGTGTATGATATATTATACGCCAGTGGCCAGAGTACTCTATGCTTTTAAGAAAACAAGTTTCTCAAGTCCAGTAGTTGTTATCGCTCTTTTCTGTATTAGTGGCGGTTTCTTCTGCATCTTCTAATTCATGTGGTGTGGAATGATTGCCTCTTAATTTTGTCAGTATTTTCTTTTTTAGGCTGTTTTAGTTTCGTATCAATTTGCAGGGGTGGGTGAAAATACATTTTCTTTTTGAGTTCCATCTGTTGTTTGTAGTCCTAAGATTGTATGGTTTGTGTTATTTGGTACTGTTCTATTTTTGCGATTCTGTAACACCAGTCCAAAATGTTTGGTACCAACCTTAGCATCTAGTGGATAGTATCAATCTGATGAGGCTATTTAACAAAATGCCTTTAGTATTGATTTTAAAGTTTTGTTCCAATTCTTTACATTGTCAGTTCGTATCACGTTGTACATATTGGTTGATGTGCGTTGTGGTGCAATGGATATTGGCTCGGAACAAGAAATCGGATAGCCGAGTTCGAATTCCAGTTGAATACGTTGCACACATTTACGCGCAAATACCCATCGGAATGGTATTAATCTTTCTCTTCCTTATATTTATGGGTTAAATAACAGGATAGAATGTGTTCTATAGACTTGGCTGGCTTCCATTTTACCCCAAAAATCAATGTCAACATACTGCGAGAAAATCTTCTGCACAGTCGAGACTTGATCGCCGAAGCGAGTATCACTTGACTCACTGTATGACACATGTTAACTAAATTTATACCTAACAGAGTAACAAAAAAAAAATTATAATTTTATTAAATTACTTTACGTCTCTTAATCTCTCGTAAAAATTGCAACGATCATAGTTTAAAACACTGCGCACTCCCATCGATTTCGGAGATAGTTCACGTTGGATCTCGGTATCTTCGTTCGTGTAAAATCAAATCAAATCGGAAGCTTCCTCACATTAGAGTAATTTTGCAAACAACTGCATTAAAAAAATCATTGAATGTTTTTAATTATTTTAGTCGCATAGAAAACTCGAAGAGCAAACAGTTTAACTGTAATGTTTTTTCTATTTTCAATTTGAACGATCACCGAGTTTAAGTTCAAAAATATAAAATAAATAGAATTGAAAAGAAACAATTTCCCGACCAATACACTTGCTTTGATTGCCTAAGTAAATAAAAGCCATTTTGTAATGAACCCACTTTCGTATCTGATCAGATTTGATTAAATCTAATCGAATTTATTCTAAGTGTGATGGTTCATCGTTTACCTGAAATGAAAAAAATAAAAATTACAATTCGAAATGTACCCGCCTCATCCCGTTTTCTTATACGACAACTGAGCATGCGCACACTCAAGTGATTACCAACAAAAACAAAATCTAGAAAAAAAAACAGTTGAGGTATACCAGATTTAACTTTCGATCCTGATTGATCTTAGGACAATTTATGCGTTGGCAACAATTGAATCACTTTTTATTAGTGGCCAACAGACGGGTGATTTGATTGGTTTTAATTGACAACGTTCTTCAACATTAGTCGTTCTACTCTTTTTTTCTTTCCTTTTCTTGTTCTTTCTTTTTCTATAATATCTGTTTTTTTTTTCCTTTGCATCTTGTCAGTCATGCCAAGCTATCTACGTATATTTTCGGTTATTTTTTTATTCTTTTAGCTGTTATGTTTCATATTCTGTATTTAACAGGGTTTCACTCCTTTCTAACTCAATGTTCATAGATCATTCTTCATTCCATCTTTAGTCTCTTTTTATTCTCATATTCTGTTTTCTGCTTCCACTTTTACTTCGTCTTTTATTCTCTGTTTTCTTCTCCGTCAACATAAACTTTTCTAACTTCTTTTTTAAATAAAGTAATTTTCTTTTTCCTTTCTATTTATTTACCATTTTATATCCTTTTTTTTACGTTTGTTCTGCCGAAATTTTGCTTTAATTCTCTCTTGATTCTTTTTGTTTATTCTTTTTTTTTTTCACTGGGTTTAATTTCTACTTACCTATATAAAATGAGGAACGGGGGCTTGGAGAACCTGTTACTAACAGGCTAGATAGTGGGAAAAAAGAGAAAACAGCGGATAACATATTTGAAGGACCTAATCAACTGGATGATGAAGCGAGGTTTGCATAGTGCAACAGGAGAAATCTTGCTAAGAGCCACCAGGGACAGAAAGATATGGAATGCTATGATCGCCTACATCCTAAAAAAGCATGGAATATAAAAGAAGAGAGACGATATTTCTTCTCTCTGCTTTGAATGTTTCTTTTATATCTCTGTTTTAATCCTTATTTTCGTCATTCAGATTCATTGCACTATTTTTATTTCTTTATTCTTCTATTTATCTTGTATCTTTCTTTTCTTTATTCAACTTCGTTCATCTTATACATTGTAGTCCTTCTCGCAGTCTCAACTGTACTTTTTCTTCATCTGTACAGCTTCCGATATCCATTCATTAAGCTTTATTCATTCTCAGATACGTTTTCTATCTCATGTATTTGAATATTTTAGAACTGCATGAAATGTACTATTTTTCGCCAATCCTTAATTCATATTTTTATACTTTCGTATATATATATATATATATATATATATATATATATATATATCAATCTTTTTATTTTTCAATGATTCTGCCATATATTTAAATTTTATTCATAGTTCTCTTTTTATCTCTCTTCACATATCTTACATCTTATAATTATAACTCTTCTCTTTAAGATCCAGTGCATCTTTTTTTTAGTTGTATTATTTCAAACTATAAGCCAACGTTTCATTCGTCCTATCAACTCTGCTTTATTAATTATATTTTAAACAGTCTTTTGTTTCTTTCCGCATATCTTTTTCATAATGTCCTCATGTTTTGAGATTCTTACGTCTATTCTTCTCCTTTTGATTCTTAATGTTATATCCTATTCATTAAAAGGATCGTAACTGTTGTTGCATGATAGTCAGTTTACTCTATTCTCTTGATTGTCATTTTTTTCTTTTTCCCCATTTTACCGTTGCTATCCCAATATTCCATCGATTTCTCTTGGCCTCATTTTTTCTATATAATTTTTATTCAAGTATTCTTTCCTCCAGATCGATGATCTATCTCCTTTTAATTTTAACCTTTTTTTTCTCCTCCACATTTCATTTGAAATTTCTCTTCTCTCTCATCTCTCATTACCTCGAGCTTCTCTTTGCTTCATCATCAACATTACTAAAATATTTCATATGTGTACGATTTTTTTTCATCGCAATTATCTGCTAATTGTTCTTATTACTTTCTGTACATCATTTTTCATTATCCGTTTCTCGTTCTCTTTTGTCTTCAAACATTGTGCATTATTCTTTGCTTTGTTTTTTTTTTGTGCTATTTCTGCAATATTGCAAATGCCTTCCTCGCCAATCTCTACATTTTCCCGTTCCCCTAAACCCTTACAATCCATCACCTTTCAGTCTTTTATCAATTTTTCCCTGTGTTTTTTCTTCATACCTAGCATGTTGCCCTATTCTTTGGCCAATCATTAATTATATTGGTTCAGAAGTCTCAGGTGTAAGTGCTAATTAATTGACTTTTCTCCAACATTCGAGACGTTAAACAATAACATTTTAATTAGTTTATCAATATTATCGATTTAAAAAGAAAACATGCACATATTTAGAAAGTTAGCAGAAATATGAGCTCTCAAGTGTGTATAATATTTTGGGGTAACAAAACTATATTTTTTAATCTTTCTTGTATTCTAGTATTTTTCAAGTTTATTATTCTTAATAGGAGATTTCTTTTAGTGATTGGGCCTAATGAGCTTTTTGTAAATGAATGTCAGAAACCGCTATTAGGATAGATATTTAAGGAAAAAAATACTAAACAAAAGAAAAAGAATTTGTAAAGTCTGACGATCGCCATCTCCTACTGTAGATAGTCCTTTCTTTCCGCTTCCTTCGGCTATGTATGAACTACAAGAAAACATTGCATGGTCTGCAGTAAAAAGAGGAACCTAAAATGCCACGTACAAGCGGGGAATACTAAAATCAAGCAGGTACAAAAATTTAAAAAACTGACAAGTGTTCTGATATCGGGAAGAGCAGCACTGAGATCCGAAGAAAAATTGGCATGCCAAGGATGTATTCTGGAAGCAGAGTAGGTTATTGAGAGACAAGAAAATTTTAATAGAAACAAAGAAAAGAGTACTGGATTGCAATGTGTTGTCTTTTCTTCAATATGACTATGAATACTGAATAATCTCATTGAAAATGAAGAAGAGAATTGTAGCAAACAATATATGGTTTTACAGAAGGATACCATGGACCGAGCACGTGTGCAAAGATGAGACTTTAGAAAGCATGGGAATAAAAAGGAAACTTTTACTTAACATCAAGAGAGACAGGGGAAAGTAGCACTAAACATACTTCACAGGTGTGAGCAAGTGGATGTCAGAGAGAAATCTGGGTGGAGTTAAAGGAGAAACGTGCTATGAGACTCTTCTGATAATTAGATATGGAAAGTATATATAAGATCATCGCCAACGTTCTGAATATAACAGAATTAAGTTTTTCTGAAAAATTTCATTTGCTTCTTGAAAATGTGAACGACCGTAGCTCCCCAAAAATTTCCCTCTTTTGTATATGTCATCACTAATTCGTAAGCGGTTATGAGATAGATGATGATTTATACTCGATTTAATTGTCTGATAATCGTAGTTGATAGAAAAGCAAGAAGCCGGAAGTGAGTTTCACACGTTATAAGTGCATGAGAAGATATTATCATCATGTACCTTAAGAATATAACTCAACAATGTCAACGGTAAAACTAGAAGACATTATGTCCAATTGTAGTCAAATTCGTTAAGACGAGTAAAAGTAAAATCTCTTAAAATAAATTCTTTGTGTGCCGTTTTCACTCAGGTTGTAGGAGATAATGCCCCCCCCCCCACAATTTCTTACCCTACGTAGCTCTCAATAAATCTTGTCCCTTTGCTATCCATTCCGTCAAATACATTCAGTATGTGGTGCGTTGTTTTCCTGTTTCACTTTCTCCCAATATGTCTTGTCAGCACGAATTTTCTGACCAAGTACAGTCGGCTGCAAGATAAATTTGCAAGCTTGTATATGGTATACGTTTTACAAACGATTGACCAGATTAAAATTCGAACATAATTTAACAATCTTGCTCCGTTATTTCTTTTCTTTTTTGTTTTATGAAAAATTACAATGAAAATATTCATAGAAGAAAAACAGAAACACATCGTATACACTTCATTTGTTCAAATTTTGGGAGTTTAAATATGGGTGTGAATGTATTTATAGACTAACTGAAAAGAGAATATGAAACATATTCCAAAATAAATCTCGTTTTCAGGTGCCATATGAACACACAGCATATCCACATTCAATTCCCCACCTAAAATCCTAAAGATCGTGGATATCAGCCTAACCCATGACAGATGAAAATGCTGAGGCAGCAATACAACAAGAGTTATTGGGCGTAACTAAATGAAACCTTACATTACATCCCATATATGCTCGATGATGAAAGAACTACCATTATTTTCTGCAGTTATTGAGACTCATGCGAACAGCATGTTGGTAGGCATTCCCCTGTTTGGAGTGTACATTGATTCTCTGTAACCAAATATTTCAGCGTAACGAGTCAAATTCCATAGAATAGCTATAATGTGTTAGGAAATGAATTATATATATATATATATATATATATATATATATATATATATAAACAGATTAAAGCACCACTTATCTGTTTCCAGAAAATATTCGGAATTGAATGAGAAAGGCATCAGGCCACAGATAGTTTAGAAAATTAGTTTTCACACATAATCGTCTTACGGATAGATAATCTTAAAATAAAATAAAAATTAGAATAATAAAATACAATAATCAAATTGAATCCGAGGAATGAAATATTGTTTAAATCTCGGCATGAAAATAAATTCAAATTTTCATAATATAGGTTTAAATTAATTAGCTACTATATTATCCTATAATCATCCAATTCAATTGCTTAAACATATAACTAATTCCGATCCCTTTCCTTCTTTATCCTTTATATACTTAGTGTTTATGATTTATAAAGTCTCCACTTTCTATGATCTCCCTAATTCTCGTTCCATTGATCCATTGCTTCTTTGATCCTATGATTTAATGTTATTCTTATCCCCGTTTTTGCCTGTTCTTATTTCTATTTTTATTTCTTCATATATCCCCAAATTAATACCATAAAGTTAAAATTCGGGATTTATTTTATATAATTCATCTCTTGAAGGCAAAAAAATATAATCCACCCTTTCTTACCTCTTGTGCTTATCGTCTGAGGAAAATTGTGCATCCGACATGAACTCCGTCCAAACAAAGTTTGAGGTGACAAAAGACTGACTTATTCGTCTGACGAATTGGGATTTACCATGATAAGGTGATTCTCTCTCTCTCTCTCTCTCTCTCTCTATATATATATATATATATATATATATATATATATATATATATAACTACTATATTCAATGCTCGGAAATCTACAAGACAGCAATGATACCACACTTCTCACTAAAATTCCTCTTCTCCAAAAAAGTTTCTGAGCGAGCTAAATTTTATAAGACAGATAATATAATTTTCTCAACTACTTCACTGATAAATTAAAAAATACTTTCACAAAAATTACACGCAACAGTAATAAAATTACCAGCATCGACATACTTTACTGCGACCAGATGCACAATAATTACAAGCAGGATGAATTCGCTATTAGAAAAATCATTAAATATCATATTTCTTCCGTAATTTTCGTAAACAATATGTAAAATTCATAATATATCAGAGAAAAATGCAGACTTGCTGTTACTAATGAAAAAAATCTAATGAAATCTAAACTATAATTTAATAATATAGTGTATAAATTTGACTGCCCTGTACGAAAAAGTGTTTCTTGTCAACATTTAGTTAACTATATCGGACATACACTAACAGCGTGAAAAAGTAATATGAAGAACAAATTGGAAAAGGACACTCAAAAAGGGACTCACTAAAGAAAGCTATGGTGACATCAGCGAACAATATTGCCCAAAGGAAATCAGACGCAGAAGAAAAAACTAGTGGATGACTGGAGAGAAACTCGATATGATGTAAAGGAGACAAAAAATAACACCAAGACTTGGAAGAGAAAACAGAAAACTACACAGGGAGATAAGGAACAAATGCAGACGAGCTAAAGAGGAATGGCTCAACAACACATGCGCAGGAGTAGAGACTGAGCAGCACCAATAAAGAAGAGATGCTTAAAGAGATAAAAAACTGACAGGACAAAAAACTGCTCCTCCAACAGGATGCATAAAAGCCAAGAAAGGAACGATAATATTGAAGAAAGAGTAAATATACTCTTCCCAACGATGGGAAGAGTATATAAAGGATCTTTTTGCGACAGGAGGGAGCAACCGAGAATACACAAGGAGGAGGATGGACCCGAAATTATTAAAGTCCGAAGTGAAAGCTGCAATGGCCAAACTGAACAGAAACAAAGCGACTGGTCCAGACGTCATCGTAATAGAGCTGCTGATAGCTCTTGAAGAATTCAGCACAGAATAATATTACCGAAATAATAAACACAATTTTAAATAGTGCAATAATACCTGACGGCCTATGCAAGTCGATATCCATCGCACTGCCGAAGAAGCCAGGTGCAAAAGAATGCGAACTTCACAGAAATATCAGCTTAATGAGTCACAATACAAAACTGATTGTCAGAATCCTGATAAATAGAGCGAGAAGCAGAATCAGGCCAGAGATAGGACAGGAGCAGTGCACGTTTGTCAAGCACACTGGAACAAGGAACGCTGTATTTATGATTAGGATAGTCTCGGAAAGGGCAATACAAATTTTGATGGATTGTACCTATGTTTTATTGATTATGCAATGGCATTCGACAAAATACGAAAAAAGAATTGGAGATGCTCAGCTGCCTCGAGATTTTTGGGAAAGACTTCAGAGTAATTAAGCATCTCTACTGGCAGCAAACTGCCTGCATACGGACAGGTAATCATTTACAAAGATAGAAAGAGGCATAAGACAAAGACGTGTCTTTTCACCGGATCTGTTTAACTTGTACAGCGAGAATATTTTGAGGACCCTAGACGCTACGCCAGAAATTGTTATTAATGCCACATCTTTAACAACATAAGGTATGCAGATGATACAGTGCTGATTGCAGATATGGAAAGAAAACTACAAGACCTCCTACAGAAGGTAGCTGACAAAAAAGGACTACAAATTAACTGCAAGAAAACTGAATGCATGGTCATCAGTAAAATTCCAAATACTGGTGGAGGATACCAGAATCAAGCAAGTACAAAAATTTAAATTACTAGGAAGTGTTCTAACAGGAGAGGAAAAGTGCGACAGAGAGATCAGAAGCTGAATAAAGTACTAAGACACAGGAAAATTTCACTAGAAACAAAGAAGAAAGTGCTAGATTGCTATGTGATGTCAGTTCTTCAATACGGCAGTGAATGCTGGACAATATCATCTAGAATGAGGAAAAACCCTGAAGCAGCGGAAATGTGGTTGTACAGAATGATGCTGCGGATATCGTGGACCGAGCATGCGAGCAACGATGAGGTGTTGGAAAGAATGGCAACGAAAGAAAATTAATAGTGAGCATCAGGAAGACACATATGAAGTTACCGCGACATGCAATGAGGATAGAGGGGTTGGAGAAACTGATACTGACAGGCCAGATGGAAGGAAAAATTGACAGAGGAATGCAGCGAATAACATATTGAAGGGCCTGATTAGGTGAATGACGGAACGGGGCTTGCGAGGTGTAACAGGAGAAAACATACTCAGAACCCTCCAGAGATAGGGAGACGTGGAGAAACATGATCGCCTACGTCCTGAAAGGACAGAGCGCATAGAAGATATCGGACATGCTACCACTTCCTCAAGTAGACGCACTCCATGTCATTTATCAGAGTAAAGTGCTATAAAACCATCTTTCGAATGATAAGTTACAAGAACACTGAAGAAAAATTCTGGTAGAAAACTTGAATTATATACAGACCCCATGATCATAAAATCGCCATTAGAGAGACATTCTTTATTAAACGTTTTTCTCCTAACAACCGCAATTTATTTTACATTGGAAATGGAGTGTTAAAACTCGAATTCCATCAAAGAGACATGCGATAAATTTGAACGCATGAGGATAAAACAGCACTAGAGACAAAACACACTTAAAATGGCTATACAAATAGCGGAAAGCTCAATTTTGTTGGACAATTTTTGTATTCTTTTATTCATACAAAACGGAATAAAATGCAAAGATGCTGCGGAATCTCAG
The DNA here is from genome assembly GCA_037127315.1 of Ascarosepion bandense. NCBI lineage: Eukaryota > Metazoa > Mollusca > Cephalopoda > Sepiida > Sepiidae > Ascarosepion > Ascarosepion bandense. The sequence continues at coordinate 626,830 of JBBBDQ010029185.1, read as the reverse complement.
TACAAAATGAATTATATCTTCCTTGTTGGCTGTATTTAATTAAAGATGTTTGAAAAAATGTGCTGCCCAAATATATGTATATAATGAAAAGTTTTGAACCTGATGCTTGTTAAAATATAAGATCAAATATTCGATATTCGGGATTACTCATTACTTGGTCTAATTGAGTACATTTCTCCGACCGTCTATATAAGTCTGTCATTCATTTTATTTAAATCCCATTCAGTTGATATTCATAATAAACCATAATAGAGGATAATTATTTGTAATGAGTTTTTGTCTTTTATTTTTTTCGGCCCAAATTAAATGTCTTTCTTTATTTTTATCTAATATCATTATCTGTCGCAATCCGTTGGCTCCTTTGTTTACATTTTCATATTTTCCGCCTCGTCAATCTACAGTACTGCAGAATCCTGAGATAGCAATAGCCAGTTATGAAATGTAGCTGAAGTTGAGACTGACAGCTCAAGCCTCCCAGTAAAATGGCAGGTGGTTTATATAACAACCTGGGAGATTCCACTCTGCTATCAAGGCAAGTCTATTCTGTAGGTTCTGATTGGCTGATTCCAGTTGAGATATTGTGTTCAATAAATATCAGCACAACTTTTATTTTCATTTGGGTTTTTTGAGGTCCCTGGTACGTTTGAGGTATTTTAGTGTATGAAGGATTGAATGTTAATGGACAAGGTCTTGTGGTGCATGAGAAAATTGTAAAGTATGTTTGGGTCGTGAGTCGGATTAGCTAGGTATACGATAGGGACTGAAGACCAACCTGATTTTTTGCTTCCCCCCCAAATCGGCCTTGTGCCATGGTTGCATTATAATCAATAAATAAAGTGTTACAACCATGTTTATTTTGCTCGACCAACTAAACGCTAGTTGGAAACATCTTTGCAAAGGGGATTCTCATATTCTTCATTGTTCAAGTATATTGTCATTTTGCTTTTCTCTCTCTCTCTCTCTTTCCAAGACACTGTATTTATTACCTTCATTCACATCGTACCTTATCTTTCAAGACCATCATTAGCAGTTATGGTCTGCTGATTTTTACTCTTTTGCTACAAATCAGTGAACTATTACGAAACAGCAGAGGCGATAACAAATCCCGCGCTACAAGGCCTAAAAATTTCTTTGATAATGTAAATATAACTGTTATCTCAAGTTTATGCATTGTTTTATGATCAACAGTTTTCATCTTAAAGAACCTTAAGAAATACAAAAGAAGCATAATTTGCATCGATTATTCGTTATAATTTACATGGTGCGTAGATATTAGTACGAATTATATATACGTAATACTGTATTTTATACATATAACTAGCAGTTTGGCCCGGTTTCACTCGAGTAGTTTAAGGAATAAGAACAAAAAACATATGATCAATCTACATAGCAAATACTTGCACAACCTTAAACCTTGTCACTTTTATAAATAGCAGTGTTGAATGTCTCTATTGGATTAGGGTGGGAGGGGGAGAGACAACGTATATAGATAATACAAAATTGGGTGATCGATTCTATATTATAATCAATACATAAACTGATCCCTGATTTTGGGGGTTATAATATATACACTTCTACCCCTAATTTTATGCTTTCTGAAAGATTTCAAGGTGTCGTTAGCGTTCTAAAATTTTGATCTCTATCTGAGCGTAGCTCCCGTCGAGCTAGACCGCAAAATGCAGACGCTAATTCGAATCTATCAAACAAACAAATACTTACACAACGTCCACCCTCGTCACTTTCATAGATATAGATGCTCGTTTTCCATGGTCAAACGTTACCACAAATTCAACGTCTCTATTATGCAATCACTGTGATAAATAGTGGAATACCCCATCCGTTTTCTGAGATACGCCTCTCTCCTTGATATATTCCTTACCTCCCCCTGACTCTTACCATGACTGTTTTGTCTATCGTTATCGCTTTCTGCTTCCCCACAAGTCACTAAATTTCCATGAACAGAATTTATTTATTGTCACCGAGCAGATTAGGATGAGTTTCCTGACATCCTTCTCGATCTCCCTTAGAACGATGTTTATAATCATCCTTATCAGAAATGTGACATTAAGGTATACTTAATTAAGTATCGATGAAAAATAATGTTCAAACAAAAAAATTAAATATGTTGGTTATTTAACCCCTTATAGATAAGCATATATAAGATTCTTGTATCAGCTTTGCCAATTTTTTTATATTTCTATATTTCATGCAACTTTTCGAATAAGTAGTACCTTCGCACATGTTTTTGAACGGGAATGCATGAAAGAACTTTTAAAATGATCAATTCTCCCATGAATCGACTAGCAGAACTTAAAGGAATCAAACTGACCAAACGGTTTCCAATATAGACTGCGCCTAAATCAGAAATCAACCAGAATCTCGCCGGAGGTTTCAATCACGAAATGATAATTTGATGTCGGAACCTCTTTACAATAAATATTTTACTTTGCGCAAAGCAATAAACATAATATAGATTTATCCTACTTGGTTTTCTAAATCTTATTATAATCCTTGTTTGTACATTGAATTTCAACCAATACTCACATTAGCCTTGTTCAAGTAGTGATGTCTACATTACTCGAGGCTAAAGAAGAACACTTGAGTAGAAAGAAAAAATATATACAAGGGAAGGAATAACATGAAGAAATAATGAAAATGTCTAAGAACGGAATATTATATCCTGCTTACATAGAAAAGTGTTCAGACGAACTACATTTCTTAGGTTCACCACTTTTAAACGTCACGGCTGGCCACACACATTGTAGAAATTATTAAAAAATAAACCCGTAGACCGTTATTTTGGGTAAAATGTAAAAATTTCAATTCCCCACCAAATTTAAATTCTTCTGCTAAACAAAAAATTATTTAAGATAAAAAGAAAAAGGTAAGATTACAAGTTGCACTAAAAATATCTTTTCTGTGATTATGACGGCAGGATAACAAATTTCTGAAGATAAAAGAGTGTTGTGTTGCTTTGTTTTTGTATAATTAGAGGATAACACAAACTTGAATTAATGATGTTTATTTTTGGTATAAAACCTTAGGGTTTTACATCAAGTTACAACCTTTAAATTTTGTGTGGCTACAGGAGCAGATTAACTCAATTCTCTTCACTGTGGGACGCTAGTAGTAAACGAGCTTCTAAAGTCCTTCTGGACTTTAGTGGTCAACTGACTAGCGTTCTCCTCTTCTCAAATCTCCTACACAAAACGACTGTCCTTAACTCCTACTTCTTACTCCTACTCTTATTCCTACTCCTACTCCTACCAAAAGAAACGGTTCCTTATTTAGCCGCCAATTTTGAATTCTTGGCGTCAGTGTGTCTTTCTTTTTCTATTTTTAAAACACACGCCATGTTAGAAACCATAACAAGGGATTACCATCAGATACAAGGAAAAAGTTGTTGCAGTTATTAAACGAAAAAAACAGATTCAGTGCCCAAAAAAATATAATCTTTAAAAAAATTACACAAGGCAGCGCACTCAACTAATTTCTTCAGCCGAATAGAAATGTTTCCGTATAAAAGGCTTTCATGCTTATCACCAGTTATCATCTCGATTGCGTTACGTACTACTTTGCAAGATAGTTAAACTTAAATGTTCGTTTTGCTTAAATTCTTTTTAAGAAGACGTAGAAATGAATTTATATTCTAGGTGTTGAATTTGTCGGCCCTTCATTCTTTCCTTTCAGTTGGAGTAATCCTCTGTTCCTGAAGCGTGGACGCTAATATTTCCCCCACTTCAACGTCTAATTGCTTTATGGTTTTATCTGCGAGTAGCTGTGCTTTTTTTTCTTTTTTTTTTTTTTTTACTGAATAATAGATGGTTACGGTGGCTTTTTATAAGGGTTTGAAAAGTAAATATTAGTAAATATGAAAAATTATTTCTCCATGAATTAAAAAAAAAAGGAATCTGCAACTTCAAAAATGATTTTGGCGGTTATTTCACAGCTTATTTTAAAAAGGATTTTCACAAATTTCGTAATTTATGTTTACAAACACGTCCGGCGAAAAATTAGACTTTTCTCAAAAGCGTTTGTAAAAAAAAATCAACCTAGACGATTAAACACTATTTTACTGCACTACTGACTAAAGCATATATTTTTTTAAATGAATAACCTTTTGTATTTTAATAGTAAGATGTAAATTCTACTTCTTTCCACGAAGCGCTGCTTACTAAAACCAACTGCCAAGTAGATGGTTCCCCAATCGTTAAAATCTAAATCCAGTTCAAGTCTAACGTAAACCTTTGTCTTATCCACATATATCCCATAAACTTAGCATGTTGTTCTGTAACCCTGTCCCACAAGTGGCTATAGGGCCTTGTATCGTTTGAACACCGCTGAAAAATATATATTTTATAAATTGTTCTGATTCGGATTACCTTTCCATCTTTATTAAACTCTACCTTATTTGTGTCTATATAGCTAAATGAGCAAAAGGAGTTGTCATACTTTACACGCTCACGTATGATTTCGTCCTGCCTTACTGCGTTGGACTTTGTGAAATATAGAGCATAAAATGTATGGATACAGTGGAAGTGATAACAGACAGGAAGTATTTGCTTAAAATTTTATTCAGTGTAATATAAAACATTTAATTAAATAACTGAACTCGTCTTTTTAAATTGTCTGTATCCGTCAACCCAAGATTCGTTATCTGAATGTCGAGCTTCCAAATAATTAACAAAAACAACATATATTTAAATGAAACATTAAAAAAGTGTTATTCTCAGACGAAAAATAGATGCAAAACGTCGGTTGAAATAACACACATATATATATATATATATATATATATATATATATATATATAACATTATTTTCAAAAATATACAATAACCCTAAAATGCAGAGAAGATTGGTATATCTAATAATGAAATGATCGAACAGACATGCGTAACGTGTCGACAGACTTTATGACGGTCAGGCTAACGTGATTGTAAGTATGTTGACCAGGATGTACATGGCAACTGATAGCTTATCTCTTATAGTGTGTGTGTGTGAGAGAGAGAGAGAGAGAAAGTGTGTACGCACGTGTAGATCAAACTAGCATCTGACATTGTCTATGTTACTTGAGAAGCAGCATGCTTCTATTTTTATATGCGTAACGGTCATTTAAATTACGGAGATATTTTTTCTCTTTCCATAAGCCATATCTCGTATAGTTTTTATTTAGTACTCCTCAGCTATCGCTAAGACAAATTACACACGTCTAGAATTTTGATTTACAATTTCTATGTCAAATCCAGCTCATTCAAAACACAGGCTGAGTTGAGTAATCGGATCCGTAAAACCTAACTTGGCTGCTGATGGATGTTTTTGACGCTGTAGCTACAGCTTGTCTTACTTGGGGGTACTCATTGTTTTTCGTTTCTAACTGATCCCAGATCTCTTCCAGGCTATTTGCAAGATGATTCATTTATAATTTTCAATGATTCATTTTCTATGTGCCCTGGCCCTCCAGGATATAGGCGATCATGGCTTTCAACGTCTCCCTATACCTGGTGGCTCTTAGCATGCCTTCTCCTGTTACACCATGCAACCCTCATTCCATCATCACCCTTATTAGGTCCTTCAAATATGTTATTCTCTGCTTTCCTATGTATCATTTTCCCTCTGGCTTGTTAGTATCAGGTTCTCCAAGCCTTCTTTCCTCATTGCATGTCCCAGATACTTCAGCTGTCTCTACCTGATGCTCAGTATTAATTTACTTTTCGTTTCCACCATTTCCAAACATTCATTATTGCTCACATGCTCGATCCATGATATTCGCAGCATCCTTCTGTAGTACCACATTTCAGTTGCTTCAATTTTTCCTTCATCTTTGATGATATTGTCCAGCATTCACTGCCATACTGAAGGACAGACATCACGTAGCAATCCAGTACTCTCTTCTTTGTTTCTAGCGAAAGTGTTCTGTTTCTTAATACTTTACTCAACTTCTGTAGTGCTTCCTTCGCCATGCCAATTCCCCTACGGATCTCTATGCTGCACTTTCCGTCTTCTGTTATAACACTTCCCAGGTATTTAAATTTTTCTACCTGTTTGATTCTAGTATACCCGATCTGTATTTGGAATATTGGGCTAACCTTTTTCCTAATGACCATGCATTCGGTTTTTATGCAGTTTATTTGTTGTCCTTTCTTGTCACTCTCTCCAGATACCTTCTGTAGAAATTCAATGATTCAGTATACAAGTATCTTTTGAAATATCTGCCAAACAAGTATCATGATGCTGCTGAGTCTTGTTTTTATTTCTGTTTCTTTATTAACAAATTTCATATCGAGTTAAAGAATCTCAAGATGTATAAGCTTAAAATGGTTAACAGAAATGAGAGCAATCTATTTATGTAAATTAATAAAATAGTGCAGTTAGAAAATCATTGAATTTTTCTCAGATAATAAAGCACCTGATGATGGCTGAAAGACGCATTAAGCATATATGCAATAAAAAAAGAATATCTGGGATATTAGTCGTGCAGTGTAAGTGTTTAAAAATGCCGGAGAAAATACTCGTAATAAGAAGAGCCAAACCGAAAAAAATACATGGAACACTGGCTGAATGAATTTTAACGATTATTCCCCTTCAGAACAAATTTATCTATTTTATTTCCGTTATTAATACGAGCAAAATATTTTTCGAATAACTATACAATTTCTGTAAATCTATAAAAAAAATCAACGGCAGAGATATTCAGTTCGTCTTCGCTTTTTATGGAGTTTTTTTCTGCGTTTATTCCGCTCTTTTTCTCTGAAAGTCGCGGTCTCAACAGGGTTCTCCTATTGATTTTTTTCGAATCAATAAAATTATTCAACCGATCTCATGCGACAATTACGTTGCTCCAGGGATCCTTTGGAACCATGCAGTTTGTTAGATGTTAGATTTCCCATGGACATTTTTGAAACAATGGAAACATCTAATTGATCTCCAGTAAAGGCGAATCCACTGAAAAAAATATAAGATGTCCTTCTGATTTGTGGTAAAGTTAGAAGAAATTCAGCAGGCATATTCATATATAAGTCGACTTCATGGATTTGACAACATTTTTTTTCATATGAAAATATTTGGCAAGTTGTATATCCATATTAAAATACAGCATTAAATAACATTGTATAAATAAAACATGCCAATCGAATGTAAATCTGATCATTTTATGTTAAATTATAAAGACAACATTAGGCATTTCTTTATAAACAAATATTCAGTATTCGTTGATTCAAGAATCTTTTGTAAATAGAGAACAGGACATGGGATGTGATGAATAGTGAATGAAGAATCATTAAAGAAAAAAAGATTTAGGAATGTGAAGAGATCTGTGAACTCCCAGAGAAATATGCTTAATCAGCGTAATAGCGATTTTAGTTTATATATCTATTTTCAATCAAGTTTGTTAGACTAAAGGTAATCAAATCATTGATCATAGAAAGGTATTGTATACAGTTCAAATATTTCAGAACGGGTTTGTCGCCATGAATAAGAGTTATATGAAATCAACCATCTGAATAGGTTATTTAAGTACATGACTTGAATTTCAGGCTAATGTTTTCATTTTTGTAGCAATTCGTGCCACTGAGCAAGACTACGTCTTGGGCAGCATATTCTACATTCTGTTTTCTTATCTTCTATAGTAAACGTGTTATAACTGATTTACTAAACATTTCAAATATCAACGTATTTCAAACCCTTAGTATATACTAGTTTCATATCTTGATTTTTAATGCTAGATTCACAGATTAAAAAATAATATTCTAGTCACCAGGAAATAATTATTTTTAACATCCACAGAAGATTGATTTTAAGAGCCCAAAATAAAAAACGAGAAATTGCCCATCTCTGCGTAGTCATTGCCTTTTTAATGTAAAAAGATTATTGCATAAAAATACTTGTCTCATGAAGCACATTGCAATTTATACTATTACAGTTTCAAAAATTGATCAAATTTGGATCTTTTCAAAAACCTCGAATGAGATGACAATTATATGAACAATATATTTGTCGAGAGTTTTTATTTCTTTTTTTTGAAATACAATAGTTATGTTGATAATGAAACATTATTTAACAGGTGTTGCAATAAATTTGCGATAAACCTTTCCCAATCAGAAAATATGATCTGGAATTGGAATGAAGATATTTGTGGTGCATAATGTGAAGCCGTCATAAAATGTTAGAATATGGAATTAATAAAGTGCAACTTTTTCTAAAAATTGTATAGGACAAAATGAAATTAAACAAAGCAGGCGCTGTGCTAGAGTTTGTTTTTTCAACTCTGCAAAATGCTACAAATGAAAATAACAAACTAAGAACTCGTGTTCTGAGATAAATTACATCGCCAGGTCTCTACTATCATGCTGATGTCATTAATGGTGCTAAACTCGTTCAGAAATATCTAAAAAATGAGCGACGGTTTTTTTTTTCTCAGATTCAAATTGGTTTTAACTGAATAGATTCTCAAGGTAATAGACAATACTTTTTACATATATTATCGACTGGCGCTACAGACTTTTTCAAAGAACCAAACAAACGAGTCGCTTGAAGAGGTCAAAAGCAGCAGCCAATAAAATGAATAACATAATATACTGAAGAAGGAAATTAGTGGAAAGTAATTGACACTCACCTGAAGCAAGCTGAATATAAAATGCTCCTCATGCCAATAACATCCCCAAGGAGGTTCTCTACAACATATGACTTCATTGAACTTCTTTTGATCATTTCGAATTTATATTTAAATTGGTGTCATCAGGAGAGAATGTGCACCGTTTCAGGACATTCCTCTCTGATAATGATACAATAAAGACGTAATATTTCGTACATAATATTAAATGAGATATGATGAAGGTAAGTCTTATCAATTCTAGCGATCAGAAGTCAATTTTCTTAAAGAATATTAAGAGAAATAGTTTACAAATTTTAATCTTTATTTTTATGTTTCGGGCTTTGTGCGACATGACCTTCGTCAGATTCTAGGAATTGCGAGCCAAACCCTTTTTCGATTACTGGGTTATACCATTCTATATTCCATGTGAACGCATGGCCAAGTAGATATAGACGTTCGTTTGTTCCAGTGACTTGACCCAAAGAACTGTGGGTCCAATACAGCAATGGTGAACAAATAACTGTTACGTAAAAGGGAGATAACTACATCGATACCGGAAGTGACATCTCACATGGAATGGGGATGATATACCCCAGTGATTAAAATAAAGAGTTCGGTTCGAAATTACTAGTCCTTGAAGAAGGTCGGAGCGTAAAACGATAGAGATGTCGAGAATATATCAATAAAGATTAGAACAAAAGTCCAAATAATGTAAATACTACCTCATCGCAAAAGTATAGCAGAATTTCAATGTATTATAAAGATAATTCTGCGACTAATGAATGCAAATTTTTTCATTTATGGAAATAGATAATCTCATCATGAACCTTGCCATATACAACACATATACACCACATCACTTATATATTTTTTTTATTTTTTTATAAGCGTTTCACCCCGAGCAAGGCATGTCACTGCCACTACTGCGCAGGGGGCTACGTAGAGTGGAGAAAGGCTGATTAAATATAGGAAATGTCAGAGGGTGGGTGATAGGCGGGTAAGGATACTGAGAATGAGGGTTGGGTAGATGAGTGTTCTGAGAATAGTTGGGAATTAGTGTGATAGGAGGTGTCTATTGATCCTACATTTCGAACTGGAAAAATAATTTATATTAATAAATTCGGCCTGGTTTGTCCAATTAAACAAAAAATGAAAATAGGCGTCTTTACAGTATTTACAATACATTCATTACAACTGAAATAAATATAACCATAATACTTCTATTATTTTATTTAATAGTGTATTAAAAAAATGTTAAAATAGTTGATTTTTTAAGTTCCGCTTGTATTTACTATACATGTAGGTTAAAGAGAATTATTTTTTGCCTTACGTATTATAAGGCAAAAAGTATGGGAGGGTGCTCATTTAAAATCGAACTCACCACTCCGTTGTAATAGATTTAAATGATATAACCTTATTAACTATTACCCCACGTCGAGATGCCCAAATTATGTCAAAAACAGTCAGCCAGTTAAGTGCCATACGTGATACACGCTTTTGCGCGATCGTTTTGAAAGACACACGACTGATTAGCCTGTAGTATGTTGCCATTGTTCAGTACTTAGATGGGTAACCGCTAGATGATACCAGGTCCTGCAAGCATAGATATACTTATGGCGTCATGGGCTTACGGCATGTTTATGTTGAAAAACCCCATTTCCGTACAATCGGCGAATTTAAGCAATAAATTGGTCAATAACTACATAAGTGACCGCTTGAGGATATCAGGTACTGTAAGTTTGAATGTGCGTGTGGTGTAATGTTTAATGCCTCGGAATTGTTGAAAGGAGAAAAGAGATCCAGTGTTGACTCGAGTTGTTAGGCGCAAACATTCTTAGGAAATTTATAAATTTGTGGTGATACCGAGCAAAGCGAGGGACCGGATGTTTGCCCTCAGAGATTCAGAAAGCAAATGACCAAAAACTGGTCTTTACATATCTGGCTCCACGCAGAAATTCCGGATGTAAACCAAAAATAAATAAATATCAAATCCCTTTCACGGACCTGTAGCGGAAATCTGGATCCTGATTGGTCATCAAATCGCTAAATTTCAAATACGTCAGAAAAACCTCAAGTGACCCGGACAAAGTCCTCTCTCTTTCTCCATCTCTATCTCAAGAATTACGGCTACAAACATGAACTCTTAATACTTTAGCCTCACCATTGAATACGATCTCTACCAATAACTTCTTACTAAGCCTTATAATTGAACATTAATTTTTACAGTTCTTGTTATTCCTTCTTTTAATAATTTTTTATTTTAGAATTCAAAGTGTATATTTTATAATTCCACTCTTCTCCACTGCTGACAACCAACCTTCTGATGAAAACCCTTCTAATGAATATCAACACAACAAAAATCATGTAAGCTGTAGGGAGTTCGGTTAGTCAGACACTAGGCCGAACAAAAGAAACATTAACCAGCTCGCTACACTTCAAATTCACCACTTTTCTTGAGTTAGTATGGTGTATATGTCTAGCATTCTTATTTCTAAAAATCAAATAAAATTTTGTGCCAAATATTTAGACTTCGACATTAAAAATGGGAGTTATGCCGCTAAAAACAACCTAAATACAACATTCAAAATGTAAATGTAGTTTCAACTGCCACGCTTCGTCTTCATGAACACCGTTTATTTATTCTCCTCAACACTTCATTTAGTAACATGTGCCTGGATTGTTCTTATTCTCCGAGTTATGCCTTTTTGTTTTAAAGATCTTAGTTTTATTTATCTCAGCCGTAGCCAGGTATTGAACTCCCAACTCTTTGGGTCACTCAACTAAGGTTTTTTCCTCTTAGAGCCCTGGTATCATTTTTATTGTAAATAAATATCATTTTTATCGAACTGACTTTAAAAAATCTTCATTGATCACGTATTCTGTCCATGCTATTATTATTCCTTAGCTGAATCTATCGCCTGAAAAGTGTTCCATATTAGTCAGCAGATTTTTCAGCATCCACTGTCTCATCGATTACAAGATATTACATAGCACAACAATCTCTGTATTTCTGTCATATTTTTGTTGTCTAATCATAGATAAAATTATGAATTTACTTTCAGTGCCTGTTTGATTTTGACGTACCCAATGTAAGAATCATAACATTGGATGTCTCTTTGGTGATCGAGGAAATATTCTGACTTCTTGAAGATAATAGATTCTTTCTTGCTTTCCAGGAATATTTTTCCAGCTTCGTTTCTAAAACTCTCATCAACAGAGATTCAAGTTTTTAATCAATTCGCCTCAAGTATGGCGATAATATCATTAAGACGAAACCGACTACTAAGAGTGTAAGAAAATGAGACTTAGGAAGGAACCGGTAATTCAGTTCGACACAAAAAACAAGATATAATCATCTACTCCTGTTCAAAATTCTGAATATTATTCGGATCCAGACGATATATGATCTCTGTGTATTCATGATCCCCAACAATAATAAACCCTACTATATTTTCTTTTCTCTTAAGAGCGTGTCATTATTAATGTTAAGTAAACCCAGTGAGAAAATCTCTTCTCTTCTTAGTCCGTTTTCTATTCGTCTATTTTCAGAACTAATTCTATCAGCATGCTGGCAATTTGCTTTTAGTAAATGCTTTATACTTTGAAACAGAATGCTTTACTGAGAATTTGGGGGAACATTTTAATTACATTTCTCATACATTTTTGCATTTAACATTTTGCAACGTAGCATAATTATTCCAAAGATATGAGTCAAAACACTTTCCCTGAAAATTGACCTTTATCTTTTATAAATTAATTGATATTTTATTGGGTGTTATATATATATATATATATATATATATATATATATATATATATATATATATGCAAAGACAAAGCGTTTATATTTGCAGCCAACGCTTAGTTATTTTTCTACTTTTGAAGGAATGATCTTTTAATATAAATTACTGTCAAAAGGATAAATTGAAAATGTGCTAGAATGTAGTTCAATGGTGTGGGTAAAAAAATAAGATAAATGTGAAAGCAAAACTTTAAAAACCAAGAGAAACATAGATAAAAATATGGAAAATATTGTTTGTCGGCTCATGTTGACATCGGTGTCTGCTTTGATATTTACAAACGCCCTTTCTCTGATATCGAGCATTCTTACTCATAAATATAGAATAAATTAACATTTCAACATATATATACGTGTGTAAGTGTGTGTAAAATGAAAGTGATAGAAAAGTTTGTAAAAAACTCGCAGTTTTGAACAAATAATAATGAAATTTGAAAAAATCACCTGCTTTTTCTACATTTGATTTTAGTATTTACTATACATATAGGTTAAAGACAATTATTTTTTACTTACATGTAGGTTTATAGAGGAAATTGTTTTTCTTAACCGGTTTGATTGTTATTTTTCAAAAAACAAAAAGAAAAAAAAACAAGAGGCCAAAAAGATTTTATCTGTCGCTTCGGTTCAAAACCGGCCTCACCGTGGCAGGCACACCACACAAACTGAAATTTGACGATTTTATGAGTATATCTTTATATAGAATAACGTGTCTATTAGAATATATAGCAGCTAAAGAAGTGAATCAGTATCCTGACTAAAATATTTTTCTTGGCTTTAGCTCTGCAAATATTTCTTTGCACTTTCTACCACTATCTAATTCAATATTCACTAAAACATCATTGATTGTAGCAAATTAACTTAAATGATATACAAAGTCTTATAAACGGAAATGGTCATGATGCATGTGTGGTGCTGCATGTCCGTTTTGTTGCATTGGTCATCGGCTCGGAGTGAGAAATCACAGATCGTGTTCCGAATTCAATTTGAATTCGTTGCATTCACGCACAAATAATCTTGAGAAAATTATTAATCCGTCTGTTCCTACCAGTTATGGATTAAATAATATGATAGGTTGGGTTGTAGAATATTGACTGACAACCAGTATACCTCAGAAATTAACGGAAACCTACAGCGGAAAAATCTTCTGCCCAGTCACTCGTGTAACGTTCGAAACATGATCGCATATGGCACTTAGTTGACTGAGTGTTTTATAACAACACCTTAACAGATACTAATCAAACTCTCAAAATGTATTTAATTATTAAGTCCACATTTTTCTTCGTTTTTGTTTGGAAGATTATAAACACATGGTAAGGAGATATGAAAGTACCCCTGGCAAAAATTCGAATTGGCAATATAAATCTATTCTGAAGGCCATAATTTTAGTTCGTGCAGTGAGTTTAGTTTTGACTTAAATTTGATGATGAAAAACTATTTCGTTATTAATGCTGATTTGTTCAGTGATATATCTATCACGTATTGGACAATTTCAGTTTGAAAATCCAGGATGATTATATTGTCTGATGTGTTTTTGATATACTGAGGTTGAATTGCTATGATTATTATCCTCTATCATTCATACTCTACAGCCTGGGTTGGAAAATTCAAGGTGTTTATGCATGTCTTATGATTACTGATGTTTTTACACTTTCTCAGTACTGTAAAGTTGAAAATGTAAATTAATCTATCAGATGCGTATTGTATAACATTTCTCTTTTCTATGTATCTGAGTTGGCGGATCAAGGCACTAAGATATTTTTATACATGGTACAGCTAAGCAGCTTTACACTAATTACTACCTCACTTTGTCTCGGCTCTTTTTTTTTCTGTTTTTAATCATATCACCCCAAGCAAGGCGGTAATGCCACTGATGTAACGGGGGCTACATAAGAGAAAAAGATTAGAGGATAGTGAAGAGAAGGACGAACCAGTTAGAAAGGAGCAAGAGAAGGATAGGAATACAGGTGTGATGACAGTTGCAAAGGTGGAGAGAAAGGAAAGGATATACAGGACGGTGTGGAAAGAACTAAAATCAAGTTAAGCGATGAGTATTGACTTTGCATTTAAATTCCTGGAGGTTGTAGCCGTCAGAAAAGCAAGAATAAGGAAGCGAGTTCCACAGGCGGGAAGTGCGAAAAAAAGAATCTGAATGAGTAGAATTGTCGTATACATTTGGTTGATCTAAATGTGAATGAGTGAGACCCAGACGCCAGTCTAGTTGCACGAGTAAATACCTGTTGAGGAGGCACCAGTGACTTAATTTCGTTGGAGCAGGAGCCATGGAAGTATTTATAGGACAAACAAAGAGAAGCCACATCTCGTCGGTGGGAAAGTGGCTGTAGTCGTGCCGCCAAGTCGGTACCTATCAAATTACTGATTCTTCTTTGGAGCCTGTCAAAAACACGGAGATGAACAGCGAGGGCACCAGACCATATATGGCAGCAGTACTCTATGCACGGACGAATGGTTGACTTGTTTATATACAGTATGGTTTCAGGTAGGAAAAACATCCTGGCCCGATACAAGACCTAACCTTCTTAGCAGTGGATTTAGCTATGGACTCAATATAGTGGTTCCACTTGTGATAAAAAGTGAGGGTAAGGCCGAGGAGGCGCAGTGTATTGCTCTCGGGGAGACTCGCTTGGTCTATGATTATGAGGGACAGGTGAGGTTGCCTGTAATGGTTGACAGACAGCAGCTTGGTTTTAGACGCATTGAAATTTACAAGCCACTTCTTACCTCAATTCACCACAGAGTGTAGATCCATTTCAAGATCAGCAGCGAGAATATGTTTGTGCGTTACGCCGGGATTCTTTCTGATGCGGGAGTAAACTGTGGTGTCATCTGTATACATGCCTACCTGGCTCTTGATCTCGTCTGGGATGTCGTTTATGTAAATAAGGAAAAACGTCGGGCCTTGGATAGAGCCCTGAGGGACACCAGCGTTTGTACAGTAGGGTGTGGAGGCATGCCCATTCAGGACGACCTTCATTATGCGGTTATGTAGGAAAGATTGGATTAGATCAAGCAATCGTCCGGTAATACCGTAGCTTGCATAGAAGGCCAGCGTGCTAAACCCTGTTAAAAGCTTTAGAAATGTCCAGAGCAACAGCACGAGCCTTGCCTGACTCATCAAGGGCCTGGAGCATGTACTCCGTAACGGTCGTTAGCATGTTGGCCGTGAACCTGGCAAAGTGGAAGCAATACTTCCTGTCGGAGAAGAGTTTATGGGCAGTAAGATGCTGAACTATTTCAGCAGAAATAATGGCCTCGAAAACTTTCCTGAAAATTGGTAGAAGGCTGATAGGGCGATAATTGGATGGGTCTGAGGTTTCACCAGCGTTCTTAAATACAAGAACGACAGAAGAGGACTTCCAGCATGCAGGAAAACAGGAAGCAGAGAGGCAGTAGAGCTTAGAGAGGACAGAGGAGAGTTCAGGGGCGCATTTCTTAAGGACAATTACTGGGATTCCATCATCACCGCTCGCCTTGTAGGGGTCAAGTTTTGATATTACACGGAATACTACAGTCATTTAATGTATATATTGTACAGTTTAGCATCAGTTCTAATAGGGAAGTCGGGTGAGTGTGCTCCAGATGAGAATCTGCTAGCAAAGCACTCAGCCCTGTCTGCTGATGATGTGAAGGCTTCAAATTCATTGATTAAAAAGGTATTGAGGATTGCTATTTTTCAGCACCCGTTTGCATATTTGCCAATAGTCTTTGGAGCTGAACTTGCGGTCAGCTCTGCGCTGTCTCATTCTCTCAACAAACAACCGCTTGGCTTCATACAGGATTCTCTTGCACTCATTACCAGCAGACAAGAATAGGCGCCTGTTGTGGTCAGATGACTCTCTCCGAAATATTTGAAAGTAGTGATTCCTGTGGACAATGGCGGCCGAACAGGCAGAGGAGAACCAAGGGGAGGAATGAGGTTTGAGTCTAAACTTTCTGGTATGGATGAAGCCATCAATGCCAGCTTTCACCCAGGACCAAATCTCAGAGGAAAAATCATCGACTGGGAGATCGAACACTTTCCCCCAATGGACGTCGCAAAGGTAGTCGCGAAAAGCGTCCCAGTTAGCTCTTTGGTAGTCCTATAATTAGGAGGCTCCTGGGGGAAGTGAGAGTGGAGAGAACTATTAAGAGAGGCAACAGCATGGTCGGAGTTGCCGAGGGGGGCAAAACTGTGAGACCTAGTAGGAATCAGAGGCAGAGATAAAACATATATCTAGTAGGGAGGCGTGTCCCGAGGGAGAGCTTGGAAAGCGTGTGGAGAGGTCCGCTACTTACGTAAGGGACTGGGAAATAGCGAAGTTCATGGCGTGGATGCCTGCTGAATCAGTAACAGTGTCTTTAAGCCACTCAGCATGATGGACGTTTAGATCTCTGAACACAAATATGTAAGCGAATGGGTGGTAGGAAGTAACCATATCTGTATTGTCAAAAATGCTGTCTAGAAGGGAACAGTCGGAAGAAGAGGGGGAATGGTAAAGGAAGAAAAGGTAGCTAACCGAACTACAGAGACATACATATTGGTGGGCGGTGGATTCACCCTAGTTACAGGGAGGTGTTCATTACGTAGGCCCCCAGCCCATGCATGTGGACAGTGGAATCCTTCTTTAGGGAGCGAGAAGTCAGAGGAGGGAAATGATGAGTTGAGGTTAGTTTCGCAGAGCGCTAGGATGTCAGGGGACTTTTCGTGGAGGAAAGCTTCTAAGCTACAAAAGTTAGTACGAATGCCTCGTATGTTAGTAAAAGAAATGCTAAGCGTGTATCACGTAATGAAACTTAATGTATTTTGGTGATTTGAGCTGACTGGTTTGAGGTTTAAACATACACTGAAAATCAATTTTGTTACTGTTTCCCTCTGCTTTCCTTTCATCCACATGTCCTAGGAGTGTTAAATTCTTTTAGCCTTGTTCCTCATAATACTTCCGAAGAATTTCTGTCTGTGGGTTTAATTCTGCAATAAAGCTGTTTACAAAGATATTTGTCATAGTGGTCTACTCAATATGGATTATATAGTAGAGTAGAAATAACTCTTGACATGTGGTTGTTAACAATTCTACGAGAAGAGGAACTCTAACATACAAATAAAATGAAAACACCTCCCCTATTTTTTCTAAGAATTAACGAAAAATATCATATTATTCTGAAATGAAACTGGACACTCCCAAAACCGACTATGTCCAGAATGATAATATTTTTTAGCAATAGCTTTTCAAATAGGCTTTCTCTTAGAATCTTTTTTTACGTCGAAGTAAAACAAAGCAGTTTAGTCATAGAAAAAAAGAATCTATATACATCAACTTCTATCTGTATTTTTTACATTATTTAAGAATATATACGTTCAATTCTAGAGTCAGATTAAAAATGTCCTTTTAGGAAAGTAAACTTCAACTATGTTAATTTCATTAAAGGCAATAGTTTAATCGACAAGCATTAAAATGCACCAGACGTTTCTCCTTAAGCTGTTAAATTTTCTTTTCTTGGTGACAATAGTTAAATACATTTCCGAACGTATTCGACTAAATTTCACATAAAATTACATTATTCGTTCAGTAATGCTTACCATGAAGAGAATGCTAAAGTATAGCCACCGTTGTGTGGGCGAGAAGTTTCATCTGTGAGCCGATATCAAATTAGAGGACACTCTGTTGTGTTCAGTTTCGCGGTAAGGTGCTTTAGAAAGGTATCTGTCCGAGTGTTCTTCACTATATGTATCATATAGCAGGATAGACTAAGCTCTTGTCACTTGGATGTTGAACATTCCAAGAGAAGAGAAAATTAGAATTTCAAACAAAATGAGAAACACATCCATTATCTTTTCTAAGAATTACTGAAAATTCCCAGGTTATTGTGAAAAATAAAATTGCAGATTCCTATAATTGCCCATGTCTAGAACGAACGTTATGTTTTTACCAATAGCTTTTAAAGTAGTTTATCTTTTAGACATTTTTCTAGTAAATTCGAAGTGAAACAAATCAGTATTGTCATAATAAACACAAATATATACATCCTATTCTGTCGAATTTTTAAATTAAAATTGAACTCATATTTCTTGTAATTTAAACTTTTTGGGAAAGTAAGTTTCACTAGTTTTAATTTAATTAGGGGCAATAGTTTCATCAACAAGCATTAAAATGCACTAAGCGTTTCTGCTTAAGTTGTTAGGTTTTCCCTTAATGATGACAATGATTAAATGTATTTCTGCATGTAATCAACAAAATTTCACATAAAATTATTAAATCTGTTATCTGCATTTTTCTGGCGGTTTTTAAAATGAGTACGGCCTGATGTGATACACTAATGTAGAATTTAAATTAAACTATCTGAATTTTACTTCTTTAGGTTTTAAGTAAATGAATTAACATATTTTATACATTGAAACACGATACGAACTGCATACATTGCTGACTCTGCTGACAATTATATATTGATATATGAGTTTGCGGGGAGAGAGATGAGCAATTCGACATGGTGTGATGGACAAGTTTCTTTCGCTAATGTAATTACGATTGAATAGAGAGTTCGATTCTTTCTGAGTTCTCCAAACGTTTGGATTGTACCACAATTAAGATACATTCAATTTATAACTATCATGATGTGTTCTTTTAAGCTCTCGGCCCGACCAAAATATCTGCAAGTATAAAACTTGTTTCGTTTTCTTAGATATTTGGAAATGATCTGGTTTAAGAAAAACCCGTAACCCGCCTCGAATAAATATGGATGGTTGTTTTTTTTTTCGATTCTTTTTTTCTGTGTGCCGTGTCCCTTCAAGTCGTAAGCGACCAGGGACTTCCATATCTCCCTATTACTTTTAACTCTTAACAAACCTTTTCCAGTTATCCCGATCAATCTTTAATCAGCCACTTATCTGCTCAATTCTATTAAGTATGACACGAGTTTCATTGCTTTTCCTCTTCTTTTCTGTCCGTTCTGCAAGCATCAGATTCTCCAAGCTCTTCTTCCTCACTACATACCTCAGAAACTTTGGCTGTATTTTCCTAAATGAGAAATATCAGTTATCTTTTCGTTTCCATCCTCTCCAAAAACTCGGAGTTGCTTAAATGTTTTATCCATGGTATCCTCATCTTCCCTCTCTAGTACCACGTTTCCTTACCTTTTATGAGATTGCCAGGCTTTCGCTGCTGTATAACAATCCAGTACTCATTTTTTTCACCAAAATATTCCTGTCTCTCAATACTCTATTCAGCTTCTGAAGTGTAACTTTGGCTGATAATCTCAAATAATTTATACAGTCAATGTAAAATGATTTCTCAGATTTATCGAAATCCAAATTGTTCGTATAATTTCTACCTGTGATCACTTCATTCAGCACTGAGAGTGATAGTTTGTGTGTATATATATATATATATATATATATATATATAGTGAGTGTGCGTTTATATTTTGTGTTATCATTATCAGCATCAAACCGATGATCCAGTGTGTTGTCACAGCGTTGCTCCGTAACTGAGCAGCTGATAAGTTTTCTCTGGATGTCTTGATGGTAAGCCGGAGAGTTATTCATTGTACCGTAAAAAAAGCGAGCCTTCAATTTGGGCCTAAATAGTGACGGTTCCTGTCAGGATCGTTCGTGCAAAACATGCTACACATTATGAATACTTCTTCGGTTTTCAACCCAAATATGTAGAGGGAAATCTTCGGGTGTTCACATATTATTCGTTGACTAAGAATACCCGTGAAACTTCATGGTTTTCCTCTGAATTTTATGATGAATCATAAACTTATGGCGAGTTCTATGACAATAAAATATCCGTTCAAATTCCCTTATTACATCGTTAAATATTTGAGCTTAAGAACCATAATAAAATATGGCATTAATAATCATAAATATGAATACAGGTTGTTCTTTAAAAGTAAGCGGTATCAGATGAAAATATTTAAAAAGAAAAAAAAGTATTTATATTTCACAGAAATAGATGTTAAACATTTCTATATCCTCTTATTGATTTCGTTTTCTCACTGAAATTGAGTAGTTAGTATGTTATGCCTTCTTCTTTCCCTGCGTTCACAAAGGACTAGTTCATTATTCATGAAGAATTAGCAGGACGTAACGGTTGTGTAAAATAAGAGAGAGATAAGCATAATTATAAAAATCTTTTATTCAATAGGAATTCAACTAAATGGGATCCAAATGAAAAGAAAGCAAATATACAGTCGAATGGTGAAATGTACTCGCCTTTGATAAGAAATAATACTCCCAATATATCTAATATTTAGTCATATGTTTGGAAGAGAATAAAGATATGTTAACCCAAGTACTCACAGAGATAGATAGATATTAATAATTGCACATTATGTACACACAGACACATACATATAGAAAAATGTAACATCATCTTACACATTTATGCATGCATTCGTCTTTGTTTTAAACATTGCTGTCATACCTAGTCTTGTGTTCAGGCTTTTATTGTGGATTTTCTAGAAGAAATCTAATCAAAGATCCGCAACGTAATCGATCTTGAAGCTACTTTCTCGCCAACGTAACGGGGTTTTCCTCTGTTTTTTTTTATGCAATCGCTCCTACCCGCCCCCATTAACACAAAACAGGCTACCCTGTCTGAGAATAAAACACTATGCCTCCTTGGCCTCACACTCTCAGCGGACCTCAAATGGAATGACTATATCGAATCCATTGCTAAATCTGATGATAAGAAGGTCGGTTCTCTGTGCAGGGCCAGGAAGATTTTCCCGTCTGAATCCATCCTGCACATATATAAATCTACCATCCGCCCGTGTATTGAATACTGCTGCCACATCTAGTCGGGTGTCCCTTCTATTCACCTCGGAGTTCTTGACAAAATCCAACGGAGAAAATTTAACGTGATCGATATCGACATGGCAGCTCGGTTGCAGACGCTTTCTCACAGGCGTGACGTGGCTTCTCTTTACCTCTTCTATAAATATATTCACGGCTTCTGCTTCGACGAACTTAGATCACTGGTGCCCCCTAAGTATGGCTTTACACCAGCTACTAGATTAGCAACTAGGTCCCACCATATTACAGTGAAACCGATAAAGTATAACCGCAATTTCTATTCTAAAAGCTTTTCTTCACGCACTTCTCATCTGTGGAATTCCCTTCCTTATACTTGCTTCCCCGGCAGCTACAATCTCCAGAAATTAAATGTAAGTTCAATAGACATCTCGCATCCATTCTCACAAGCTTTTTTTCATCTACTCCACCCAATCTTCGTGTTCTTAATCCGTCTATTATTCTCCTCCTAATATTTCCTATAACTAACCCCTCTTTCTCATCAATTTCCCTTCTGTAACCTCCTGCACAACAGTGGCAGTAGAATGCCTTGCTTGTGGTGAGATGATTAACAAAAAAAAAAAAAATATATATATATTCATGGAAACTACTCTGACGAGCTATTTTTTCGTGGCGTCCATACAACATGAATTTAAGCGTGCTTCTACATTGGCATCTAGGTCCCACCTGTCTTTTATTGAAATAGCTAAATGCAACTGCCACTTCTATTTCAACAGTTCTATTTCTTGCCCTCCCCGCCTGTGCATACATATTTTTTTTATTTATCCCTAAAGTATGTAAATGCAACATCAGCCACCAGCTTCTATTTTCTTTAATTCCTTTCATCTCACATCTCACTTCTTTTCCTCAATCCTTTTTATATTCAGTCCTTCTGTCACTTTCACTTCGGGTAAATCTTGTTTGGTGTGGAATTATATAATATAAACATAGTTTTCTGTCTTTAGTAATCTTATTTTACCAATTTCATGTTAATTACTAACTTACAAACACTCGTTTTGTCTCTTGAGGGTGAGGCTTGGTTTTCTTTATTTTCTTATTCCCTATTTTTTGTGTTTGTCCTAATATTATGGATGATAAATTTGATCTTATTTATTTCAATGATATAAAAATTGTGTACCCTTCATAATTATATATATTTACGTTCTCACTCCCTGATTGAGCACTCTGGAAAAAAGGTAGACTTTGAAAAACAATAGCTTGTCTAGCATCTACGCATCGTTCATTCAGCAATGAATATTCTCAGCTATTGGATGATAGCTCAGAGGTAAAATAGCCGACTGACGCCAATTTGGTCAGGTTTCAATCCTAGGTAAAAAGCAATCGGATGTCTACCCGTGGCATGAACTGTGATACAGCAAAACAGACCTGTCTGCGGATGACTATATATATATAATCAAGAAGCAAACATTAGATATTTTAAAAAATCTAACAGAAAAATATTTAGATATTGATATTCATACACACACGCGCTTATTTTGTCACTTTAGCTGAGCAGTTTCATGCAAACTTTGAACTTTCTTAAAGTCATCGTTATCATATCTTCACTCATCGGGGTTGTTTTTTTTTCTGTAAATGTGCACCTGATGATTACACAACACATTAAACTACGAGTTATGCCACCTATTATATATATATATATATATATATATATATATATATATATATATATATATATATGATTATTAATGCTTATTTGTTTAACATTTTCTCTTACAAACATATTTCATTTAATACGGCCGACAGGAAAGATTCAATTAATAGTGTATTAAGTTTTAACATCATATTATTTAGCTTAGTTAGGGAATATAAAATTTGATCATAAGTGCGTTGGTTATTAAAATGTATAGAAAATTCCATTTGAGTCCAGTTCTTTTTACATCACCTTCTATATCTCGTTCTTATTTTTCTCTCTACTTTCTTCACCCCTGTGTTTCCACCCTTCTCTAGCTCTTTTTGACACCCCCTTTTACTGCTCCGTCTTTCTCTTTACTCTCCTCTTGTCTAAACCTTAATTTTATATAGCCCCCTGCGGATCAGTTGCGGTACCGCCTTGCTTGAGATGTAACGATTAAAAAAATATTTTATTTCTTACCTCAAACAAACAGGAAAATTGTTAGGATGGTGGGAAAAAATATAAAACTTAATTAAATCGATTGTGATGATGCTTAGTTCCAAGGTCGTGATTTTCTTCAGCGGTTTACTGATATAATTTTATTTTGGTAATCAGTTTTTTTTGTTTGTTTTTGTTTTTTGTCGTAAAGTGCTAACTATTGGTATAAAGACTTCAGCGTTAATATAATTGATGTGAAGATTGTAACTTAACCAAGGTTCATACAAATAATATAAGACCGGGACGCAACAGCAGTTGTAAAAATAGACCTGAAGTTTTAAAACATCATGTATGATGCCTTCAAGAATTTTGAAAGTCGGCATGTCTTTGTTCAGTTATGTGTGTGTGTGTGTTACAATAATAACGCTGAAATATATAAATATCAACTATCAATGTAGTTACAATTTATCTTGTTTTATCATATTTCTTTGTTTTGTTTTGTTCTTTTTCTTTAGTAGCCAAGGAAGGGTTTCAAAATCATTATCAGATATATAAATATGAATGCTTCAAATCCACTGAGATAAAAATGTTCTCACATTGCCAGACAATACATGTGTATCACTAACCACAAATTTCAATATAGATGCATATATTTTCTTTATTAATCAATTGACTTAATTAGTTGAATTAATGTTGGCTTAGACACAACGTTAATAAATTTAATAAATTCCTGTCGTCCGCCGCCCAAAATAATCCCTGGCGGTGCAAAGATAATCGAATACGATATTAGCGTCTTCGAACAGCTTTAGTTATTTGCCAGTCTTCAATAACGAGATCTTGTTGCATTTTGTCATAGAAATGATTTAGTTCTTTCATTCTTAAATAAGTAATTTCAATCAAAAATTGGAAAAGAAACTTTTTTTTTTAAACATATCACCCCGAGCAAGGCGGTAAAGCCACTGATGTACAGGGGGCTACGTAAGAGTGAAAAGATTGGAAAAAAGAAAGCCGGAAACCACATCCTGAACAGGGAACAAGGGATGAACCTCTACACCTGTACAATAGACGTGGGTGGAGTGTAAACCGGGAGGAACGTAAATCGATGATATATTGCCAATATTTCAAAATCGTTTTATTATGAAGTTATTGTAAGCATTAAATGCGGTGGTAAATTGAAGTTTTTTCTTTTCTTTTTATGCCCATGAAAATTTGTGAAACTAACGATTAATTTATCTGCAGAAAATGCCCTTGCTTAATTTTTTTCTGTTAGGATTTCTTGAAATCCTCCTTACAGATCCGTCAATGAAATATTTGTATTGTAATAGCTACCTTCTAATAAGATAACCATGTTGTGTGTTTGATATTTTTAATGGATTATCAACCCTAAACAGAAAGGTTTATGTTAGAATAAATTTCAGGTGAATATTGCATGCATGGGTTGCTTTTTTTACAGTTTTTATATTATTCTGACTATTGTCCTCATCTTTGTTGGCATTTGTATGATGTTTTGGCCGTTGTGCGCTCCGGTCTTCTTCAGGTGCTAGGAATTTTGAACGAAAACCTTTATTACAATCACTGGGGTATATCATTCATTTCATGCGTAAAGATTTGATTGGGAGTCATTAAAATAAAAATACTAGAGAAAACCATTAACATCAATAAATTGCAATATGAACTCTGGTAAAAATGGGTTACTGCAAATTAGTTTTCTATGTCCCAAAATTCATTTGTTCTTGTCTTTAAAGACAGAATACCCAGTGGATATAAACGTTGGGTAGTTCTTGTGAATTTAATACCAGGCTACAGCAGTGGCGTACAAGTAACTTGCAGGGTTAGAGGAAGATAACTCATGACTTCTAATCGAGACTTTCTGCAAGAAATGAAAGTTATATACCCCAGTGATTGTAATAAAAGATTCGGATCGAAATTCCTAGCACATGAAGAAAGCTGGTGCGTACTACAGCCGAAACGTCGCACAAATAGCACCAAAAATGAGGATTATAGTCCGTATGATATAAATACTGTAAACAGTACCTCATCTCAGAAATATAGACATATACTGCTTTTTTTTTTTAATAATATTTTTAGATACAAGTTCTTTTATTTGACCAATTAGCTAGGACAAGAGATGTAGTTTTACCTTTCCCAAAGATATTTACCCTAAATATAAATGTAATGAACACGAGGATATTTCGAAGAAATCAAGTTACCTTCGAAAAGGCTGAGGGTGTGCGTCTGCCGAGGCCAATTTCACCATAATTTATTATACATATATGCATTTATCTGCCCCAAGACTGAAGATGATGCTGAGATAGGCTGTTCTATCTTCTCTATCTTTCACCTAGCTAACCCGACTCGCACTCCATCCACTATAGCAACTAATGCAATCATCACTAGAACGCATCTTTCTCAATCCGATCCTAACATATACCATATTTTAAAATGGGATCTATTAAAAACACTTACGAATATATCTTTTGATCTGTACAATTATTATTTATGTTCTTATTACAAAAACATACAATTAATGGATTCATGATATGAAGAAAAGACGGAGTACACTTATTCCGTCGTTTATAATATAAAAACTGTTGATCGAATAGCCCAGGCGAGCTAACGCCCGTGGTTGGTAAAATAACGTGAATGTGCTGGCTACTGATCAGTGTATCTTCGTTACGAAGCATATAAATCCAATGAACAGGAGTAAGCCGCTTTGGAAGAGTGGATTTGCAGCTATTTGAAATTTCGGGTTCTGTGAATCAATTTGCTGTACAGTGTTATCAATCGCCCCAGTCGCACATTAGCTTCTACGAGAAATGCGGAGAACACCATTGACAGCGCATAACGAGAAAGGTTTAAGAATATGAACCTCAAGCAAATTGGTACGTAATTTCAGATGGCCAATATAGGACAGCGTTGTAATAATTAGGGTTTCATAATTTTTCACAATATGCAATAAATATTTATGTCTTGACTTCGTAATAAATAAGAGAGGTTGACTTAATAAATTTTCCTCAAAAAACACACCCTCGTTGTATTTGACGGACGGAAAATTAAAGTAAAATAAATTACAGTAAAAAAATATTAGAGCAAAACCTCTGGAACGTATAATGAAGTAAGATGTTGTGGATAAATTCAGTCCAGAGTTTAATAATACATGCTAGAGAATAGTGAGGAAAGACAGTTATATGCTTAATGAATGGGAGCAAATGGATGCCAGTACAAGGATCAAGAGCTATTGGAAAGTGTCAAAGGTTACTTAACCAACAAAACAGAAGTTTGTGAAGGATATGATCATATATATCCTGAAATATCACAGCAAACGAAAACAAAAATTCTATCTCATAATATTCCTTATATGTTATACTTATTTTCTCTCCTTACTCTTCCAGCAATGATGATAAAAAACGAATGTATTTTTCGGGAAATTATTGTGCAAACAAGAAAACAACAGGTTCGGTGGCGACATCCTTCTATCTATAAATTAACCAGTTATTTCCCTGGGGCACTGACCAGTGATCCACATATACTATTGGGACGCATGCGGGTAAACTGCAAGAAATAACCAGGACTGCGGAGGAGCAATAGATGCTTATGTATGCGCAGGCGCACTGTCCAATAGAACATTATGATAGAATCCTGGTATGTTGCTAAAAAATAAACGAAAGATAAGAATAAAAAAATGGGAAAGAAAATGAAAAAAAAAATACATGAATAGAAGTATATTAAGAAGGAGATAAATAAATGAAAAGAACAAAATGAATAAAACAAAAATGATAATGAGTAGGAATGAACTCAGGTAAGAAAGTTGAATTCACGAAAGCCAGAAGAAGGGAAGGTTAATAATGGAATGATAGGAATAAAAGTGAATAAAGGAATGAAAAATAAAAAGTACAAGCCAAAGATAAAAAGGAAGATGAATAAATGATTAATAATAGCTAAATTGAATAAAAGGGAGACGGTAAAAACGATTGGCAAAATAAATAAAAGAAAAATAAGATTTATGTGTTAAGTAATTATGAAAAAGAATAAAAGATAGGAAGGTAGATAAAAGAAAGAAATATGTAATAGAAGGAAGATTAATAATTTAATGATAGGAAAGGAATAGACGAATAAGAAGGAAGGTGAATAATGGAATGATAGGAAAGGAATAAGCGAATAAGAAGGAAGGTGAATAATGGAATGATAGGAAAGGAATAAGCGAATAAGAAGGAAGGTGAATAATGGAATGATAGGAAAGGAATAAGCGAATAAGAAGGAAGGTGAATAATGGAATGATAGGAAAGGAATAAGCGAATAAGAAGGAAGGTGAATAATGGAATGATAGGAAAGGAATAAGCGAATAAGAAGGAAAGTGAATAATGGAATGATAGGAAAGGAACCAAGGAATAAGAAGGAAGATAAACAATGGAGTGGCAAGAAAAGAATAAACGCACAAAAAGAAACGAAAATTAAGAAGATGAATAATTAAAAAAATAAGAAGGATTATAATAAGTAAAATGATAAGTAAAATGAATAAATAAAACATAGCAAATAAAAATAATGAATGAAGGAAAAGAAAGAAATTAAATAAGCGAAAGATAAGAAAGGCAAACCCTCAAAGGGCAAGAAATAGAGAAAAGATAATGAAATTGAAGAAATGAAAGATATTAACGAAGTGTCTTAACGAAAGTTGACAAAGATTAACAATAGAACAAAAAGAAGTAAAATGAATGATAAAAGTAAGAAAATTAACATTTCAGCCTATTTGGGAAGATACACTTTATTATTACTTCAATGTTATGAAGGACACTTCATACGGACGTACCTATTTAAAACTAAATTTGTATGCATTTTTCAGTGTATGAACAATGTAAGATGTGCAGAGAGTATAACCAATTAGCAGGGCTCAGTCTCCGGGTTAATCTACTGACTCCTCTTTCTCAATAATACTGTAAGAAAAAGCATGTACAATATATCAGTGTAGATTAGGCTCTAAAGCATTGGATTTTTTGTCAATATAACAAAACGATTACATTGACAAAAAGACTTTACATCGACGGCTGTAACATTGTAGTATTCATTTGTAGTGTAATTCACAGAACAATTTTACAGTAATTTAAATTAAGTTAGAATACTCAAGATTAAAAATTGTTCAACTTACTCCGAAATAATCGTAAGATTTTTGGCAGAGATTTGGAGACATACAAACATATATAATTCATTCGCCTTTATATATATATATATATATATATAATAGAGAGAGAACAAGAACAAGAACATAGTACATCCTATCTCCTGATCTATACTCTTCCAAATTCTTTTAAACAGGAGTAGATCACATCCATTGATTCTTGTTTAGGACTGGGTTCCCGGTTCATTTCCCGTCCTCAAGCCTTATGAGTGGTGCTGTCACGAGTTTTGTAGTATGTGTGGATGGTAGCAACGTCTCATCATACTATGGGTATCTGTTTGGAATTTCTCTGGTTGCTAAAAGGTCGTGAAACGAACTCTAATCAATGTTTAACTGTGGTGGAAATGACTGGTAACTTTCAATGCCTACAAAATAAAACACTTAAACCAGTATAGTGAAAAGTTCATGATTGTCATCATCATGGCTGATGTTAGTCTCATGACTAGCAACACACTGCACCCCGCTTCGGTCAGTTAAGTGCCATACGTGATACACGCTTTGAGCGATCATGCATTGAAAGAAACATGACTGACTGGGTAAAAGGTTATCCCGCAGCAGGTTGCCATTACTTTCTGTGGTAGACTGGCTGCCGATCAAGGCTATAGAACCCAGTCTGTCTTATTATTTAACTCATAACTGGAGGGAAGAAACGGAGTAATACCTTTTCCATGGGTATTTGAGCGTAAGTGAATGTAAGGAATTCAACTGGAATTCGAACTCGGCTTCCCGCTTCACCTTACCTTTTCAAACAACCTAACGTTAAACAACTACGTCGAATAAATAGCTAATGTATCTATTGCTTGGAAGTTGGGTCATTGTTTCGACTTACAAAGTTGTTGTTTTTTTTTGGCGGGGGGGATTATCGTCTTAGCATATCTAACATAATCTACCATTCGTCTGTGCATTGGATACTGTTATCACATTTGGTTAGGTGCTCCTTATGTTCGGATCGATATTTTTTTTACAAAATTCAATAAAAAAATTGCAAAGTTCTCGATTCTGACTTGGCATCTCGACTTCAGTCAATTTCTCACCGACCTGACGTGACTTCTCTCTGTCTTTTCTACAAACAGTCCATGATAACTGATCTGTTCATATTTTTTACCTGTTTTCCCGACGATAAGAATTTAATCGTGCTTCTAGATTAGTATTCACGTACTACATATTTACGTTAATTACCATTTATTATTTTCTTGAATATTGCTTATATTCAATCATTTATTCTGTGTACAATAGCTCTGTACGCAGATAATTTTCTCGCTGTAATCCCTGCATACTAATAGTGGACCCACCCTTATTGGTGTGAAATATATATATATATATATATATATATATATATATATAAATTTTAGAACATGTACAGAATTTTATATATATATATATATATGTGTGTGTGTGTGTATTATATCAACTACAAATAGTACATTTGTTTCGACATTGAAACTACAATGTCTCATCAAGCGGTGTGGACAGGAATAGAAAGCCTCTTTTCTTATATTTGGTCAGTTGTGTGTGGGATGTTGGTGGGGGTTAGTGATAAGGGAATTAAGTCTTGTGGATTGAACGTTAGAATTTAGCAGATATTCGTATATGACTAAACGTCCTGTTTAACATTATATTTGTTTAGTTTCGTCTACTGTCCTGGATATTCGAGAAAATGACAAATATTTATCTGTGGAATTAATAAACAAACAAGTCATCCCTTTCCTTACAAATTGCTTTACGTTAGGATACGAAACTAAGCGGATATATCTATTTCAAGAGTCAGTGAAAAATCTGTGTTTAGAGGCAATTATTAAAACGCATTTTGTAGCTGAGAGGTCATCGCATGTCAGATCTATGGCGGTTTCCTCTCGTGTGACGCAAGTTCAAATACTTTCTAGGGAGCGTACTTTTTTCTAATAAGACCTCCCGAATAACCAAGCTGGAGGACAAATATAAATATATATACTGTTTAATGAATACACAGAGCGTCTACGTAAACGTTATTTTTAGTAGATACTAATATTTAATAAAAAATATTTCAGATTAATTAAAAAAGTATCCATCTACTCTTTTTTTTTATATGTGTGTGTGTGTGTGAGTGGCTTACTATGTGGGTGTAATTAAAGACTACCTTAAATATTGTAATGAAGTGGCTGGTGCCGTTTACATGTTAAAACGAGACTTAAATCTTATTGACGTTTTTATTTGATCTAGTATTTCGTCATGCTCCAATACGTTGACCTTACATTCTGTATGTGAGGTGTCATGGACTGTTCCGAAAGACATAAGGCATTTTCTTATGCAATGACTATATACTAAATCACCCTCACACCTACGAAAATGATGAAGAACTCGTGACCATTAGTGAAACCATAGTAGCCTTTTAGTGTATACAACTTTTTTCTAGTGTGAACTTCGTTAGCTGTTCTCTCCGCATACTGCAATATGAAAGGATATTATATTTGAAACTTTTCATCTTTAATAATGTATGTGCTAAATTTTATAAAATATCTAGTGTCCATAATGAAAGTGCATCCAACGTACAATTATATGGAACTAGGTTGTCTTATATTTTAATTGCTTTGAATAGCAAAGACATTCATTAAATATTATTCTTTCTTTATTGCAGTATGTATTTCATTAAGCTTTCTTCTATCGCAAGGATATTTAACAATGGTCAATTTTCATCTAGAACCATCTTATACATAAAGTATATTTTGTAGAAATACTGGTAGGCAAGAAAAAGAAAGGAGACACCAAGAAAACGGGTATCAAAGTTAAAAACGCAATTTTACTTCGATCTAAATTCGTCCAGCTTCGCCGCTAAATTATTATAAATACATATTTCCATATATCTGAATTCATGTAATAACCAAGGATACATTCAGTGGGTGATTATTTGAAATCTTTATTCTACAACAAAACCATGAATCATTAAAAAAAAAGAAAAGATAAAGAAGCACACGATTCCTTTTGATTTTTTTCTATGCCGTATACAAAATTAATCGTAGTTTAAAAATGTCGGTCTTTTATTTATCTCAGCACATTCCCTTAAAACTGCATTTACGATTCTATGAATAGAGAGGAACACGCCACAACGAAGATCAATGAATCTAATATATTTTCTCTTTGCAAATCCTACACGCAAATATCATGGTATATTTTAATCAATTTTGTGCATGCAATGCTGACCATACATGTAATACTGCTTGTAATACTTGTCTTTTTTCTTGTTCTTTTCTTTCTTTTTTACTAATCTTCTATTGTATTTATCATTTTAACCTTTTTTGTAAAAGTTACATTATTCATTAAGACACCTTTCCTAGAAAGATACTATAAAAGGGTCCTATCTAAACCCGTTATTCTTATGAATATTACGTAAACATTCTCTCTCTCATATATATATATATATATATATATATATATATATATATAGTCAATTAGAGCTAGAGATCTACGCAACACAAAGAACTGTGCCAAAAAAGAAGTCACAACAGTTGGTAAACTTCAAAAGCATCAACTAATTAATATCACACGTAACTCAAAAAATTCTGGGTATGACGGTAAAATTCATCCAGCACCAAGGCCTCAGATAAGGAGGTTGTGAAGAGACTGAAACCCGCTCTTAATTACTGTTGTTTCCAGGTCTTCCATGACCAGGAATAGTTGCACCTGTTAGGTTCCCATATATATGTAAATAGTTAACACCCAAGCTGGGTCAAAACACTGAAAGTACAAATATAGATTTTTATAGAAATATATACATAAAAATAGACTTTTATAGAAAAATATTAATATTAAGGAAAAATTTTACCAACAATACATTTTTTGAAGAAATAAGTATTACCATAGCACATTTGAAAAAAAATATTCTCAGCAAAACATTTTTGAAAACAAAACTAGAAGATATTTTAAAATTTCTAAAATAAAAAAGAATAAAAATAAAAAACTTATTAATATTTGACTCAATCAACCTTCTCACTAAACCGAACATTAAATTAATTACCTTAAAACCCCACCTTTTTAGCATTACATAATCGACAGAGGTTGATATGCCGTTAAACAAAACTCAAACGTAAGTAAAATAGAAAATAAGACGATCAAGTAGTTGACTTTTCATCCCCCTTCAAACAAAAGTTTAAGAAAACCGCCGTCAGTATTGGAAACATCAACTTTCAAAAAGCCATTTTCCTGAAAAATATAACAAAGATTTTATGACATTCAATGAAATGTTTCCATTCGATGCTGATCTGTCAAGTCCGAATGTATCCTCATAAGGAGACGGCTATTTTTGTTATTGTCATTGTTAGAATCTCGTGTACACTTTAATATTAAGATAACATTCGCAGAAATATATTATAAACGTGTCCAATCAAGTCCATTTTTTAAGTTATCCATATCGCGCTGCAGAATTACAAAGAACGTTACCAAATAAATTTGACGATCCACAAAAATTTTGGGAAAAGTTTAGGAAGAAAACCCCCATCAATATTAAAAGCAGTGATAAAATATAATGAACTGCAGAAAATTACATACCAAGAAAAATATATTAACAGTGTTCTCTTTAAATTCAAAGTGTCGGTTTAATATAATGATTTAAGTACACAATCCATTTCATTAATAATGTAATCATGAAAATTTGAATATATCCGCATTGAACAGTCTTTCCTGATTACAGACTCACATTATTCAATAAAGTTTATCCAATACACGGCTAGAGAGCCAATAAAAAGAATTATATGTAAGAAAACATGACAAAAAAGTAAAGATAAAATAGGGAGGATAGATAAGGAGTGAAACTTCTGTGAATTAATTATGTGATTGCGGCAATTCATCCAAATAACAAAACTATGTAGAGCAAATTTAAAACGTAATATGGAGAAAATGAAAGTGCTAGTTTTTATGGCGGTAGCGTAGCGTTCTCCAGATATGTTTTGAACTTTTGGAACAAAAGCATAGGAATCATTTGAACATTTGCAATAATTTAGCTGTAAGCTTGAAACGTTGCGTCTGTAAGAAAAAAGAATGTAGAAATGAAAATAATAGATTTTAGTTTCCTCATAAAGAGACGGCTATTGACTTAACTCCTGTTGTTTCCAGGTCCACGATGACCAGGAGTGTTAGCACACGTTAGTGTTCCATCTATGGGAAAATAGTTAACCCTCAAACTGGGGTCTAAACACTATGAATGTATAAAAATAGATTTTTATAGAAAATGTACATTTTAAGGAAAAATATTACCAACAATACATTTTTGAAGAAAAAAGAATTACCATAGCTTCCTCTCTCGCACTTCCCGCCTGTGGAACTCACTCCCGTATTCTTGCTTTCCTCACGGCTACAACCTCCAGAAATTGAAATGCAAAAAATACTCATCTACTAACCACTAGACTCTAGCTCTATCCCCTCCCCTGTATAACCTTCACTTTCTCTCCGCCTATGTATCTGTCATTGCACCTGCTTTCTCAGCTTTCTATTGTTCCTTTCTAACTAGCTTGTACTCCTCACTCTTTTCTAATTAATCTTTTTACATTTATGTAACCCCCTGCACATCAGTGGCGTTTCTGCCTTGCTCGGGGTGAAATGATTAAAAAAAACAAAAAAAAACTACATGTTGTTTTGGTTTCTTCGTTTGGCACAGTTCTTTGGGATTCTTCAGCGCGATATATATAATTTTAAAAATATGGACATGAATGGATGCATTTATAATGTATTTCTTCGAATGTTATCTTAATATTAATGTGTCACTGTACATTCTAATAAAACGACAATGACAATAGTTGTTTCTGATTTCCAATGTTGTGATAACCCCTTATACGTTTTCTCTTGTCATGGCTAAAGATGATGTAAATAGCGATTCAGTGTAAAGTAAAAATTAATGTTTTGTTTTCCTGTTTAAGTGATAGTTATCTATGTGGAAGGTTGTGTTCAGATTTCAAATGTTAGTCCATGGGGAACTCAAATTATTTCCATACAAGATTTTTCTTTTAAATTAAATTCACTATAAATGAATCACTGTCTTTTAGAAGATATGACAAAATGATTCTAGCCAATATTCACCACAATTTCAATTTGATTTTCTCTTGTTGGTTGATTCATAATTTATAGCTGTGAAATACTTTGCTTTATAAATATCTCTGCAGTTTTTACAATTACCCTCCGTATTAAGGAAATACAATCTGCCACTTTTGACATCATGTATAGTATATATTGAATATATTTGACAAAAGTTTTATTCATTCTAATGATTGCACATATATGATTGCGGATACATAATTGTCCTAGGGCTAAGTAGAAATAAAAATAAATGCCGAGAATAAAAAAATGAAAGAAAAAAAGAATATCGGCGATTTATTAAAATTTTTGATAGTAAAATGGAAAATTTTCAGCAACACCATAGAGACAAAATATTCTGAAAATTCTGTACAATTTCAACAATTGCCAAATTTTACAGTGCACCCTTAGGGACTACATAAATATCGCGTACATGTAATATTACAATGAATATTTCAGTTGACTGATTACACACGCAATAAAAGCTGAATTCTCAAAGACATAAATTCTCAATTCAATAATAGGTTTCTATATATGTGCGTATGAATGAAAATATATATATATATATATATATATATATATATATATATATATATATACTGTGTGTGTAATCTTTATATAATAGTATCTGAAAAGCAACAAAGCAGAAATGTTTTCACATGACGCGTTTTGCCGATGTGCTGTGCGTGTTTCCTTTCTTTCAGACTTGAATGAAAACCTGTGTGTAAGAAAAAAATTCTCCCTGATTTCTTTAGTATGAGGAGGACAATAATTTAAATTTTCTTATCCGGTCCGACGACCATTAATCAGGAATTATTTAAGTGTTATATATATATTGGTCCTAATTAAATGAGACCAGTGCACAGTAGTATTAAAAAGTTCTCGATACATGAATATTGTAGAGCCTTTGAATATTTTTCATTTGGAAATCAGTCATTGTCGCAATATTCCTTTCAAACTTTCGATATCTCCAGGGGTTTACAATAAATGATTTTCCAAATTTTTCAAACGTGCAACGGGGATTTTACGAAAGCGCTACTGGAAGTTCTAAACAGTTGAAATGTCAAAATGAAGAAGTTATTTAAGGATCTTAAACACTTTAATTATACTTCATGTTATATCAGATTTAGCTAGTATGGTATATAAAGTAGTTTTAAGCAGTGGTATATTTATAAATTAATCAATATCAGAGATAGCGTATGTAAATATAAAAGTGAACATTGAATTCAACACAGACTATCTCACGCTAGGCAAAATCATCAGAATGCGTTATGATTGCGCTTAGCATGAAACAGTCTGTCGCCTCTGCGTGTTGACTTCAATATTCAGTAATATATATATATATATATATATATATATATATATATATATATATATATATAACTATAAAAAAAAAATTAAAACGGTAGTGATGTTTGCAGCTTGTGCAAAGAAGAAAAGTTAGCCATCATATTGTTTCCAGAACAAAAATGAATTTCTACATGGAAGATCAAAAATAATATTCAGATATAATCACACCAAAAATACCTTTAAAATATCTTAAGATCATACAAAATCTGATGGAAGTGTTTAAGATCCTTATCCTTAACTCCTTCATAATTTTAAAATTTCAGTTGTTTAAAACTTCTATTCTTGTGTTCGTAAAAATCCGTGTTGTACATTTGAAAACGTTGTAAAATCAGTTATAAATCGCTTGAAGATACCGAAATGTTGAAACCAATATGACGGAAAATGACTTGTTTCCATTCGAATATATATATATATATATATATATATATATATATATATATATATATATATAAAAAGTGCTCTTGATATCTGTTAAAATTTTAATCAGCCTACTTAGAGTAGATGTGCATCTATTAGATGCATAACGCATTCTACTGCTATTGTTTTTGTGAGGATTGGTGATATTATGCATGGTCCTGGTTTTATGTTTATTTTCAAGAATTTTGAGGTTAGAGAAAGCACAATTAATTTGCTTCTGACTGACGACAGTCTTTTCCTGATTAGACTGGCATTCATTAAATCGAAAATAATCTGACGAGTAAAAGAGGGGAAGAGAGAAAATAATAACATTGCCATTCCATCGGGTTCAACAAGACTGACGTCACTACTGCAATTTCTATTTAATTAAAGAATTTAATACTCAAATGTTTCAATTCCAGTCGGGTTCTTTATATGAAATTAGCCGCAAACATCTTTGGGGAGTGTATGAATAATCCTCTTCTCCTCCACGCTACGATTTAATTAATCATAATAAAAAAGATTTTTTTTATAAATGTCCCATCCTTTTCAATGATGAATAAGTCTCCGTATCAGAGTAATTCTTTCTTAAACTAATTACAACATTAATATTAATGACGTACTAACATTAGTTGGCAAATTGAATTGAAAATCGGAAAGCCATGTGCCAATTCCAGTTGGGTTTTTTATATTCAATTACGTTCAAAATGCTTTGGGAATTGTATTAATCACACTCTTCTCTTCCCCGCTACGGTTTAAGTAGCCGAAATTAAAATCAATATTTTCTGGCCTCATAAAACATGCAAAATCTGATAATCCATAAATAAAAGAAATTAGGTAAATTCTTTCCTAGTTATATCAGTTAAATGATATACATGATACACGCTTGGGTGATCATATCTCGAAAGAGACATGAGTGACTGGACAGAAGATTATCCTACGGTAAGTTGCGATTACTTTCTGTGGTAGATTGGATGCCAGCCAAGGCCAGAGAACTCAATCTGTCCTGTTATTTAACCCATAACTGGAGGGAAGATACGGATTTCTACTTTTCCCAAGAGTATTTGCGCGTAAGTGAATGCAAGGAATTCAACTGGAATTTGAACTCGGCGCCCCAATTTTTCGTTCTGAGCCGATATCCATTGCACCACACGTACACCGGTTCCCTAGTTATATACTTGGTTGTAATAAATGTTCACTGCAATTTGAAAGTGTTATTCAAAGTATTTACCTTTAGTTCTACCAGTCCTAGCCTACTCAGTTAAGACCCGCCATGACACGCACATTTCAGCGAACCACCCTTATTCTCTTTATATCTCTTTGATGAGTTGTAAGTTCCACGCAAGTTACTTTTTCTCACAAAACCTACCTTGTGTAAACGTTCACTCAAGATATTGTTTCCCACCAACAATTACGATTTTCAATAATTTCTCAGTGATTTTTCATGAAAATTTTTTATTCACAAAAATTAGTCAAAAACATGTCACCGAGAGTAATATCTATCTCTAGCAGCTAGTTTTCCCATCTTCTTGGCAGCATTTGAATTCCACGTCGGAAAAACGGCACGTCTTTAGAGGCTAACCAAGAGTCGACCCATTTTTCTCTTTTGTTTTTTGCATATTCATAAGAATGAAAGTGCTGCTCAGTCAGGCCATTTACCATCGATCAGTACAAGAGATAATCGGATGTGACAATGACTGGGAGAAAAAGGCGAGTGGAGTAAGAGTTTCTATGTAGATTTTCACACGTTTTGCAACATGTAGTCTAGCGTTGCCATATTACAAAATCATTTTGTTGTTTCTCTGCTTGTATAGCGGCCGCCTTCTCTTCTATGCTCGGCACAAACGCATCAGTTCTAGTCGATAGCTATTTCTCCAGGTGGCTTCAGTTGGGTTAAGCAGCTCATAATATATTACACCCAGATGATCCTACCAAATGCTGAGGAGAAGCTTCGAACCATGGATATTTGGCTTTACCACCACTGTTGATGCATCACCGGTTTAACAGATGCGATCATTTTAGCATGGAGTTATCGTAGTGTACACACTTTTTTCAACGGTCACGATACGATGCAAAAAAAAACTCTCCTTTTCTGCCGTTGGAGCGTCTGTTCGCTCGTGACAACACACCATTCGACGTCTCTCGGCTTTGATTCGTACGGTGCCCAATGTCCTTGCATTTGAATAATTCCTAATGCTTTCAAACGTTTCGAAACTGTTGTGTGATCAACGTCTAATGATTCTGGAAGTTCTGCCTGACCACTGGCATGAGTCTTCATGAAATAATGCATCTAATTATTCATCTTCAAACATTTTCGGTGAGCCAGAGCGTTTTTTATTTTCAACAACAAAATCCTTACTTTGAAGCATCTAAAGCAATCTCTGCATGTTTTTAAGACAGAACATGGTCACCATAAGACTCACCCATAATTCTATGTGCTTCAGATGCAGACTTCTCTTGAATAAAGTAGTGCAGTAAAATTCCCCGCGAATACACTTTTTTTTGTACAAAAATCCGACTTCTTTAATGTTTTGAAAAAACAAGATTTTTACACTTCGGCAAAATGATATGCACTGAACTACAAGCTTCTTTGTAGTATTCATTTATTGATGGGTTACCATCTGAAATTATAGGCACACAGTTCTAAAACGTCATCTGTTGGAAAACACCGAGTACTTTTATCTCGAGCAACCCAGGGCAATTATATAGAGTGAACAACACTGTAAAATTATCATTTTTGAGGAAGATTCAAATGCTTTTCACGACTGAAATTCGTCCGGTTGTGTGAATAGTTAGGATCAAAGTAGTGGATAATCCAAGAATGCAAGCTAATCTAGGGAAATATCTCTGACAACCTGAACCAATTTCTGCTGTATCCGTAACGAAACATTTTGACAAGCTTTCTCATAGAGTAACAACTTCCTTCCCTGTTTCTGAACACTTCGACCTACAAAGAACAATATATATCTAAATTCACCGTCTGATATTATTGAACAAATTTATAATACAGTGATTTCAAATGTCGACCGACATTTTCTATTCTCCTTGACATTTTCACTCATTGTAGTAAACTATCCATATTTCAACGTCTGATATCATTTTTGAATTGTTCGCTTGGTGGCACATGAGCAGAGTATTGTAGATAAAATGAAGCCGATCAAATTATTTCTTTTAAACCCTGAGTAACGCAGATAACTTAGTGATTCATGTATCCAAGATTTTGATTTTCCCACAAACAAGACTAAAATATCTCTAGGAAGACAAGAACTACAGAGTGAAAATGAGAGAAAAGGATGAATATATGGAGGACTGAGTAAACTACAAATGATGAACGGGATACAAGAAGATATAAAATAGCGTATAAAAATACTTAAATTTTGGAATATTGTAGTCATCACGGAAGCAAGTAAACGTAAGTTAGTTCTAAGACTATGAGTTAAAGATAAGAAAATGTGAGTAGAAAAGGTGTTTACATTTAGATATTTCAACAGCAAAATAATGGGACATATATGTCAATCTTGTATCATGGTTCTTTTAGTCGGGGAATCATGGGAAAAAACTCGTCTGATTTATCAGTGACTTTTCATATCGTATATTATTTTTAACTGCGATGAGCTCTATATTTTTAAATAAAATTAATGCTTGTAGCAATAAGACATAATACCGGATAAAAAAAATTGTGTAAATAAAAATTGTATCTCCGACAAAGAATCATTTGTCAAATTTTTCCTTCAGTAAAATCACTTCTTTTCATATATATATATATATATATATATGAACCAACTAGGTTCCACCTAAACGGATCGTCAGGGAAACGATCCGTTCAGGTGGAACCTAGGTAGGTCTATCTGGCTCATTAGATATTCTTTATTTATTCCGCTCTACCTAAGTACTGAGCGCGTTTTGTTAGTTGATTATTCGTATCGGTGTTTTTTCTTTGGGCTACGTTCTGACTTGGTCCGAACCATTTTGACTGATGTTCATGTACTTAGCTCTTACTTTTTTAAAACAGTTTCTTTCCTTCTTCGTTGATTCGTGGAAGGTTTTTCGACACGAGTATAGATATAATCTTAGTTATATATATATATATAATGGGGTAGAGTTTGGTATTGACTCAAGAATTTGTATCATACATAAATAACTGTAATTAGTACATAATACAGAAAACTTTAAAATTAATTTTAAATATCCAATATTTTTTAGACACAGGTGTGGTGTGCTTAAGTAAATGCATCCATTGAAATATATATAGACACATATATTCTCATAAATGTGTGTGTGTTGGTTTCTCTACATATGAGACGTGAAACACCGTATATCCACTATGGATTGGAGCCATTTCCTACCCCATTAGCATGGAACAGGCTTGCCTCCAAGAGAGTAAATCACAACGCCTCCTTAGCCTTACACTCTCGGCGGACCTCAAATTGGATGACTATATCGAATCCATTGCCAAATCCGCCGCTATGAAAGTCGGTTCTCTGTTCAGGGCCCGGAAGTTTTTCCCACCTGAATCTATCCTGCACATATATAAATCTACCATCCGCCCATGTATTGAGTACTGCTGCCACATCTGGTGGATGCCCAGCTACTCTCCTTGGGCTTCTTGACAAAATACAACGGAGAATGTGTAACGTGATCAATACTGACTTGGCAGACCGGCTGCAATCACTCTCTCACCAGCGTGATGTGGCTTCCCTATGCCTCTTCTACAAATACTTTCATGGCTTCTGCTCCGATGAACTTAGATCATTGGTGCCGCCTAGATATGAATTTACACGAGATACTAGATTTGCAACTAGGTCCCACCCTTTTACAGTAAAACAGATAATATGTAACCGTAATTTCTACTCCAATAGCTTCTTTTCTCGCACTTCCCACCTGTGGAATTCCCTTCCACGTGTCTGCTTTCCCGGCGGCTACAATCTCCAGGAGTTTAAATGTAAGGTCAGTAGACACCTCCTATCACACTAACTTGCATCTATCTACCCAACACTCATTCTCGCTATCCTTACCCGTCTATCACCCTCCTTCTGACTTTTCCTAAATCTAACCATCCATTCCCACCACTCTATGTAACCCCCTGCGCAATAGTGGCAG
The DNA here is from genome assembly GCA_037127315.1 of Ascarosepion bandense. Taxonomy (NCBI): domain Eukaryota; kingdom Metazoa; phylum Mollusca; class Cephalopoda; order Sepiida; family Sepiidae; genus Ascarosepion; species Ascarosepion bandense. The sequence continues at coordinate 585,521 of JBBBDQ010029185.1, read as the reverse complement.
TGAAATGCCTTGCTCGGGGTGAAACGATGATAAAATATATTTTATTTGAGTCGCCCCAAGCAAAGCATTTTACTGCCACTTTTGAGCAGGGGGTTACATAGGAGGTAAGATATGAAAAAGAGTGACAGGTTACAGGGGGTGTAAATACTGATGATAGTGAAGTGAACGAAGAAAGAATCATTGATGCAATATAGTGTGACAGGAAATGACTATTGACTTCACATGTGAATGCTTGAAGATTGTAGTTGTCGGGAAAGTAAGTTCACGGAATGGAATTCCACAGGCAGGAAGTGCGAGAGAAGAAGCTGATGGAAGAGAATTTGTGTTTACAATTTATTGCTTTCACAGTAAAATTGTGGGATCTAGTTGCTAATCTTGTGGCTCGAGTAAATTCATGTATAGTGGGTACCAGTGAGCTAAGTACATCTGAACAGAAGCAGTGAAAGTATTTGTAGAAGAGATACAAGAAAGCCATATTGCGCCGCTGAGAAAGTGACTGTCTCCGAGCTGCCAAGTCGGGATCGATCACATTAGGGATTCTCCGTTAGATTTTCTCAAGGGCCCCTAGGTGGATAATAGGAGCACCCGACATGGCAGCAGTATTCAAATATGTATATATATATATGTACATAAAAGCATTATATATAAATTTGAACACACACACACACACACACACATATATATACATAAATGCATTATATATAAATTTACACACACACATATATATATATACATAGATGCATTATATATAAATTTACACACACCCACACACACACATATATATATATATTTACATAAAAGCATTATATATAAATTTACACACACACACACACACACACACACATATATATATATATATATATATATATATATATATATATAATGAATGTTAATGTTGTCGGCCGTTATATAATAATTGAAAATTCAATTTTATCTGTATTCTACCCTTAAATGCTCTATCTGATGAGCATTCTTCCGTGACTAAGTGCATTATCAATGGAATTTTTAAAAATTTTTTCATGAAATAAATGTTTTCGTTTTGTATTGCTCAGCCACTTCAATTTGATGAACCTTCATAAATACCTCAAGATACATCTCTTGAATATACAAATATGTACCTATTTAAGAAAAACGTGTACATTGCTGTATGTACACTCTGGAAATTTTAGGGCTATTTATAACTTGGTTATTATTGTACGTGTCAAACCAAAAATGCACTCTCGCACATGTACACGCATATACGCCAGTGAACAAGTGTACATGTGGGCCAATAATTTCTTCCTTTTCAGTAATTTCATAAGAGAACGAATATCGAAGACATTCTTTTCTGTTTTTAAACATCCCAACCTGATAGAGATTTTTTTCATTTAATATTTTAATTCATTTTGTGAACTTTTACTTTATATATCGAAGCCATTTGTCTATGATGAAACATTTTAAAAGCTACCCTTCTATCTTAAAAGGATCTTTAAAAAATACAATGAACTTAAAATGATAATTTATATTCCCTTGATATTTTTACATACTTTAAATTTTATTTGCTGCCTTATATGGGAAAATTCTGCAAAGTGTTCGATAACGAAAAATCTTTGATTTGATTTTAATGGTTTTTAAAACAAGGCTGGGGAATACTTCTCTGCATTAACCCCACACACCTCTAGCCTTGCCAATAACACCAGTTGTTTCATTTTTTTTTCTTTGCCTATTCTTAGTTTATATTTTTATTTATTTTTATTTGTTTGACAGAGCGGGCCGGTTTGTAATAGTACTAATATTATTATCACTACCACTACTGCTTGTACTAATGCTTTAACTTTACAAGAACGAATTATTACTATTACTAATTCTTCTGCTTCGATCTATCAGCACGTTTTGCAGCGACCATCTCGATTACGACTACTACTACAATTACAAACATACCTCATATCTAGCATACCATTTAGGACTATTAATACTAATATTACTATCGTAATGAAGAAAAGAGTGACTTGTACTACTTGAATAGTGTAGTTTGTAGGCCCAAATGTCTTACATAACATGAAATACTTCTGTGGTATTCACCTTCAAACTCTCTGTACATCAGATCGGAGGATAAATTGTCCATATTTTAACAAACTTCCTACGATGACGACGGGGAGCGACGGCTCCCTCTGCCTTGGCAATCACTAACATCGACATTCAAGCACTGTAGCTATCAACTTCCTCTTTTTCTTCCTGCGACTTTTCCCACAGCCTCATCATGTGCGTTATGATCTCTCCTTAAATATCCTCCCCGACTCTCTCCACCCACCTCTGCACTAATCACCTCTATCGCTAGCTTAGCTTTTTTTTTTTTTGGTTTTGTTTATTTATTATTAACTGCTTTTCTTTTCTTTTTTCCACTTTAACTTTTTCTAGTCTTCGTCTAGCAAAGATTTCACCCCTTTCTTTCTTCTTGCCCGCCACTACCATCCTCTTTATTGAATCATCCCCCCTCAACTATCCCCCTCCTCTTCCTTCACCGCTCTTTCCTGCCTTACTTTTCGTCCTCTTTTTCTCCGTCGTTTACAACACCTCGATACCACCTCTCTCCTTTACTTTCTCTTTTTTTATACTTTTATTTATTTTCTGTTCTGTTTTTAGCTTTTTGACTATTCTTCTTTTTCTTCTTCTTCAAACCAATAGCCGGGTTTGCCGTCGTGTTAGCTGCGAGTAGACTTGTGGCTTACGACCTTCCCAGGCAGCATCCCTTGTGCCGTCTCTCTTTTTCTCTCTCACTCCATGATCCGAGTCAGAATGCAAACATAGGACAAAAGGGGAGACTGACCGACCGACAGACAGACAGACGTGCGGACTAACCAATGTACGGACAATACGACCCGATGGACAATGTGAGACGAAGCAAAGAAGAAAAGGCAACACATCGGATATCGTCTTCGGTTCTAGCCTCACCTGACCAAAACTACATATTTCCTGCGGACAGGATCAACATTGTATATATGTATATATATTCTAATTTATAGAGTGAAAGAGAAAAAAAAAAAAACATGTACTCCCTTTCTCTTTCTCTCTTTCTTCCATAATTGCAGAACTGTTTTTTGAATTCTTTACCGTTCCGATCCGCCCCCCTCTCGCTCCCTAATCGGCAACGTCAACACTACAATTTATCATTGTTATTGGCCTTTTGTCTAACATTATTTCCTTGTATATTTTATTGCTTGATGTGCCTAACTCTCTCCTTCGCTTTCATCCGAAATTCCGAATGAATAAAAAAATGATAGAGAGAAGGAGACAAAGAGAGGGGGGAAGCCATGCAAGTGAACTCTAAAAAATACCAAAAAAATGTTAAGGTATAATATAAGCCGAATGTGAAAGTGAAAGTAATCCAAAAAAAAAAACAAAAAAAAAAGAAATCAAAGAAAAAGCTGATGTTGGTGATGATGATAATAATGGCAAGTTACAGGCATTAAAACTACCGTCCTTCCTATTCTGCCTGACTTGCTTTCCTTCTTCCTTCGTTCTTTTCTTTCTTGCTTTTTTTCTGTTCTTGTTCTTCACACAAACACATTCTCACACATCTGATAAAAGCAACAAAAACGGGAAGCAAGACGAGACGATTCGACTAGAGAAGAGAGATGAGTTGAGATGATAGAAATGTCAGCCGTTTCAAAGATGCATATAGACTTGTCATCTCCATTACTAGGAGCTAAACTGACCACAAAAGCAACCATAAAAACAAGCGTGTCAACACGAGCAACCACAACAACTCTACCAACAATAGCAATCGTCGTCGCTGCTCCATGGTCAGCATCGTGGATGTGTTTGACCCTGCCGATATCGTCTCCTTTTCTCTTCGACACTCTCGTTTCTTCATTCTACCTCTCTTCTCTTTCCCGTCCCACCGTCTCTTCGACTTTGATCGCTTCATCTCCTTTCTTGTTCGTCACTCTTCCTTCTTTTATTTCTTCTTCTTTGACTACTTCTTCTTTTTCCGTTGTCTGCGCAGCAGCCGACAATTCCCTCTTATTAATACCTAAATCCTTCATTTTTTGTTCAACCTTCTCCTCCTTCTTCTTGTTTTCTTTCTTTCTTTTGTCTTTCTTGTCGTCTGCTACGACCAACAAGACCCAAGAAACAGAACATTACTACGAAAAACAACAACACAACAACAAAAACTTCCACAACCAACCACAACTTCAATCAAAACAACAAAATTATCTCTTCTTCCATTGCTAATCTTTAAGAAAAACAGAAAATAAACCACACCTTCAAAGAAAAAAAAATCCTACCCCTAAGTTTTCCTACCCCTAATTCCAAAAAGAAGACGGTGAATCGTCAACTTTTATCTGTATAGTTGTATAATTAATATCTGGTTGTGTCTGTCCCTTTCCTCCTGCCATAAAAATAAAAAAAAACAACGACTCTATCTTTTCTTCTGCCAACACCATCGCCACCACTAGTATTGCAAAATGCACAACCAACTCCACTACCAATAATACCCTATTTGAATTCCTTCGTCTATTCCCTTTTCTATTGCATTTACTTACTGCTGTTTATTTTATCCTTCCCTATAATTTCTTATATAATTGACAATCATCGTTGTGTTCTTCGTCGTCATCACCATCGTCATCACCTCGTCTCCCACCTGGCAAAATGTGAGATAGATAGATATATAGATAAATTGAGTACGAAAGGGAGAGCAAGGAATGAGTGATATAACAAAAAATGAGTAATATAGCATTATAAATCAATTAACTGTAGCATATATACTGTGCGTATAAATTTATATATATATATATTGAAAGAGTGAATACATCACGTATATTTCCTAATTAAATTAGCATATATGTACACACACACATACACATTTGTATATTTATAAATACTGACAGGCAAAAACACACAAAAAAAAATATATTGGTATCTCATTGATGAATAATTTACATAAAGTGAAAAATATATTGCTGTATTTTAGTAACGTTGTATTACTGCAAACTAAGAAAAGATTGCAAAAAGACCATAGGCAGAAAATTAATTTAAAAAATAACAATCATACATAAAATCCAATATAACCTATAAATAAAATAATCTGTATTTATCTGTATATATACTGTGTCTTTTCTGAAAACAAGTATGAATATATGCTCCTCATCTACAGAAATTTAACACCACCATATCTAACCAATTCAATGTAAAATTATCCGTAATAAAATAAAAATAACAGAGACCCTATATCACAATGAAATAACCATAATCATCTCTGTTTTTGCATCATCCGTATATTACCAAAAATATCTAACCGTATATAACAATAATATTTAACCATATATAACCTTATATATCTAACCGTATATTAATTTAATATAATATAGCAACTATTGTGTTGAGTTCTGTTAAGATGCTAAACTATTAAAAGTTAACAAGTTACAGTTAAATTTCGTATATGATTCATTAATCTGGAGTAAATTTTAAATGCTGTGGTATATCTTTGTTCCGGTTTCATTTACATAGATATTATCTCAACTTATATTTGCATGCAATGCGTAATTTTACAAACTATGCTAACGAATACTTACTTCAACTCATATAACTATACATATATCAATTAATATACATATATATGTGTGTGTGTATACATATATGCAAACATATATATCTGTATCTACATGTGAAGTGCTCAGTCATTTTTTTACTTATATTAGCACCACGCAGAAATTAAAAGTGTATATCGGTAAACATTGGTTTAGATAATCAAAAATGGGAGACTGGCAATGGTGATGATGATAAGGAGGAGAAAGACGAAATTAATGATCATAATAAAGACATAATGTGTTAAATATGAATCTGTTTATATAATAAAGTTTATATCTATATACACATATATACGAAGATATATGTATATATATATAACCAGAGGGTTGACAAAAAGAAGGATTAACAGAGAAAAAAGAAATTTGAAAAAATAAGTATTTTGACCTTTTTCTACAATCTTATACTTATTCACAATTTGACAATTAAAAAAACGAATATCCATTGAAAACAGGAAGAAAACAATTACATGTGTACCTTTTTTAAAAAAAAAACAGGGGTTTTAAATGAAAAGAAAAAGATTTGAAGAAAACCAAACGAGTGAGTGAAAAAAAAAACGCGAACGAAAAAGACAACTAAAATAATAAGCAAATGACTAAAAAAACATGTTTTCTTTTGCATTTGCAAGGTTGTACATTATAAGTATTTAATACATACAGCAAGAACGAAGAAACAAAGACTGTGAATTGAATTTCAATATGAGAAATGACCAAATAGAAGAGAAAACGGTGAGTGAAACCGTAATAGAATTGTTTGTATGAAAATAAATGTCCCAAAGTATGTATCTTTCAAAATGTATGCATGTACATCTTAGATGGTAATATGTTTGTAAATGAATCTGCCTAAGATAGTTTATGCATCACTATCGATAGCTGTTTTGAGTACACGAAGTGTTGATCCTTCTCAGATGCGTTTTTCTAATCGTCTCAATACGGTGACTTTTGTCCTCAAGAATTAACTGATGTGTGCTCGAGCCCCAGACGAGTGTCAGCTATTCCTCCCTAAAAAGAACTTATATTTAGGGTGAAAGCTATGGTTAAACCATGACACCCGATAAACCCAACTATAGAAAACGTAGAAAACGCTTGTGCAATTTTATTTTTAGTCTAATGATTGCGTGGGACTCCCACTGTAATTCGGCCTTGTGCCATATCCAGTTTGTGTGGGCGTGCAGGTAAATATCGAGATTGAATACATATACATCGACAAAAATACGCACACCACAGGCACACACACAATTATGTTATAATATATATATATATATATATATATATATAACATAATTATGGTATAATATCACTAAAGAAGTAGCTATTTAGTTTCTACACAAGTAGTGTCAAAACCAAATAGCTACATTTGTAGTGATATTATAACATATCTGTTATAATTTCTAAACAAATATTATTAGCTCTACTTTGTATTGAGCAATTTTTTAGAATAATGTTTTCTTGGGTACTGAATTTTATTCCATCCTTACCTACCCTATACTTGGGTGTGTGTACATGTACACACGCACACACGTGTATATATACATTATATATACACACACACACAACCATATGTGTGTGTGGGTGTGTATCGCATCTGTATATGTTCATATGTGTAACTAGGTCCATGCTCATTTGTACTTGTATATATGTCATACGATATATGTATACTCAAAATATATAGACAGACATATAGATAGACATGCTTCAAGAGAATTCAGTGTTTAAAATGTGCTCTAAATAACATTAAAAACTATGTTAGTGTGTGTAATTTCGAATATATGAAGTCACTCTAATAATTATATCGCACCCATATATATTGCATACATGAATTTATGCTTAGATATTATCATGCTTTTACATGTACCTCTCTGTCTGACTCTGTGTGTAGTAATGTACGTATGTATGTATGCATGTATAACAGTTTGCTAATTAGCACAATTATGATTTTGTCCTGTTTGTACATATGTTAACAAGTTCATCTTTCATGAAACGCGTTAAAATATTATTTGAATCATTATATACTGCTAATATTCAAAGTCTTCGAAGACTTGTGACATTCAGAAAAATCCGTCATCATACTGTTCTCGTTCGCTGACGCAATATATCAGAAACGTATAAGCAACCGGCGTCTCTCTAGTATGTTTACGAAGAGCTGAAACATTGTAGGTGGTTTTTATAGGCACTTACTAAGATATAGTTTGTCCAATAAAATGCAGCTTAGTGGTTAACGAAAGTGACAAGCTTCTGCCTGCCTCAAAAACGTAGAATTCGAAATACTACTTTTTTTTCAAACTTTATTCAAAATCTGTTGTGACACTTGTGATATTTATAGCAGAGTAGCAAGCACAAGAGAGAAAACAGTTTTCTTTTTTAGGTGCAACAAAATTACATTTTGTTACAGACGATCTATCACTTTGTACCAAATTATATGAAACAAAGTATAAATACAGTGTCATCGTGTCTACACACTAGCAAGACGTGTTAGCTTGTATAATTATGGTGCAGTTTTAATAAACGTTCGAGTAAAGCATGGACGAGTGTTGCCTCCTGTTTGTAGTCTCACGACAGGTGCTGTTGCAAGTTTAATTTAATTTCGTTTTTATTGGCGCCTGTGTATCGGAGAAAATTGATGTTGGTTTCTGAATGACATACACTCGGTAAAATTTTATGGGATTTGCCGAATTTGCATTTTTCTGGTGGCAGGATTCATTTGCAATAATTAAAAGGAGATACCATGAAACATGTGCAGACAAGTTTAATTAAAATCTAAACATGCAAATGAATAATACTAAAGTTCTAATTAATCCTAACACTATTGTTTTAATAGAAAATATACTTTCTGTATTTCTAGTCTTTTATCAACACTACAGTATAGCTTTATTATGAAATCTAATAATAACGATATTATTAAACATAACATATTGATACATACTAAAACAACATAAAAAATAATTATGATGATGATTTTCAGACATAATTTAATTATTGGAAAGAATAATTTTGTTGGTTAATTTGATTGCTTCCAGATCATAAAAGCAGAATAAATGCTAAATGCTGGATATCTATCAAGACCTAGCAAGAGAAATAGAAAATACGAAAATCAAAGTTATCAATTATCAGCATCGTTTTTGGTGCACCGAGAACGGTCCTTAGGATTCTAGTAAAATATCTGAAAATAACTGTAATTTCGAGGTGGTTACAGCGTCATTGCAACCCTTTATAGATATTGTACGGTCTTGCTGTCACATGATACCCAGTGTAATTTCCTAATAACTACTCAGCTAAAAAAATTAAAAGTACGCAGCATAAAACATATACGTGGATGAATAATTTGAAAATAACGAAATTATCACATTCAATTACATTCTAACAAAAGCTAAGTTTGACTCAAGGCCAAATAAAATAGAGGATATTACCGTTCGAAAAAGAATGAAATAATAATTGTTGTAGAGAAAGACAATAAAGTTGAGATTGCGTATTTTGTATTATTAGTTGAGTCTGGCACAAGAGCAAAAGTTTGAGATACGAACAAATGATAACCTAACAAAAATGTAGGAGTTAGAACAGAATTGGCTTTATTTTTTAGCTACCTCCACACTGTTACTCAACATATCCTTCACATAGGTTTAACTGGCACAAGATTACAATAAAAAGGGCGATAGGAAAAGTAAACGTCAGTAAAACGAGCGACTCTTAACTGAGACGAGAATACGAACGGCTGCTCAACAGAAGACTCCTTAGGTAGAAATTTACTAAGCGGGGGCTTCTAACTGTCGGTCTCTGAGAACCGTCAAAACAGGATAGAGAGTTAGACCGGAGGGAAAGAGTGTTAGACGAGAGGATACATAGAACATAGCAGCTGATGAAAAGACGACTACAGACACGCGTACACGTGTGAAGAGAGTTCCATGCAATGCAGGCAAATGGTTCTGTCGAAATGGTTCGATATGATCAGACTCTTCATTACATCATGTACCTATTCTATTCATATGTTCGTCTCACTAAGATTTTTACATTTTAGTCGAGTAACATAAATGTGATTTTTCTCTTTTCAGTCAGATTAATTGTAGTTTGACTGAACTTATTTGCCTATGAAATTATAGAAAAGTAGTTCGTTATTAACTCTCTATATATTAAGTTACTTATCATGGCCTGCTTGGAGTTTATATATATATATATATATATATATATATATATATATATATATATATGGTAATATTTTTTATTGAACGTTTAAAATGAATAAGTTATTTAGAATGTCTTTATTATAAAATTATAAGAAAATTATTTCCAGTGCTCTACTCAGTATCGAGCTCTCTTAATATAGTAAATCACTACAAATATTGCACTGCTAACCCATAAGTTTGTACTACTACTACTAAATATTTACCTCTATATCTCTAACTCTCCATCTCCCTATCTAAAAATCTATACATATATATATATATATATATATATATATATATATATATATATATATATATAAGCATTGTCATGTAAAAATGACGAACAATATGTTTTGGTTATTTTTTTTTTACATAATGTTGTATTCTTTTCTTTTCAGGACTTAAAGTATGTAAAAATAAGAACATACGAAGAAATATAAAAACCTTAACCGCTTTACCGTAATTTTTAATGAAATTGTATAACAGGGAATACTGCTCAAATACAGAATATATATATGTGTGTGGGTGTGTGTGTGTGTGTTAAGCTATGTTGTATTTATGGACTAAAGTTCTCAATATCAAGGATACAGTCTATATAAATGCAATAGTGAACATTGAGGTCAACATCACCCAGCGACGATAGCCTGTTTCATGATTAGACGCAATCGGCATGTCCTGTTGATTGAGTTTAAGAATGAAACAGATTGTAACTACTGGACATTGATCTTAATATCCACACACACACATACATATATATATATATATATATATATATATATATATATAAACAGAGCCCGAGTAAAACCCAAAAGATCTATTCATTTGTGTAAACTTACTAACATATTGGGATATTATCAGCATGTACCTTCTACTTCTATGTGCCCTGTCCCTTCAGGACGTAAGCGATCAGGGTCGTCCACGTTTCCTTATCCCTGGTGGCTCAGAGCACGCCTTCTCCTGTTACACCATGCAATCCTCGTTCCGTCATCCACCTGATTAGGTCCTTCAAATATGTTATCCGTTGCTTTCCCCTGTCTATTTTCCCCTCTATCTGGCCTGTTAGTATCAGATTCTTCAAGCACTTCTTCCTCATTGCGTGTCCCAGGAACTTCAGCTGACTCTTTCTGATGCTCAGTAGATTGATAGAAAAATTATTAGTTAAGTTCTCGCCCATACCTAAAACATGTGACCTTCTGTTAAACTAAGTTAAATTTGTAAATAAACAGGTATTCTTTATTAATTGACCTATTAAAATACTACTCTTTTCTATTTTTGATATACTTTTGATATACATATATATATATATATATATATTGTATTTGGGTAGGTATTAGAATGATCTCACAATGCGTTTAGTATAATAAAGGAAGGTAAAGAAGGTCGTTGGGTATTACCTATTCATTATTCATTAATATTTCGAGATCAGAAACTCATTTTCAGAATGGTTGGAGAGCTTGCTGTATGTCTGTGTGTGTTTCTATACATATATATTGTGCGATATATAAAATTTTACTATTTTATATTTTTAATCTGCATGTGCGTTGTCTTCTGCACCATATAGTATGGTCAGTTGGACAGATGATGCAATACACTTCGCAAAAAATTTAAAAACGTCATGCCATATTTTTTGACAGTCGAGCCGGAAGCTCCAGTACGAACATTTCAGAATGTTTGGGTGTCAATCTGAGGAGAATGCACAGTGTTCGGAAATATTTAGATGGTATATTCAGTTAATATATTGGTATAAGCAATGATAACTAATGATGACATCGATAGATTCAACAGAGACCAACATTAAATAAATAGGAGAGGTATTGCTGCCTTAGGTTGGTTAAAGCGGGTGGCTGTTGGAAAACCCATATCTGGCTGTAGGATTTTGCACCATGCCACACGACGAGGAGAACTGAGTTATAATGGTCAAATTCTGTGACCACATCAACATTTCAACCCAAACTGCATCCCCATATTTCTTATAGTTGATGCGCAGTCGATCTAAGGATTAATAAAGTCCTTATAACTCCAAAGATATACTGAAGGCAAAGGTTATGGTAGCATTCACCAACTTAAACAAGATGTCAGTCCAGAAGAGTCTGAAGGCATCTGTAAGTCGCCTTTAAAGCCAACGGCAATTTTATTGATTAAAACTTATTCTTAAGTATTTCAAGAAATGTTTCTGTAATTTTTATAAAAATTACAGAAAGGTGAGATATCAGTGTTATTTTAAGTTCGGCGCAATTCAAACTTCAAATCATCCATCGTACCTTGTTTATATACAATAATGCATATAGGTTGAAGCGGCGAGTCAAGTTCAATATTCGACTTTGGCTGATCTTTTTATTTTCTCACAAATGTCCTTGAAATACGCATGATCCCATTTTTTCAGCGGCTATAAATTGAAAGGCTAAATAGAGATCGATTTCGAAACTTGCCTGTCAACCAGTCCAAGAGAAGGAGAAATGTGTTTCCCAAAATATGGAAAAGGCAAAGAAAAAAACGCTTTCAAAGAAGTCATGACAACGACAAATGAATATAATAAAATGTGGAGAAGAATGATAACGTACACACACACACACACACACACACATATATATAAGTGTGTGTGTGTGCTCTGGATAATATTCATTGCGCTCATTTTTAATAAGTGAAAACTTATATTAACTGAATAAAAATTTAGCTTATTCTCCCCATCTTTACCGGTCTGTCATACTCTTCTATCTCTCTCTCTCTCTCCATATATATATATATATATATATATATATATAAGCAGTAGGTCTTATGATTGAAGATTATTTAAGGTGGGCAGATGCTCTTCATTTGAATGGGTGGCGTGTTATATTCTAAGTACTATAATTTTCGTTCTAAATTTACCGTGTAGTTAGGTGATAGGCTTAATACTCATTATATATATATATATATATATATATATATATATATATATATATATAAAGGCTGATAAATATGTTTGCAGTTTTAATTTTTCGAAGAGAAATTGACGTTTTCCTGTTGATTTCACATCATTTCATTTGTCCAGAGTTTATTTGAAAGGATTCCATTGAGTCATCCTGGGATCAGCGACTCAAGCACTGTTTGTCTGTCTATGATTATCTGTTTTTCCCTATTGTCAAGTGTCTTCGTATTAACTTTTGTCTGTCAGTTCACCATTTCTTATTACCACTCACACTATGTTTGGTGCAACCAACAATGCAAATTGTATATTGAAAATCACGATAACATTTTCCTCACTACGGATCGTTCGGCAGACAACAATTGATAGTGTACAAGCTCAGCAATTGTATGCAAATGCAACCACAGATATATATATATATATATATATATATATATATATATATATATATTATCCTACCTCGATGGTTCAACTGTTTCATGCGTTATGCAGACATCAGGTGAATTTTTTAAAATCTTTGAAAAAGGCACCTGATGATTGCATGACGCATGAAACTTTGAGTTGTGTCATCGACTCAGGATAATACGTATGTGTGTATTTAGTGTAAACATACGGACGAGCTGTGATACATTGAAACAGGTCTCTCTGTGGATATATATATATATATATATATATATATATGTGTGTGTGTGTTCATACTCTATTGAGCAATACTTTATTAACACTTGAATAATAATATATAGGTGTATGTTTGCGAATGAGTGAATGTGTGTATAAAAGAGAAAGATAGAAATAGTATGTGTGTATAGAATTGGTTGTGTTTGTAGCGAAAGCACGCGTGCGTTTGTGTATCAGTTTGTGCGTATTGAGAAAGAGTGAGATAATATGACACGTGTGAACATAGAATGTTAAAAGTTTCACACACAATCATCAGACCATATATAACGAGAGTGTTTGCAAATTTCTCAATCCATAATGCCTGATTTGGGTAGAGACCGGTACGCAACTTTCTTTCACTGACGCCTGCATATAAGTATATATATTCACATTAATCAAAACATGTAGATATACGTTAGTGAAAATAACGATTGCAACGCACTAAGAGTTAATTAATAACTGTCCTGCTAAAACAGAACTGATTTAATCAAGAAAAATATAAATGTGTGACAATTTTTTTCTGACAGTTCTCCAATTTTCATAATTGAATATCTTACTATTCATACTCTGCATTTTGATTTGTTTTTTTTATTTTTATGTGTTAATAGACTTTTCTGTATTGAAGAAAATAGCATTTCAGTGTAATGTGTTACTACTTTTCTCACTCAATTTAAAGTTTTATTTATTCAGTAAATTTAGAATTGACTTTTCAGTAATGTTCAGATCATATCAGCTTGATCCCTAATAAGGTACATTTATCATAAATCAGTTAATATCGCAGTCATTTTCGATATATACAGATATCCGTATATCTTTCTCTTCATTTATATATATATATATATATATATATATATATATATATATATATAATTCAAGGATAGAAATGCAGGTTTTATTCGATTTTAAATTTTCATCTTCAGGCTGTGTATGTATGCATGTATATATATATATATAGAGAGAGAGAGAGAGAGAGAAAGATAGGTAGATGTGGGCATGTAGACTAGATTGTGTTTTGAAAAATACAATGAATAAACCCTTTAATGTATAGATATTTGGTCACTTCGTTAAAATTTAAGGTGAAAGTTTCATTGATAACTCGCAGCATACTTTGGGTGATAATTATCACTATATATTTCCCGCCGATCTTCTCACTTAATGACATTCATCATTTTTTGTTTCTCTTTCCCTATCTTTCTCTATACTCAGACAAGCACACATACACATTATTATTATTATTATTATTACTATTATTATTATTATTATTATCATATAATAATTTTGCTTGTTCCTTCCTTAATTATTTACTTAGTTCGTCCTTCCATTACGCCACTGAAGAAAGATAACACACTCTCCAGACGAGCTTTTCTTTTCTATCTTTTTATTCTCCTCAGCCTTTCTCTCACTTTGAAAAACAGAATGGTAGTAAACGGTAAGCGAGTAGGAGGAGAGAGCTTATAGCATTACCGTATCAGTAGCAGCTTAAACTGGTGGTTGTAGCAGTCATCGTGTGTGTATGTGTGTGTACTGTACAGTATCGTAAAAATAGATTTGTTAACGTATCCAGCGATCTAATAACAAAATTTCTGGCCTCTACACCCTTGGCCTTTACTCAGTTGGTCTTTTCTCTTTACAATGGGCACAGGAGCCATGATTTTTGAAAAAGCAAATCTTTTCCAAGAAATCATAATTATCCTTTCGTGGAAATTGCTCGGGTTCCGCTAGTTGTTGTTGTTATTATTATTATTATTATTATTATTAATATATAAATAACATTAAAGATGTGCATTTACAGGATGCAAGTTTTAAACTGTGTAAATTTCGATGAAATAAAAGTAATACTCACATCTCATTTTGATAGGTATACTTATCAAAATTACATAAACATATCTTGAAATACTAAAGAGTGCATATATTCAATTAAATCGCCATTGGCTTTAATCATCATCTTGTTTATGTTGGTGAATGCTTCATAATCATTGCCTTAAGTTCGACTTTGGTGTTACGAAAACTTTTGTTGTTCTCTCGCTCAACTGCGCCCCACACATAGTTATTATGTATGTATGTATGCCGCATTCACCCTAGTCGGGTTGAGCGGGCTTCCTCCCTGACGGAGCAAGTCTCATTGGGATTTGTTTAAGGGCAGGGTCCCAAGTCCTACCCTGTTATTTAACCCATAACTGGAGGGAACGGACGGATTAATACCTTTCCCAAGGGTACTAGTGCGCAAGTGAGTGCAGTGTGCTCGACTGAAAATTGGAACTCGGCTCACCGATTTCCCCCTCCAAGCCGACATCCACCGCACCACAACGCACATCCGTGAACGCTAACAGCACCTGGTATTCCCAAGTGGTCACCCACGTAAGTACTGACCAGGCTCAACGTTGCTTAACTTCGGTGATCGAGCGGGAACCGGTGTATTCAACGTGACATGACCGTTAACACATAGTTATTAATGAACGGTGTAACTGTCTGGGGATTTCAGTGGCCAAATGTAAAGGTTTAGCCATGAAGATGTACTACTGTTTGTGTAACATATTGCAGAAATCTATTTCTAGATATATTTTCTTCCAGCAGTCAACCACTTGACCCAGGGTAACAGTTGCTCCTCGAGAAACTTGATGTAGGCTTTTATGTTGAATATGAAACCCTGCTGAATGACGAATAGATGAATAGCGTCGCTGTCACGAGCGATAACTTTAAAAACATTGATGTCGACTGGATACATCATCCCAAATATTCTGGTCAAGATTGACTCCCAAACATTCTGAAATGTTCGTTTTCGAGCTTGCGATGCAATTTTCATGTAGTACAGCTTGCAGTTTACATATTTCTGGTAGAGCTAATTGCTTTTTCTCTCAGATGGTGCCCAACTGAACCTACTATATTATGCAAATGACAAAAAAAAAAATATGCCGATAATATACTTATTCAAACCTTCTCTAATATGCTTACTAATATGTGAGGGGTGTGCTATTTGGTGCATTGGATATCGGCTCGGAAAGAGAAAACGGGGAACCGAGTTCGAATTCCAGTTGAATTCGATGCATTCACTTACGCTCAAATACCATTGAGAAATATATTAACCCTCTGTTCTACCTCATGATATGGGTTAAATAGCAGGAGAGATTGAATTTTATGGACTTCAGTGACAACTAGTCTACACCGGAAATAATGTCAGGAAAATGCGAGAAAATTTTTTGCCTAGTCAGTCATGTATTTTTCAAAACATGATCAACCAAGCGTGTATCACGTGTGGCACTTAACTGACTGACTGAATATATTTTCGTCCTGCCATTATCATTCACCCGATTTTTCAATATTCTTAATGGGATGTTCGAAACAAGCAGGCTTGTATACTATTTTTCTAAAAGTCAGTTTTATATTTAGACTCCATCTCTATTTGCTTAGAACATCATAATTCATAACCTGCTCTTAAATACACAACAAAAAATGACAATATTACTGTTTTTAGAAACTATTTTTTCCACTTAATGGTTGCTATTAATCTTATAAGATGACATAAATAATTGATGCTTGCTATTGTCTCTCGGCCATCGTTTTAGAGATATTTAATTTGATGTCAATCTCAAGGAAAATAAGTTTTATTACCATTGTTTATTCTTCTTTATGTACCGTGTCTTTTCATGACGTTAGGCAATCATAGATTTCAATTTGCCCCTTTCACTTGTCATTCCTAAAATTTCTCATCTTGATATTCTTCCCAAAACTTGTTTAGTCATCCTCTTGCTCAAACTCAACAAGTATGTCTTGCACTGCTTTTCCCTGTCTCTCTTGCCCTCTATCCGCATAGTGGGTATTAGATGCTCTAAACACTCCTTCCTCGCTACATGTCCCAGAATCATTAGCTGTCTCTTCCCGATTCTAAATATAAGTTTCTTTTTCGTTTGCTTGCTCTCCAAAACATTCTCGTTGCTCAGATATTCGGTTCTTGGTATACAGAGTATCCTTCTGTAGAATCACATTACTTTTGCTTTGAGTCACTCCTCTATCTTTGAGGAGATTGTCCAATATTTTCTGTCATAACGAAGGACAGATATCACATAAAAATCCAATACTGGTTTCTTTGTTTCCACTGTAATATTCCCGTTTCTCAATATTCTACTCAAATCTTGAACATTTGACACTGTAAACATTACTAACCTATAAGCAACTTTGCTAACACATCGTATTAATTCTGATTGCAACAAACAATTGCTGAAATTTGGGACACACAATGAGAAAGCAACGTTTGTAATATTTTTCACACACATGGTGGATAGAGTTGAAAATATATTGCGGAAAGCAGCACGTGGCACTTTTTTATATATCATTTTATCCCAAGCAAGGTATTCTACTGCTACTGCCAGCTACTGTTGCGCAGGGGGTTACATAGAGGAAAATGATGAGAAAGAGGGTTTAGTTATAGGAAATATCAGGAGGAGGGTAATAGACGGATGAGTATACTGAGATTGGGGGTAGAGTAGATGGAAAAAAGAGCTTGAGAGAATGGATGCGAGTTAGTGAGATAGGAGATGTCTATTGACCTTATATTTAAATTTCTGGAGATTGTAACTCTCGGCGAAGCAAGTATATGGAAGGGAATTCCACAGGCGGGAAGTGCGTGCAAAGCTGTTAGAGTAGAAATTGCGGTGACATTTCAACGGTTTCACTGTAAAAGGGTGGAGTCTAGTTGCTAATTTAGTAGCTCGTGTAAATTCAAATATAGGGGGCACCAGTGATCTAAGTTCATTGGAGTAGAAGCCGTAGAACTAATTATAGAAGAGGCACAGGGAATCCATGTCACACTGGTGAGATAGCGACTGCAGGAAGTTGCTTGAGCAAATGGATCGCAGGACAGGGTTGGTTCAAATAACAAAAAGACAAAATTTATTAAGAGCTTCAAGAAAGAGGATATAGAGGGCAATGATCGCCTACATCCTTAATCGACACAACATATAAAAGTTTATTGAAACATGCAAATTGCCCAAATGTGCTAAAGTAGGATTTTCGTCTTTTGCGATAAGAATTGATATAATTTGTCTTTTCTTTGTGGCTCAGAAAAAAATATTACTATTTCATTGTTTTCCCTGATATTCTGTAAAAAAAAAAATAAGTTAATTTTCAGATCATTTATACAAAACCATAAATTTATGCCATTGTTATCCATATCTAACTTTTCATAAATGTGTATAATGGAAAACGATAAATGAATAAAATTATTATTGTAGGTGACGTTGATATTTGTAGATGTTCCTCAAAATGGAAGTAATACACTCCTGATCAAAATTTTACGACCGCTTAAAAATCTTTAAAAATAAATATTTTTTTTACGGATAGATTTTAAGCTCCTCCCAATTAAGGTTACCAATACTACAATCTAAGAGGTTATGGAAACAAAAAGCTATATTCCAAACATTTTATTTAGAAATTTACATTTTTATAAAATGAGGCGATTTACACATGATCAAAATTATAAGACCAGAGACAAAAATTCTACGAAACTGTACAAAAAGTGTATGAAAACATTCAACAACTACATTTAATAATGAATTCTACCTCCACTGCTTTTGATGACTTCAAAAATTTTGTCGGGCATGCTAGAAATAAGCATTTCTATTAAGGTGCGGGTGATGTTGCTCCAGCTTCTGAAGATGGCTTCACGAAGTTCATTTTTTGTTGAATATTGTTTGCCATTTCGATAAACATCTCTTGTCATCCATCCTCAATCATTTTCAATTGGGTTCAAGTCTGGTGAACATGCAGGATATAGAGGGCAATGATTGTAGAAAGGTCAAGGTCCGTCTTGCAGCGTGGATTGCAGCATTATTCTGTTGGAATAACCATCCCTCCACACACAAACGATGGCCCTCCATCATCAATGATGATTTTTGTAGCATGCTAACATAACTAGCCGCTGTTTGACAACCCTGCACCACCTGGAGCTCCATCGTTCCTCTGTAAGAAAAGGCACCCCATAACATTAGAGACTCTCTACCACTATGACGTGTAGAGAAAAATTTAGGAGGCATGTTTTTGTTATGCCAATATCGTTGGAAGCCATCAGGATCATGTAGATTGAATTTTTTCTCATCAGAAAACAGGACATTCTTCCACTTCTCAACATCCCATGTTTGGTATTAACAACCAAACTTTAAGTAGTCCACCTTGTGACGTGGAAGCAGCTGAGGGATTTGTTTACGCTTTTTAATTATCATGCCATTTTGTCATAAGTGTCGTCTGATGGTTACGGGACTGCAATCAGCATCTGTGACTGCCTTAATTTGACTAGAAGAAAGTCCCGCCTCTTTCATAACAACCCGTCTTATTATCTTACTCGATTCATGAGAAATTGTTTGGGGCCTACTAGAGGATTTTGCTTTTCCATAATTCTTACTGTTCTTTAGAAAGTTGCAAATCACAGTTTTACTGCGATTTACCTTAGCTGCGATCGCCTGCTGTGACAAACCTTGCTTATGGAATTCTAGAATTCGAGAACGCTCAACTTTGGTACGATTGCTTGCTTTAGGCATGGTAACACCTTTACGCAGTGATTGCTAATGTCTAACTGAACTAAAAACATTGGAATTACCATAGATCTAACAATTTATACCCCTGGTCTTATAATTTTGATCATGCGTAAATCGTCTCATTATATAAAAATGTAAATTTCTAAATAAAATGTTTGGAATGTAGCTTTTTGTTTCCATAAACTTTTAGATTGTAGTATTGGTAACCTTAAGTGGTAGGAGTTTAAAATCTGTCTGTAAAAGAAAATTCTTTTTAAAGATTTTTAAGTGGTCTTAAATTTTTGATCAGGAGTGTATAATCGGGTGCATGCGCTATTCATGTTTTTTTCTGTCTCATAAAAATATAATGCATATCCTATCCTTCGGTAGTACTATTTAAAAGTTGGTGCTTCAAAAAATTTGACAAATTGATGTGTTTATCTGTTAGAGTTGACAAAGTAAATCTGGTGGTTGCACTTGTAAAGTGTCTCTGATCAATGTTTAACTGGTACAAGGCATGGTTTTCAAATGTTAATATCTTCAAAACCAAACTGCTCTTATTTAACTACAATAGGGAAAGTAATCTTCTGGAGAGCAAACCATGTTGTTTTATTGGCCTCACTTTTTGAACCTACTTGAAACAGAAGGATTACATCTTCTTCTTCTTTTATGTGCCCTGTCCCTTCAGGACGTAGGCGAGCATGGCTCTCCACGTCTCCCAATCCCTTGTGGCCCTTAGTATGTTTGCTTCTGTTGCTCCTGGCAACCCCCGTTTCGTCATCCACCTGATCAGGCCCTGCAAATATGTTATCCGCTGCCTTCCTCTGTCTCTCCTTCCTTCTATCTGTCCAGTCAGTATCAGGTTCTTCAGGCTCTCCTTCCTCATCTCATGTCCCAGAAACTTCAGTTGTCTCTTCCTGATGCTCAGCATCAATTTCCTTTTGTTGCCATTCTTTCTAACACCTCGTCGTTGCTTGTATGCTCAGTCCACGATATCCGTAGCATCCTTCTGTAGAACCACATTTCGGCCGTTTTCAGTTTTGTCCTCATTTTCGATTACATTGTCCAGCATTCACAGCCGTATTGAAGAACTGACATCACGTAGCATTCTAGCACTCTTTTCTTCGTTTCTATTGAGATTTTCCTGTGTGTTAGTATTTTGCTCATCTTTTGGAACGCGTCCTTTGCCATGCCAATTCGCCTTCGGATCTCCGTGTCGCACATTCCATCTCCTGTTAGAACACTTCCTAGGTACTTAAATTCTTGGACTTGTTTGATTCTGTTATCCCCCACCTGTATTTGGCATTTTGGGTTGTATCTTTTGCTGATGACCATGCACTCAGTTTTCTTAAAGTTTATTTGTAGACACTTCTTGTCACACTCCACTGCTACTTTCTGTATGAGTTCTTGTAGTTTCCTTTCCGTGTCTGCAATCAGCACTGTATCGTCCGCATATCTTATGTTGTTCAGGTTGTGGCCTCCAATAACAAATCCTGGCGTGTCATCTAGGGTCCTCAAAATATTCTCGCTGCATAGGTTGAACAAATCCGGTGAAAAGACACATCCTTGTCTTACGCCTTTTTTTTTTTTTTAGCTTTATTTACCATAAGGATATTTGGGTCACTGTGTCGTAACAGAAAGTTTTCTAGTCAGGCTATCATATAAAATCACAAATCAACGTTTCGTCTGCGCATTGAATCCGTTAAGTTCCATCCGTGATACACACTTGGGCGATAATGTTCCTCTTGAAACATGACGAATGGGCATAAGACTTTCTCGCAGTAGGTTGCAATTAATTTCTTCTGTAGATAGGTTACCGAATAAGGCTAAAGAATCCAATCTGTCCTGTTATTTAACCCATAATTGGTGGGAAAATGCTGATTAATACTTTTTCCAAGAGTATTTGCGCGTAACTGAATGCAACACATTCAACTAGAATTCGAACTCAGCTCCCCGATTTCTCGTTTTGTGCCGATACCCACTGCACTACAACGCACCATCCTTGGGCATTGAATACCTTTGCCATATTTGGTCGTCTGCTATTCATATCGGGGTTTTCAACAAAATCTAGAGGCTGATCAGCAAACTAATCTATCCTGTCTTGACATCTGGACTTACGTCTTATAGGTGAGAAAGGGACGTGGATTCACTCAGCCTTTTCTACAAACATTTTCATGGCAACTGCTCTGACGATGTATTTTACTGGAGCCTCGCCTACCTGAATTCAAGTGTACTACTTGATTGACCTCAAGATTCCACATTCTATCTTTCAAAATAATTAAATTCAACAGTAACTTCTAGTTCATAAGCTTTTTTCTTTTTTCCTACTTCTTGCTGTGTTCTGTGGAGTACAACATAGAAGATGGTGCGTTGTGTGTAAGTACAAATGTCGGTCCCTTAGTTTCGACGTACTGGTGAGAAATTTGTATTATTACGTAGTAACGCATAGTAACTTGCCAGGTGGCTGACTCTTATTTTCTCTTTCAGTGTTACTTATATTAGTAGGGAAACGCCGCTATCTCTAGACAGGTGAGGTCATCATAGCACTGTGGAACTCTCTTCTATCCTCTTGGCGCCATTACATTTTTTGTTCTTTTCTAAATATCCCCGATGCCCATTCATTTTTCTCAATTCTACACTCTGAAACCATCTGCGTACTAATGACATTCTACCTTGTTTGGGATGAAATTATCATATATATAACTGATTGGTCAAATTAAAGAAATGTACAGTAGTATTAAAAAAGTACCCAGTGCACATTTAAATAAGAGTTAAAAAAATAAAGATTTAACATGAATAGATTTTAATATCAAAATTAGAATTATCAGCTAATTCCCTTTACATGGATTGAAAATGTTGCTATCGTTATACGTTATAGCCTAAATGATTTCCTAAATCTTTATTTTTGAACACACAACACTAAGCTTCATAAAAGGGTTATAGCATGTCAAGAGTACCGGAAGAGCATTCGAGAGAAAATGGAGCATAAATACCTTGATCCGTGTCCGTACAAACCCAAAGTGTAATTTTTAATGTGGACATGATTTCACACTTTTCATTTCGTAACATTCATCATATTTTGTGTTCTGGAAATGTTGTTATGGTTAATTTTTTTTTATTATAGTCTGTAGATATCACAGTTGCTGTAAATTTAGACTTTTTTCAATATTCGCCACATTACATTATGAAATTTATTTTTCTATATAACAAAAATCAGAACAAATAATAACAAACACACACACACACACACACACACACACACACACATATATATATATATATATATATATATATATATATATATACAAAAACATAGTTGTCTGTGTGTCAAATGACTATTTTCGACAGTAAAAAATCTTTTTTTGGTTTATCAGCATAGTTATATTGGTTTGTGGTGCAGTATATATCGGCTTGAATACGAAATCAGAGAGCCGATTTTGAATTCCAGTTAAATTTGTTGCAATCACTTACGCACAAATAAACTAGTAAAGGTATTAATCCGTCTCTTTTCTCCAGCAATGGATTAAATAAAAGGACAGATTGGGTTCTACAACATTTGATTGGAATCAATCCACAGAAAAACTAAGGGAAACATACTGCTGGTAAATCTTTTACAATAACGTGTATTTTGTATGACACTTAACTGACGTAAATGTATCGTTGCATTTACTTGAAATTAAAAATAACTTTTAAAATGGCTAACACATGTAGTGCACTTTCGAAGTTCGCCATTAAAGTCTTTCTGAAAAAACTTTCTATACATTATTTTGAGATGCATTTCCTGACTTACATTTCCTGACTGTTATATTGAATATATTCAATACTATATATATAACCCCAAGCAAGTCATTTTACTGCCACGGTTTTGCAGGGGGTTACATAGGAGTAAAGTTATGAAAATAAGTGACCCGTTATAGGGGATGTCATGAAGTGGGTAAGAGAAGGATACGAATACTGTTGAGAGTGGAATGGACGGAGAGAGGATGCCGGTTAGTGAGATAGGAGATGACTATTGATTTTACATTTAAATCTTTGGAGATTGTAGCTCTCGGGGAAGCAAGTAAATGGAAGGGAATGCGAGAGAAGAAGCTGTCAGAGTAGAATCTGCGTTTACATTTTATTGGTTTCACAGTACAAGGGTGGGATCTAGTTGCTAATTTTGTGGCTCGAGTAAATTCATGTATAAAAGGCACCAGTGAGCTAAGTTCATCGGGGCAGATGCCGTAAAAGTATTTGTAGAATCTGTCTCTCTCCCCACCTCTCTCTCTCTCTATATATATATATATATATATATAGTCGATAAGTATAAAGAAAATTAAGATGTAATATTAAACAGAATAATGTTTCCTTCATTCTTTATAATGTTATTTTTTATTATACAATCAATTAAAAGCAATACATTAAACTGTCCTTTTGATGACAATGAATTTACTTTTATCATTCAACGTATTTTAGATTCTTTCAAAGATATTAGTAAAATTGATTTCGTCCCACTTTTAAATATATTGCTATCCAATCCTACAAAACAAAAAGGATCAGAAACAACATCAAGTTTTTAATATTATATGTAGTGTGTCTTTCATTCAGTGATCATTTAAGAACGCCTCTGGAGAGAGAACACTCACAGAAATATATTCATTTTCCTAAATAGATTTCCCCGGATAAACATAGATTGTTTTATTTTTTATTTTTTCATTATATTTAAGTTCATTCATTTGTTTTTATCGAGTTAACACGTATGTTTCGTCCTGTCATTAACACAGTTAAATAATGGGCCATTGTAATAACATTGCGCGAATAATCGTATATATATATATATATATATATATATATATATATATATAATCTCAAATGCCTCTTTTGGTTTTAAGGAAAAGAAAGAAATACTGAATTAAAGAAAGACAAAGGAATTGACAAAACCTTCTGTTGTTTAAGGTTTGCCACAGTGAAAGTAAAACTTTTGTCAGTTTTAAATATTTTTATTTGTACCCTCTTACTTTTATGATCAATATACCTGTAATCATATTTAAAATTGTTATTGTAATAATTTTTCAAATTTGATATGCTCAATGAACGCGGTATGATAATGTCCATGGTTATTTTGTATTTCGTCTATCTCGTAAGAAGCTTATTCAAAAATTAACTTAGATCACTAATGATGATGGACGAATAGTTGGTTCCTTGTACAACCTCGGCAAGTAACTGATTCTTCTTGCTACCATCTAATTTTACAAAAGCTAGCTCAGACGAAAAGGGAGTACGGCTGCTAAATCTTCATTTTCCACTCTCGATAGAGTGGAAACACGTCTCGTCGTCCTTGTGGGTGAGGAATTATTTCCCCCTAAAATCCCTTTCGCGCAGACGAGATGTAGCAGGGACATCAATTTCTTTTTGCTATTTTGTTGGAAATTTTCTGATGAATTTTATTCCTTAGTTCCACCATTACTAAACATCACTCGCCATGACACGTATCTTTTTTGGCGAAAAGCGCATATTCCCTTCGTATATTTTTTGTAGGACATGTAGCTTCTGTCCACGAAATACGGCCTTGTGAAAACTACTCCCAAGAGGATGCTTCTTCGATCACTACAAATTTCAGCTATTCAAGTCTAATGTTAGCCTTCCACATATATCCACATAATTCCTGTATCTTAATCTGTAAGCTTCTTCGTCGAGTGGTTGTCTATCCTTGTACACGGCGAAAATCATTGTAAAACAAAAAAACAAACTTTCTCGGGACCCTAACTTAGGAAAACCGCTAAATTTTCATATATTTTGCTAGTTTCGTAAACTGGAAACCCCCGTGATATTTTTCGGTAATCCTAATTGGAAGAAAAATTGTTAAAAACAAATCAAATTTAGCGTAGAATAAAGAAGAAAGATTATGTCATTCAAATAAACTATTAACAATTTCCTGAATTTTGTTTTTGAATTTGAAACTCGGATCATTGCTATAAATGCATATATCTCTCAGACAAAATGCTGGAAATAAATGAAAGTTTACCTAACGAACATCACTTATTCTTTTTTAATCATATCACCCCGAGCAAGGCGGTAGCGTCACTGATGCGCAGGGGGCTATGTAAAAGTGAAAAGATTATAAAAGAGAAAGCCGGAAACCACATCCTAGACAGGGAACAAGGGATGAGCTTTTTCACCTGTTCAATAGACGTGGGTGGAGTGTGCACCGGGCGATAGTTTAGTCTATCTACTCCAATTGAAAAGAAAAAAAAGAAAAGAGTGAAGAGATTGGAAAAGAGAAAGCCGGAAACCACATCCTAAACAGGGAACAAGGGAATAGCCTACATATTGGTGATCGGGGATTCGAGTGATGTCACCCTAGCTACAGGGAGGTGTTCACTGACGTAGACACCCAACCCATGCATATGTACAGAGAACATATTCCTTAGAAGGCGAAGATAACCAGGGATCGAGAAGTCAGAGGAGGACATTCATGAGTTGAGGTTAGTGTCACAGAGCGCAAGGATGTCAGGGTACTTTTTGTGAAGGAAAGCTTCTAAGCTGCAAAATTTGGTACGAATGCTCCTCATATTAGTAAAAGAAAGGTTAAGGGATTTTGGTGATTGGAGTTTGGCTGGTTTAAGATTGTTTTCTGATTCTGTTTGTTATGTTATGGTTTGTTGATAGGGAGGGACCTTGTGTAGAAATTTAATAGTTTCTACAGAGAGAGCAAATCAATGATAAGATATTTGTAACTTTCAATAATGAAAAGTACGAACGGAATCGTAATCAATTAAGAAAAATTTAATACCTAAAGTTTGATTCTAACGTATTTATTTCATAATTCTAGAATTTTTAAATATCCACCATATATTCTATGTAAATTTTAATAAAAATGTTTTAGAGAACATAAAGTTGAAAATATTTCTGTGTTACGGCCAAGCTGATCGGTTCAAATATTATTATAATCTAGAGCCCTAGAACATGGGTTTTCAAACATTTTGATTTACGGACCCCTTTATATTTCAAGTTTTAGTCTAGGAACCCTCTATAAATGCTTATGAAATTTATACATATTTTTTTTTACTAAAAATAGCTTATAGTTTTGCATTAACGTAGTAGAAAACTGGTTTTAGGCATACTTTAAATTGATAAATTTAAATTTTCATTTGATAACATTAATAAGTGAACATGAATATTTGAATTTCACGTGATAAGTTAATCCACGGACCCCCTATCACATCCTTTCGGACTCCCTGTGTTCTGCGCACCACAGTTTGAAAACTGCTCTGGAAGACCATCGCCTAGGCAATATTATACCGTTGGAAGCCGTATAGGTTGTTACCTAATATATTAACCATCCTTCAAAGTGTTGAAAAGTGCCGGAGAACTTGTGTGCCCAGTTCCCTTATGCGTGGGTTACCAATCAATTTTGAACGTTACCTTGTGTCATATTTTCTCTGGAATAATTATTTCATATTGGGCTTCACTTTTCTCCTCATGGGTTCCTTAGCTATCCTGAATAAAGGAAATCCTCACGGTGTCGTAACATCCAATCAGTCATGATGTTTTTAATTCTGCAGATTTGATTCTAGGGTAATTAAAAAAAAAAGATCCCTCGTAGTGCCATATATGACTCGTTGTTATGCTCTTCACCTTGAGCTTCTTGATAGGATCCAATAAAAAAAATCAGTAATATCAATTTTACTGATAAGGCGACTCGCCTTCATTCACTTAACCACCGCCATAATGTTGACTTTCTCTGCATATTTTTATAATTGTTCGGAAGTGTTCTTCGTTATCGTGCGTAGACTTTACGTGTGGTACGAGACTGGCGACGAGATCTCATCAATTTAGAGATGAGCTGGCTAAATGCAGCCGTAAGTTCTATTTCTTTTCTCGCATTTTTTGCTTGTGGAACTCCTGATTTCTAGCTAATTTTAATAGGTAAAAATCTAAATGCATTGTTAATCGCTGTATACTTTCCTACTGATTATTTTTTTCTATTTTTACTCATTATTAATATTCATGATCTTAATTATTACACACTCAGTACCTACATGTGTTTCAGTACTTTTCTGATTTCTATAGGATGATTCTGATAAAAAAAAATAATCCTAGTACTAGAAATACAGGTTCATGAGCTTCCATCTCTAGCTTACGGGCCTTTATGGAATGAAAAATAGTTAGAAAATACAAAGTCTGATGAAACTAAAACAAAAAAACTCGGAGTTGGTTCAGTCAGTCATGTCAGTTCAGTTAAGTGCCATGCGCGATACACGCTTGGGCGATCATGTCTCGAAAGAGACATGACTGACTGGGCAGAAGATTATCCCACAGTAGATTGCCATTGCTTTCTGCGGTAGACTGGCTACAGACCAAGGCTATATAACCCAATCTGTCCTATTATTTAACCCATAACTGGAGGGAAGAGACGAGTTAATACCTTTCCTAAGGGTATTTGCGCGTAAGTGAATGCAAGGAAAATTTTAATGATGAATGAGATGTGTGATATCAATGAAGAAGGATACATGTCATATTCACGAAACTAGAGGGGTAAATAACGAGTGATACTTGATTTGAAGAAATAAATGCACATTCCAATATTTGCTTTGCAGTAACTAAATACCAGAATACAGATGAGTCAGTGCCATATATGATACACACTTGGGTACGAATCTCTCGAAAGCGACATGACTGACTTGGCAGATTTTCCTAAATTAGGTTGCATTAATTTATGCGGTGGAATGCTTGCCAAACAAGGCAATAGAACCCAATATGTTCTGACATTTAATCCATAGATGGAGGGATAATAGGTGGATTAATACTTTTCCCGAGTGAGTGAATGCAACGAATTGAACAGGAATTCGAACTCGGTTCCCCGATTTCTCGTTCCGAACTGATATCCACTGCACCACATCAGCAGAATACTAATATTGTATCGGAAACAGGAATTTTTTATAAGTTTTTGTATATATTGTATGAATAAACCTCGATCAATATAATAAAAGGCCAAAGAATTTTAGTTCTCAAAATATTGAAATAATGTCTATGTGTCGAAATAATTGATTGTTGACTATAAATCAACTTTGTTTTTAAACGAGTTGGAAATTAATTTTTCTAGTCGGGTGAAATTTAGATACATTATCATGAAACTTAAACAAGCAACACGGTATTATTTGTGTTCCTTAACAGGAGATAATATTTATTAATCTTAAATTAGCAACATAAAAGTCATGACTGAGCGTTATTCAACGTGACGTGACGAGTTCTGTTAGTCTTATTTAATGGATAGTAAGTTTTTGCTAAGGCAAACTTGACATGTATAAAGCACAGCTGACTTCAGAACAAAGTTGCAATGTCGAGACGCCAGTTTGGGAACAATGTCATTGCTTTAATACAGTGAACGGGAAAATGTTAAAAATCATGGTACTAAAAGTTTATCTCTGATGTCAAAAAATAAATTGCACTCAACGTAAAGCAATAAAAAAGCTGAGACTGAAGGTGTTACTTAGTGTGAGAAAATTTAAGAAAAACAAAGAAAATTATCATAGAAAGAAAACAATTAAAATAAAGGAGACGGAAGATAACAATTAAAATAGAACTTACATTTTTGAGAAATCAATATTGACTGGAAAACAAGAAGCCAGGATAATTTCTTCTAACCATTTCAAATGTAAAATGATAAGACCTTGCCGCCAATTTATCCAGTCAGTTAAATGCCAGACGCGATATACGCTAGGGCAATTATATCTCTTTCGAGACAGAAGTAACTAGGCAGTATTTTTCCCCGCAGTACGATGCCATTTCTTTCTGCAGTTGATTGATTGCCATTCTAAGCTAGAGAACCCAATTTGTTTTGCTATTCAACCCATAGCTGGAGGGAGAAGATATGGATTCATACTTTTCTTCTGGGTATTTGCATGTTACTGAATATAATAAATTCGACTGGATTTCGTTCTCGGCTCTCCAATTTCTCATTCCGAACCGGTATCCGTTGCACTAAAACAAACATTACTGCACTTAAATTCATACAGTCTTGCTACCAAAGAGAAAAGCCAATCAGAACGATTGCATGAACATATACACAGAAAAGTATGTTCATGATTATTGAAACTCGATTTTGTGTAATGATATCGCATATGCGCAGCGGAGATGTGGCTTTCTAGTGCTGCTCTGGAATATCATTCACTGGAGCATATATAAATACATTCATACATAAACATCCGATAGAAATAAATTCGTTTTCGATTATGAACACATCTATGATCTTATAGTTGTCCATATATCTTCTCTGGTAACTCAGCCTGTGACTTACACTTAAAAGTTAACACATTCTTGCATGTATAATGACCATCTACACTCGTTTGCCGAGCACTCCCATTTGCTAAGGCGCCTCGATAATCACTGCAGCAAACGCATGCACAGTCATTTTTGGTATTTTACTGCCTATATGTGTTTTCCTATGTAACTGTTCTACGTAGACCTAAGTTAAAGTATAATAGAGACACCGCATAATCTGTGGTTTGGCTTCATGCTAGCCTATACACCGACGGATTCCGAACAATTCAGTCTACCCACTTTCATTCTGAAACTGTGGGATGGTTTTTAAGCACCTTTCAAATTTAAAGCACGTTGGATTTTTTTTCACCACAGCGATATCAAGGAACCACCTTTCTGTCACAGCGATATCGAAAATTCAATTTCTTTGACCGACAACAAATTGATTTCATCTATACCAGTTTTAAGGGCTTCTAGGAAGCTCGTACACCTACAGACCACAGAATTCCCTTGTGGTTTATACCGCAAATATCTGAACGGTCCTTAGTTATAGATTCCAAGAAAATCATTTAAATTGAAGTGATCATTTTGTTTAACAAGACCAGGGCGCTAAAACCAGCTGTCACTTTACAAAACCACCGACAGCTTCAGAAACGTCCTCATACAATTAAATTATTTCAGACTAGATGAGCTCGTATTTTTTTCAAGCAACTATGATAGGCCACGCGCTGGAATCATATCAGCAAGGTAATAAATCAACTAGTACCAGGGTCTCCATGGTGAGAAAGCGGGCATTTTGAATCTTTCAGTGTGTGTGTGTGTATGTGTAAGAAATTATTTGTCTGAACATTATTTTTGATATGTGGATAAAGGTCACAGGTTCGAAAACTACCAAATAACACATTTTCGTAACAAAAATTATCATGAATAATCAGCCCGGTAGAAAAATATATTGGTATAATACTGTTTAATTATAAACAGTATATCTACTTAAATGCAAATATCGACATAAAATAATTTTCAAAAAATACTTTCAAATTGTCGTTTGGTTATAACCAATGCTGTTAATCTTCGTTATTATATATTATGGCTGCTCGTAACAGATATGCCTGTTTAATAAAATGTTAGGATGTGCGATTGTGGTGCAGTGAATATCAGCTCACGCACATATATCTTTCCTCCAGATATGGGTCAAATAATAGAACAGATTGGGTTCTGTAGCTTTGATTGGCAACCACTCCACCGCAGAAAGTAATGGGAATATCTTCTGCCCAGTCAGTCATGTCGCTTTCACGATATCTTCAGCCAAACGTGTATCACGCACAGCACTTAACTGATTGGATACGTCGGTTAGCCATGTCTACTTGCAGCCGTATGCTTACATATGTATTTGTTTAACACCCATAGAGCTTGTGGTTCATACTGAGCGGACTGTTGTTACAATTTCAGGGAGGAAGCGCATTGCCTGACGTGATCAAATTTTTCACCTGGCCAATACGCTGAAACCGTCAATCACAATGACTTGTGATTTCAAGCTAGAACAACCATCGACAGATCCGAAATAGATCCATTGGCCTAAATTCACTCATGAAAATTTAGTCAAATCGTGGTATTGCTTACAGGCATTTTTGAAAGTTATCGGCGCTGGGATCGCATTTACAGCCCGATAACTTCAACAATTCACTTTATTAAAAAATCGGCTAGGGCGAGATTTGGAGCCGTGTCTTCTGATCGAAAAACTAACGTTCTAACCACTCTATGCATGTATCAGCACATAAAAACATTGTATAATCAGCCAGCTATATAATGTAAATATAACTTCAGACATCCCCACTGAAAGTTTCGTCTTATTCTATTCATATTCGAAATAGAATTAAGCGCATTAACAATATAAGATATATAAATCCATAAACATTGATCCATAAGCATTGATTTTAAAATAGGTTTTGTTACATGTGTTGTGTAAACAATGATTTTTTCTACCAATATGTATCAGCAATAATTTTTTTGACATATTCTTAAATATGTATATTTATGTAAGAAAAGGAGAAAATAACGATTATGAACCTGGAGCTCAGTAAGGGAACAGATCTCAAAAGGCAAGAGAAATTCCTAATACTTAGGTCAAAATAATAGCATCGGAATATATTACCTGTCTTCTGAAGTGATATTATAAAGAATTATACAGTGGTTTGTCATGAACGTAAATTGAGGACTGGCTACAGCTGGAACAGATACCACACATATTTTGCTACCATGCAATACAATTCTACTTGTCCCATAGTATATAAAGACATGCAAAGCTGATTAACTCTTCTTACGCTCTGGCATAGACTGAAGGACAGAAAGTTTAGAATGGAATCTTAACGACCTGTTTGATAATGGGACAAGCGAAATTATATATAATGGCGGGTGCATTAGTGTACACCATTTTTATATTTTATTTCTTCACGCTATTCTTAGTATATATGTAACTTTAGAACATGGCTATAAAATCGCAAGAATAGTTTCCTTGCCAGCAGTTACATCACTAGTAACCTGATCGTCGAAAGATTAGGAGGCTCAGATATTTCATGTTCTACAGCAGCTTATGGACCATTGACCCGAGTATCAATTCCTAAAGTCAATTTCAAAAATAGATTCTTCAGAAATACTTAAGAATACGTAGTTACAAATTTTTCAAACATGAAAATATGTGTGCGTTTGTGATATAAATAAAGATTATTTCTAATCTGGAAATGTAAAATGCTTTAGTAAGTATATTCTCCATGGTAGATGCATGAAGGTTATATATATATATAAGTGAAAAAAGTGTGGGAAGCCCTGAACATTTTAGTTTAAAGTGTAGATTTATTATTATTAATTATATTCTTTATCTTTCGTGTAATACATTAAGTAATGTCCATAAAGGTATTTGTGCCGCTACACGTGATTTCAGTCTAAAATTCACTCTCTTCACGAAAATGTATTTCTGGATTTACATATCGAGATCCGTATATACATTTATTTACACACACACACATAATCTATATATACACAGAGAGTATTGTTTTTAGTCTCTGAAAATATGGGAATGTGTGTACGCGTCGAGAGTATAAAATAAAAACAACACGAGCACAGATATATATACAAAAAATCACACGTGTCTGTGAATAACAACTTACAGGAAATATTATAGTATACATGTGAGTAAGCCTGTAATAAGCGCATTCATGTGAGCTCATGTCTATACATAAGTTCAAATGTGTGTATGTGTAGAATGAAATGGATAGAAAATGAATATGGATGTACAAAAGCTAAAATGTGCGAGTAGTGGTTCAGTAGATATCGGCTCTGAAAGAGAAAGCGAAGAGCCGAGTTCAAATTCCAGTTGAATTAGTTGCTTTCATTTACGCGCAAATAACCTTAGGAAAGGTATTAATCCGTCTCTTCTCTTTCTAGGTAAGGAGTAAAAAGCAGGGTAGATTGGGTTGTGTAGCCTTGCTTCGCAACCAGGCTACAAGAGAAATTAATTGCAACCTACTGCGGGAAAAGTATTCTGCCGAATCAGTCATGTTTCTTTCGAGACATGATCTCCTAAGAATGTATCACGAATGGCATTTAACTGCCTGACTGAAAAGACAAGAAGAAAGCCAAAAAAAGAAACAAAAAAAAACGTGCGTCCGTGTGTAAAACGAAACAGAAAGAAAAATGTTATGGTTATGAATGCGAGAAAAACGGCAAGATATTTATATAAATATGTGTATGTGTGAATGGAAATTGAAAGCTAAAAATACGGATCGTACGAGAGTAAACCTAGATTTAGCAACACGTGTGTATGCATGTTTGGACGCTAACTGAACGTATAAGAATATGAGATGTGCTAAAATATTAGCAAAAATTATATGCATCTACATGCATACGCATATATGTGTTTGTATGTTAGTATGCATGTAAGTACAAGTTTGTGTACGATATCTACAAAATGCACAGATATAGTAAAGGAAAATATACTTACAAATTCATTAGTATACACGTGTGTGTGTGTTGTATTCGAATTAATATCATCATATCCATTATTAGCACTATTATGTTACCTAGGAATGCGACACGCACTAGAGGATAATATTTACAATGTCATGAAAAGTTCAGATAAAAGGTAATATTTTAGAATCAAACACATAATTTTAGCCTCTTTTTATGTATTTTATAACGACTAAATCCAGTTATTCATGAAAGTTCATTGGAGAATATGACACAAATGCATATATTCAGACAAGTCCATAAACTTATAGGTATGTAAGCGTCTATCTATCTATCTATCTATCTATCTATCTATCTATATATATATATATATACATGTGTGTGTGTGTATTTGGAGAGAGAGAGAGGTGTCGCGTTTTAGTATGAAACAGAATGTTGACATTCGATGTTAACACCAGTGTCTCTTATTTTGTGTGTCTGTGTGTATATATATATATATATATATATGTGTGTGTGTGTGAGAGAGGGGGGAGAGAACAAGCAGACAAAGTGTCTTTAATCTAACATGTTTCACTTTAACACACTTCTTTAGAAATTTAAAAATCCCCTGAAGAACTTTGTCTTTAAATATCTCTGACGAAGTTTGTTAAAGTGAAACATCTTAAATTAAAGACACCTTTTCCTGCCTGTTCTTTAGTTATTCTATTCATATCGGATTTCGATTCATATATTTAACTCGTATATATAAATGACTTCTTTCGTCGAGAGCAGCATATGAGAGTTCAGTAACCTAAAAATATTACGGAACTAGCTGCAAAGTTGAATAATTTAAAATGATCTGTTGCCTTTGTCCTGCGTTAAACACTCTCTATAACATTGTGTGTACCGTCTGTTTCTCATCTTGTTGACTCCTTGGATAACATAAGAAGCTCAATCACCCTTTGCCAAACAATTTCCACGCAGTTTTGAATTTAAAAATTGCCTTCTCCTAGAATACTTGTCAATAATGACTATAGGCCTCAGTCTCTCCTGCTATTTACCCATATCTAGAAGGGGAAGAAAATAGTTTATATACTTTCTTGATTTTAATTGTTCGTAAATTAGTGTAACTAACAAGACTACAGTTTGAACTCGGCTCTTCGATTTCTCATTCTAAGCCCTTACCTATTATGCCACCCACACAGCAGCTGGTGCAACAAAGCGACCGCTCATCTAGATAAATATATGTATGAATGAAATTATGGTATAATAAGTTATATTGAAGCTTTGAAAACCAAATAAGTATTGTATGATTAATCAATTAAAAAAAAATAATTACACTGTAGAAATTCTATATTCAATAATTACATGAAGAAATTCTAAAAACTAAAATATTCTGTTGATCTTTTGAAACGATTTGTGAGCGCCTTTGTGGTTACCAACACTGTTTGTTCATAGATACGCAATTTAGATTAAAGCTCATTTCGTCTTTTTGCCTTGAAAAAGTCCACCATAGGACGAAACGCGTAGGGAAATTAAAATAGAGTTTTTCTCTTTTTTTATTTTATTTAACCATATATATATATATATATATATATAATTTAAAATTTGTGTATTTAGGTAGCAAGGTTTTTAAAACATGTCAGATTAAATAAATTGCAAACATAAGGTGTGTTTATTTTGAATAAAATCCTTTTATACTCACGGATAATCTTTCGCATACAACAATTAAAATGTTAGAAATGAACTGTAACGTTGACAGATGTTTTTATCATTCATTTTTCAAGGTACGCAAATACTTTCAGTCTTTATCCGTGATCATCTTCAGGGGTGTGAGTTATGGTAACAAAAAATAACTGCAAAAACTGTGTTGCCATAACTCACACCCCTGAAGATTATCGGGAAAAGAAATTGAAAGTATTGGGTACCTTGGGAAATGAATGATAACATCTGTCAACGTTACAGCGCATTTCTGACATCTTTCAATTATAATGAGCGAAAGATTATCCGTAAGTATGAACGGATGTTACTAAAAATAAGCTGGCATTATGTTTTCAATTTATTTAATCTTATATATAAGAAATATTTAAGGCATACACGTTATTTCATGGTAAATAGAGAGTGTGGGCCTATTTCAGGGGAACCATCATCAGCTTCCGTTTTTATTGTACAGAAGATTTTATAAAGTTGTAGCATTAAGGTATTTTATAATAATTTTCACCATATAGAAGATATAAACGCTACTCAAGGTAGCTGGTTAGCTACTCAAGGTAGCTGGTTACTAGAAGAGAATTTCATTAGTTTATGCAGCAAAGATAACGGTTAACCCTAGTTATAAACTAGTCAAGATGGTAGAGATCAGGAAATATTCAGCCTGTAGACTTTTTTCACAAAGCGGCAGTTCTTAGGAAGAAGTCTGAATGGGACTTATTTTTAATATTGGAATAATAAGAGAATTAGTGTAATTCATCATTCTGTACGTAGCGAGGGCGGTCCTAGATGTAACAATTAGTGGTGGCAAGACGAAAAACTGTAACTCATCAGAACAAATATCATGGAATTAGCGATAGATCAGCAATAGTTACGCGTCGTTTCTTCTGTGGAAAAAAGTGATTTTGGGTGGAAATTTTCCATACGCTTTTGAATTCTCAATATAGTCGAGTTAGAAGTGGAATCTCCTGCCCAGATATGGACGCGATATACAATTTTTTATTATGATTCGGCTCATGTGCATAGAGTGGAAACCAGAGACTTACTGGATCGGTAAAATTAAGTAACTATTTTCCTTGCATCTCCAGCAATATATTAGACAAGCATTATAGCCCGGCGTTGCTCTGGTGTAATGAAAGCTTTAAAACTAATCCATGGTCCTGGAGCTCAGACTCTTTGGACGTTGGCACGAAAGACTAAAAAGCAACAGTTATTTCCAGTTAAACCGAAATTGTAGACTGAAAGAAAAATGAATAGATGTAAGTCAAATTTTGATTTCCTGGTATCGATATCAAATAATTTGTTTTCGTCGCATATTGAATTTTGAAGGCTAAATAAGTTATTTGAGTAAATGGTATCATGGCTGAGACTAAGAACTACAATTATAGCTACTTAGAGCCAAACCCAAAGCAAAAACTAAAAATACAGACATACAGGCAGATAAACAGACACACACACAAACATCTTGCTTTTATATATATATATATATATATATATATATATATATATATATATATTAAACATATCACCCCGAGCAAGGCGGTAACGCCACTGAAGCGCAGGGGGGTACGTAGGAATGAAAAGATTGGAAAAGAGAAAGCCGGAAACCACATCCTAGACAAAGAACAAGGGGTGAGCCTCTTCACCTGTTCAATAGACGTGGGTGGAGTGTGAACCGGGCGATATTTTAGTCTATCTACTCCAACTAGATATATTATCGATTTTTGCACTATTGTAAGAACTGCAACCTTGAAACTTCTGAATATCGTTTCTTATGTCTTTGTCTATGAGTGTATTAAATTTGATTAAAATCGGAACACTCCTTCTATAACCCGATTTATTCGATTATCGATTTTCCATATTTATTGGGGGTACCTCGACACAAAACTTATCTAAGAACACTCGCAGACGCTTATAGTACAAGTGTGTAAATTTTCAAGAAAATCGGTTCAGCCGTTTTGGAGTCTATAGTTAACGGACACACACACAGAGAAAAAGTTCCATTTATAAATAAGTTTAGATAGATATACAAGTTTCACATGAGTTTTGGGGAGGGCTTGTGTTCAGCTGGTTAAAATCGAGACTTATTTTTGCAAAAAAAATTTCTTTAACATAAAATATTTACATGTCAATGCACTTTATTCAATTTTGACGTTTGATTACAGAGCTCGAACATTGTACAGTGGAAGTAAGAAATCAGGATTTATTTGTCAAGACCTTGAACTCTAAATCATTTAAAAATTATTAAGGAATGGCGTTTACATAATTAATTGTTCTTCCTTGTATACATGCACGTGAATCGCATGTGCTCTGAATTTAAATCTGCACATATAAGGTTTCCGCCTAAAATCTTTTTTTTCATTAATCTCTCTCTCTCTCTCTATCTATCTATCTAATAGCAGTGGAGTGGCATGTTTATCTCTGTCGTTTGAACATGTTTTGAGGTTTATTCATTGGTTTATGGTTACCGGTTCTTTCAGAAGTATTTTAATAATCTTTAACTCCCAGTATGAGTTTTGCGTCTTAGTAACGTTATCGCCTTTATTAGTATGAAATTATTAAAATAAATATTTCTAATAGCAGTAGAGTGACTTGTTTATCTCTGTTTTTTAACATGATTTGAGGTTTATTCCTTGATATATGGTTACCGGTTCTGTGAGAAGTATTGTAATAATCTTTAACTCCCAGTAAGAGCTTCGCGTCTTAGTAGCGTTATCACCTTTATAAGTATGAAATAATTAAAATAAGTGATCTAAAAAATGGTTTGGAACTTAATCGCATGCAGACACTGCGTAACAAATGAAATTTCGTTCGAATAGGAATGTATGTATGTATGTGAAAGCGTCTACACAACATAGATAATCAGGAAGACACTTTCGTGTGTGTGTGTGTGCGCGTGTGTCAGAGATAGTTTTTTTTTTCATACTTACAATTAATTAATCTACTACAAGCGTTTATGTAAATCCTTCTGCAACAACAAGCGGAACAGATTTTAACTATGGAATCCCTTCCCTGAGCCATGGAGCATCTTCTTTTACATATGTTCAATCACTTCTACCTCATGTTCATAAATATACATCGCTACTGTTTCGATGCACCACGCTTACGAAGCAGCCCTGCAGATTTGGGACAGGTGGGGGTGAGCTGTGCAAGTTAAGCTAGCACATTACATGCTGGGGTTAATCGAAAATGAAATTGTCTGTAAGCAAAAGATGTCCACCACCCATCGCATTTCGGAGTGAAAAATAACCCTTTTACATGCTTGCTTTCACCTCTAACCTCAAAAATATATAAAATCGAAAAAAAAAAAAAAGAAGAAATAATTAGATCAGCAAAAGAAGGAAAAATAACATCTTGATTGAACTGCTTATACGAATTTAGTAGCTGAAATATTGTTAGTAAAATAGTAAATATATAGAATATTATTTTCTGGGCTCAATTAATTCTTCTTTTAATTTCAATACATAATTAGATTCAATATATTTTTCAAAATCCAACCTATTTCTAAAATAAATTTTCTCGGTTTTAATTAATATTTCTGTCTTATTCTTCGATTTCTGTATTCTTTTGTTTTTAAATAAGTAATGTCTTTCCGGATGTGCGTTGTGGTACAATGGATATTGGCTCGGAACGAGAAACCCGGGAGCCGAGTCCGAATTCCAGTTGAATCCATTGCATTCACTTACGCACAAATACACTTGGGAAAGGTATTAATCCGTCTCTTCCCTCCAGTTATGGGTTAAATAGCAATAGCAGGACAGATTGGTCGGCAACCAGTCTACCGCAGAAAGCAATGGTAACCTACTGCGGGATAATCTTCTGCCCAGTCAGTCATGTCTGAAAAAGACATGATCGCCCAAACGCGTTTCACGTATGGCACTTAACTGACTGACTGAATGTCTTTCCTGTATCTTATGTTTTTCGTGTATCTTATAAGGATGTCAAAACACAAATTTAACCAAAATAATATATCATTTTTCAAGCTAAATTAAAATTTTTGCTGCGTTTTTATAAGAATAACTATATAAGATTCATAGATATATTTAGGCTTATATTTTAATTGGGAAATACGTATACATGAAAGTTCATATTTGATAACTTGCAAGACAAACATAAGCTAAAATTATTTGAATCTTCAAATAAAATTACAGTATATCTACTTTATTTTTTTCGTGTCACGGTCGTCTTGAAATTATTTCTCCTATATTTTTCTATTGTTTTCTTTTCTCACTCTTTGCCTTATATTTTTAACTCCTTTTATCTTGTAACAATATTCCTGATAGTCAGTAATCATTACGTAGAGCTTTCCAAGGACACAAACTTAGGGCACTCAGTGATTAGAAAACTGACTTCATTGATTTTCGCCTATGACAGAAACGTGTTAAAATTTTCTTTATTGTGGGACAATCTTCTGATTATTTTTCTCCTAAATTATTTATGTATTCATCTTCTTGCTTTTTTTTTATGTATTTGTTCATCTTGATCGTATTTTGCTCATTGTTTAAATTCTTAATAGTAAGACTATATCAGTTATATATCTGACAATGTCACACGTTTTATTGCCATATTTACTGTTTTTTTTCTATTTTTATTTATTGCTATATTCTTCATTTATTTTTCCTCTATTTCTCGCGATTTTATTTTTTTCTTTCTTTATTTATTTATTTATTTATTCCTTCCTTTCTAATGATTTTCTTTCATTTTATGCCTTCTTTCTTGCACTTTCTTCAAATCTGACATTAGATCTTCTTTTTTATTATTCTTCTATTTCTTTCTTTTTTCCTTTATATTTTTCTTTTTTCATTATTCATCTACCCCTCTTCTTTTTCTTTCTTCATTTTTTTTCTTCCCCTTTTTTCTTTCCCCTTTTCATTATTCGTTTCTCCTTTTTTCTTTCTTTCTTCCTCCTTTCCTTCTCTTCCTTATTTCCTTCTTTCTTCCTTCCTTTCTTTCTCCTTTCCTTCCTTTCTCCTTTCCCCCTTCCGTTCTTTCTTTCCCCCTTCCGTTCTTTCCTTCTTTCTTTCTCCTTTCCTTCCTTCCTTTTTTTCTATTGTCCTTCTATCCCACTTCTTTTTCTTTATTTAATTTATTTAATGATTCTTCTATGGCTATCGTTTTCTCTTTTTCTTCAATTTCTTTGCTTTCATTATCTCTTTTCTAATTTTCTTTGTTTTATCTTTTAATTATCCGTCTATTTTTCCTTTCCTTTCTGTCTTGATTACTTTCGTTCTTTCATTATTATTTCTTTTTTTTATTTCGTCTTTATCTACTTCTATTACTTTCATTTTTATTGTAGTTCTAATTTTCTATTTTTGCTTCGTTTTTTTTCCTCGTCTTTCTTGTTTATTGATCTATTTTCTTTTAACTATTTACCTTTATTATTATTTTATAATATTCTACGCCTTCTATAAATTTTTGAAATAATAGTTAGATTGCCGTATGGGCCACAAAAGAGGCACTCAGCTATTCTATGCAAAATATGAGAGCCTAAGATAAAAAAAATTACGGATAGGCTCAAAATTTTAAAAATACCAATATATCATAGTACTCAAGCCTCATATAGCAAATATTTTGAGAGTGATTTGACAGCATGTCTCGTCTCTCCGAATATAGAAAGCGAATAACAAAATAAACACGACAGAATGTATACATGCAATAAATAGTTATATAATAGGTGATTTATAATAGATTTGTCATAATAATCTACATTTTTTAGACTGATTAGGATTAGTATATATATATATATATATATATATATATATATGTTATATACGCGTGTGTGTGTGTGTGTATAAATATATATACGTGTGTGTGTGTGTGTAGTAATAAAATATTAACTACAGTGGTGTTGCCACTGAAGTGTAAATAAAATTATTGGTGTGTGTTAATATCTGTGAGAAGAGTTTTAGTATGAGTTACAATGTTCATATCTCATAAGGTAGAATGAATGTTTATAAGCCGTACAAGTACTCCTGCTACAAACATTGTTATATCGACTAAAGTAAATTTTGCTGCATTGCCATAGACTCAGAGCTTATATATATATATATATATATATATATATATATAATGTGAGTGTTTTCCTGATGGTGAGGGGCAATATTTTTAAAGATAATACGTGCGAGGTGTTCCGCGGTGATTTTTCAACATAACCTTTCAAGGATTTACATGCAAGAAATTACTCTCAAACCACGTACCATGAAATTGTAATTATAGAGTTTTATCTGCATTTGAAAGAAGAGAAAATAAATTCCATACGTATTTCAGACGAAGAAAACGCCGATTCGAAATTCTTCGACAAATGCAGGCACGTTCCACTTATACAGGATGACCATAAGTGAGTTTAAAAAATGTTTAAAAGACAGAAACGATTGTACTGAACGAGAATTATGGATGGCGACCTATACCATTTTGTAAATATTTTACGCTATAGCGAATATATTTTAAAGAAATATATATATATATATATATATATATGTTAGATCATATATATATATATATATATATATATATATATATTCAGTCTACTACGAATTATTTTTACGTAATGTGCACACTAACGTTACTTTCCATATCGGACTGTTATATAACGTTCAAGTAAAGTAGGTACCATGCTTGTGAAAACGGCTCACAAGTCAGCGAGCAAACATATTTCCCAAAATATACATGATGTCCGACAGAGTATATATATATATATATATATATATATATATATATATATATATATGAGTAATGGTTACTAATGGAAGTATACTCTACAGTTAGATATTTACTTTAAAACGTGTTCAGTACAAAAGTTGTGTATAAATATATGGTAATTATTATAACTGTATTCTTCAAATTTATATCTATCAAGTTGCAGTATGCAATAATAACAATTACTATATATATATATATATATATATATATTAGAACATGTCCAAAATCGCCCGGTTCACACTCCACCCACGTCTATTGAACTGGGTAAGAGGCTCATCCCTTGTTCCCTGTTTAGGATGTGGTTTCCGGCTTTCTCTTTTCCAATCTTTTCACTATTACGTAGCCCCCTGCACATCAGTGGCGTTACCGCCTTGCTCGGGGTGATATGATTAAAAAAAAAAAACAAAAAAAAAAACTACCATCTGCTACAAAAGTGTATATTTTGTTTTACACTGAAAGAATAATGTTTAATCAGTTAGTAAACGTTATGTTTGGAAAGAGATGAAAATTCACTGCCTTTTATTTTATTTTTTGTACGATGGAAAAGGGATAGGAAAGAATAGAAACCAGTATAGGTAAACAAAAAATGGGGAAGGACACAGAGGAAATAAAAACAAAATGAGGAAAACGAGACAGGAAGAACTAATGAGACATGAGGAAAGAACCTATGGAAAACGTCTCAAGGCAAAATAGTCCCCAAGGTAATGTAGGAAGTAAAAGTACAGGCATATATAAACATCGGTGACACTTTGCGCTTATATTGTCTCCCCACTCTTCCTTCTTCTCCCTGCACACATTCACACTTTTTTCTCGCTTTCTTTCCCCCTCTCTACATTTTCTTCTTCTTTAAGTCCAGACGTCGTGTCACCAATGTTTGTATATGCCTATACTTTTACTTCCTATTTAAACTGGGGTCTATTTCTCCTCGAGTGTGTCTGTTTTAACATACTTTCTTTTTGATACAGAACTTGAGTATTGCTAGAAAATAATATATTTGTTTATTTCCAGGCACCATTGGGCTAAAATTTAAAACAAAAACCAACCGGTTTTGCTCCCGCCCATCAAGATTTTAATTAAGAGAATTTACTGTAAAATACAATAGATATGAAAAACGTATCGCTAGAGACCGGACATATATATATATATATATATATATATATATATATATATATATATATATAAACTATAGCAACAACAATACTAAAACTAGTATTAATCTAGCTAAAATTTAATTCGTCTTGTATAACCAACCGAAAACAAAGTCGGAGGAAAAAAAAGGGGAAGCAAAAAAAGAAACGAACGAAGTACATGAACAAAAAGTCAAGCACTCGTAAGAAAGAAAAAAATCCCAAGACGAAAACCCTAACGAGCCGTTAGGCGAAAACGTGGTCAGTTGTTAAATCTTGCTTAGATTTATGTCTTATATATATATATATATAACGGCTCGTCAGGGTTTTCGTCTTGGGTTTTTTTTCTTTCTTATGATTGCTTGACTTTTTGTTCATGTACACCGTTTGTTTCTTTTTTTTTGCTTCCCCCTTTTTTCCCCTCCGACTTTGTTTTCGGTGGGTTATACAAGACGATTTAAATTATAGCTTGATTAATACTAGTTTTAGTATTGATATTGTTGTTGCTATATATATATATAGTTTATATTCTCATTGATTCTAACAGATTGTAATGCATCTATAAGGATGTACTATAAGCAGGCTTGCAAATCAGTGTATATCAT
Organism: Ascarosepion bandense; assembly: GCA_037127315.1. Classification (NCBI taxonomy): domain Eukaryota; kingdom Metazoa; phylum Mollusca; class Cephalopoda; order Sepiida; family Sepiidae; genus Ascarosepion; species Ascarosepion bandense. Next base: position 541,404 of record JBBBDQ010029185.1, on the reverse strand, counting down.
TTCGCCGAAATATATACAACTTTGTTTTTCAAAGCGTTAAGCATGTCATATTACGTGCTTGGGAAAGTGTATCTGTGAGGAGTTTTACTGTACAACTTGCTTCTAAAGATATTTGCATATGAAGTACACATAATCTTTGAGACTTCCGCTGCCTATGCTCTGTTGGAATCAATATAGAGAGAGTGGATTTGACTCTTCAAAAGTAATGGTATCGGTGTTAAAATTAAAGAACTATCTTGCGCACCGAATACTTTGAAGACGATGAATTGTAGGCAATACCTCATAAAGACTTATGTCCGGTCCAAACTGAACTTGGAGAATCTTTAGAAGTGATCAAAGAACAGTTTCGAAAGTTTAAAGCAATAGGAATAATTCAAATGCAAGGAAATTGTGTCTCATACGAATTGAAGCCTAGAGACATCGCCCGGCATTTTGTCACGTATGAACAGCCGTTTCATCGGCAAAATGGCTAGGGTTTTGCATCGTATGGTGACCGCAAAAAGCGAATGCACTTTGATAAAGCTAAGCGTAGAAGATCGTGGGGTAAGCCCTGCATTGCATCAAAATCGGCGGCAAAAACGAATATCTATGCTTCGAAATTTCTTCTCAATATTTGTTGGTATCATCTGAATGTAGCTTATTATGATTTGCTCAAATCGAGTGAAAACATCATGGTCCATTGTTGTCGATAACAATCGATGTGTTTGAGCTGTGAACTGAAGATGAAACGGTCACTATACGAGCAGAGATAAGACAGTGATTTTTCAACATGATAACGCTAGGCCACATGTTGGCAAACCGGTGAAAACCGTCTTTGAAATGTTTAAATGGTAATTCCAACACCGCTCGTCGTATTCAACAGACACTATTCCGTCCAATTATCACTTGTTCCGATCGATGACACATGTCCTTGTGAAGCAGCAGTTTTATTCTCATAAAGTTGCTTAAAATGGCTGATTCATAGTCAGTCTCGAAAGACGTGTCGTTTTTCCGACATGTAATTAAAATGTTGTTAGAAAGGTGGGAAAATTCGTAGCTAGCGTTAGCCATTATTTTCATTGATATGATTTTTATTATTTTTTGAAAATATGACTTGACTTTTCATGAAAAATCAGTAGAACTAATTTAAGGTCCGTATATATATATATATATATATATATATATATTGTTTCATACTTAGTAAACTTATTCGTGAAAAGAGCTGATTGTTTGGAATAAAATTTGGACATTTCAAGCGAATATCGAGATCAGTGAGTTAAGTTCCATACGTGATACACGCTTTCTGCGGTAGACTGGCTGCGATTCAAGGCTATAGAACCCAATATTGTTATTTAACCTATAACTAGAGGTAAGAGACGGATTAATAACTTTCTGAAAGGTATTTGCGTGGAGGTGAATGCAATGAATTCAACTGGAATTCGAACTCCATTTCCTGATTTTTCCTTCCGAGCCGATATACACTGCACCACAACGCATATCCCAATAGGGATTCATTCCTTTAGTTTTCAATAATGGCCTCGGGTGCAAGCAGTATGAATGTACGCACATCTTCACGGTTATCGACTCGAGAAATAGAAGTGACATGTAGACTTCAAGTTCTGGCCTCTGCAATATTGCATTCATTTTACCCACACTCTACATTGAGAAAGAACTGAAGCCATCAATATCACCTATGCAGATCTCTGTTAGCTTATGTGAAGGAAAATCCGATTTCCATACGATGACAACCGGAGACTACTCAAACAGCTTCACGAAGTTTTCTTGGCTTTTCACAGACGATAAAAGTACTGTCTATGTCGAGCCATGAACACCTACGAATGAGTTGCATTTCAAATTTCAAGTGGATATGAAAATTCCGCTCATATATATATATATATATATATATATATATATAGTTTCAATCCTAGAAAGTCACGTCTACCACTGGGGCACAGCGGGTTACAGTGTGAAGAAGGGGAAATTGGACAGGGGTAGTTGAAGAAGAAGATTAAGATGGGAGTTTACAGAATACAGAAGGATAAAAGAAAGATGGGAAATAGAAATATTTCGTGCGTTTAAATCTTTTGCGATTCTAGCTTTCAAGGAAGCACGTATACCAAGTTCCACAGTGGGGACGTGCGGGAAAAGACACTATTGTAGTTGAAGTGGTGTTTGCATTTGACTAATTTAACGGTAAAAGAGTAAGAGCTAATTGGCAATCTAGTCACGAGTATTTTTTGTGGTCGGGGAAATTAAGCTTATCAGAGCAGTATCTTTGAAATCATCTGTAGAAACGACGGCAGTAAACTACATACCGTCGTTTTAACATTGAATGAAGTCGAGCTGCTAGATCGGGATTATATTGCTGATCTTCCTTTATATAACAGAGTTTTTCCTCTTAAAAGAACACTCACTATAAGCGTTTTTTTATGGTTGCCTGTACATACTATTGTTCAGAATTTTATCCACAATTTCTTTGGCCAATATTCACGACATTTCATCCGCAGTACACTGATTGGAATTTTTGGACTGAATCCTTTATATCAGTTCAGTTCTAAATCCCAGTCATCTGAAGATGACTGGAGTGTACAACGTCCGAAACATTATGAACCTGGCAACATAGATGAGGGCAACAGTCTAAACAATATAACTTGTGAAAATAATTACAATACGTCTTCTCAGCAATATAGATAACATTTTGCCTGTTTTTTCATCAGCACTTCCATTATCTATTGTTATCTTCAGCGGATGCGCGTCGTGGTGCAGCGGATATCGACTCGGAACGAGGAATCGGAGAGCCGAGCTCGAATTTCACTTAAATTCGTTGCATTCACTTATGTGTAAATAGCTTTAGGAAAGTTATTAATCCAACATTTCTCTCTCCGGATGTGGGTTAAATAGCGGGACAGATTAGATTCTATAGCCTAGGTTGGCAACCAGTCTACTGCAGAATGTAATGATAAACTACTGCGGGAAAATCTTCTGCTTAGTTAGCCATTTCTCTTTCGCGACATAATGGCCTAAACGTGTATCACGTTTGCCACTTAACAGACTGACATGTGCATTCGCTTATTGAATTACTCAAGTTCTTAAATGATATAATTTAAAAATGACGCTTGCAAGCTTCTAATGTGCCGCTGCATTCAGTCTCAAAAGTATATTTTGATGTTTTCTTGAATTTTATCTTTTTGCCTTAAATCTTGATGTCTTTCTTGCCAAATATGAGATAATCTTACCTGTCTTAAATAAAAATAAAAAAGATATTTTAATGGAAGTACTGTAGAAATTCAACATTTTGATTATGTATTTCCTTGGTAGTCCCCAAGTAATGTAATTTTTGTTATTTGGCACAGTTGTATGCGATTATGCAGCGCCAATAAACAATGTTCAAAGTGAGACTGGCAAAAAGCCATTGATCTTAGAGAATCGGTTAATAAAGCTGAGAGTTTAGATATTCTTGAATAAGTTTGAGCCATGTATGTTATTCATATTCACGTTTGGATCTATCGATGATATTTAAAGAAATTTTAGATTGATGATTTGGTTTACAACAGTTTACGCGGTGAGCGAAACTGGCAGTGTATAATATGCTCAATTTCTATTTTTTTTATATTTAATTTGTTATAGCTGATCCAAACACCGAAGCATCTTAAGTGCTTAATATTTAATTACACATTCTGAATTTTCCTGATGGATTCAGTATCTGTGAATTCACAAGTAACATTGACATTTACTCCATCAATTTCCAGAGTTCAGGGGATATTTTCATGTACTGACTTTATTTTCCGCAAAACATGGTTAAGTACTTTACTTTTGTGTTTTTGTGCTTAAATATCTTCATTTCAGTAATCATTTTTTAAGCGGATGATCTACGAAACGTTTGTGCGTTTTATTTTGTTTTGTTTGTGTCTATTTTTGAGATGAGGTAGTATTAACAGTATTTACATTATTCAGAATATTGTCCTCATCTTTGTTGCCATTTATACGACGTTTCGGACGTTGTTCTTTCCGTTTTTCTTAAGGTGCTTGTAATTTCGAACCAAACACTTTATTCATTCCTATCAGCAGTATCTCTTCTAGAATTCATGAGTTATTAAAATCTAACCCTGTAAGTTAAAACAAATGGCAACTAATATGAGGACAATTGTCAGAACAATGAAAATACTGTTTTTTGGTTTTGTTTTGTTTTTTTTTTCTTTTCAGTCCAAACGATTTTTTTTCAAAATTTCCATATAATTTTCGTCGCATATCTGTTAAAATTTCCTAAACAAATCGTCTAGACGAATACAACTCTTTCAGGGTTCTCAAGCAATATAAAGATGTATTTTACGCTCGATTTCAGCTGCTTGGTTTCTAAGACTTTATCCACTGGTTATCTTCCAAAATTTCAAAGCCTAATAGTTCTCTCAAGCATTGAGACTGTAATATTTGTCCAATTATGTTTCATTTTTTTTGTATAAACATTTTGTTTTACTAAATATTCTCCCAATACAAGATCCACTCAAAGCTGTTTTTCTCATGAAGTTATAGGATGAAGGTATGAAAGATGGAATTAAGACATTCAATGTAGAGGTTACAAAATGTTGTTTTCTGAACAAGAGAAGGATGGATGTGCAGATTATGAGTATATGTAGGATAGATAATTGTTAGCCTAGATGTGAAGGTTTTGAGAGTGTACTGATCGGAGATGTTCCATAGTGCAGTGGCTATTGGGAAGGAGATTTATAAATCTTAAAGTATTATATTTTCAGATTCTTAGAATACGCTTTGATTTATTTCATCATGAATTAATCAGTAAACGTTTTATTCTCAGCATAAATCAATATAAGCCATTCCCATTGTCATTTTACACAAGAACATGCATGAGGCGTGTATAAAAATGATTGAATGCTAGCTACTGTAATGGGCAAATTTTATGTGCAATTTAATTTTCCATTGTCTAATGGATTAAGATACTTATTTAAAATGTGGGAGTAGAATACAAAATTTACTAGTATAAACTATTTTTCGTTACGCATAAAAATTAGGCATAATTGTTATACATGTGCTGATAATAAAAGTACGTGAAAGATAAAACCTATTTGAATTACTAAGAAAGTTGTCATATAGTAATGAGCAGACCACAACATTTTACTGAATTGCATGGAGATAAAAATAAGTAATAGACGCTTGGCCACACCAGAGTTATTTAAACTCTGTAACAAACAGGGAAAAGAAAACGCAGGACCTCCTACAGAAGGCAGCAAGATAAAGTGAGAAGCGCTGAACATGAAACTCAAGTTAACTAAATGTAGTGTCAAACAGCAAAAAGAAAATACCAAAATGCCAACTACATGCGGAGAAACTAAAATAAGACAAAGAAATTTAAATACATGGGAAGCATTATGACAGACGATGGGAAGTGGTATACAGAGATCCAAAGACGCATTGGTATATCTAAGGATGCATTTCAAAAGCTTATCAGAGCAATAAGATAGAAGAAAATCTCATTGGAAACCAACAAAAGAGTGCTGGTCTGCTACGTGATATCTGTCCTTCACTATTGCAGCGAGTTTAGGGCGATCTCATCAAAAATTAAGGTGTGTTTTGAGGCAGCTTAAATGTGGGTCTACAGAAGAATACTGAGGATACATTGAACCGAGCACATGAGTAATTGGAAGGTGTTGGAAAGGATTCAAACGAGAAGAAAACTCATACATAACATCAGAAACAGACAGATGAGGTTCTTGGGACACGTAATGAAGAAAGTAGAATCTAATAATCTAATAATCGAAGGACGAATAGAAGAAACGAGAGACAGGGGAAAATAGAGCGCGACATATTTGATAGGCTTGAGTAAATGTATGGTGGAGTGGGGTTTGGAAGTGATACCAAAAGGAAAAACATTAACAGCGACAAGCGACAGGGGCAAATATAAGTTCATGATCGCCTACGTTCTGAAGAGACACAGCACACGAAGAAGGTAGACTATTATAAGCGAACGAGAACATACTATCGATGGTTTTAATCTTAACAGCATATAATACGATCTTTATACTGTGTTCATTGCGGACTCAGAAGGAAATCTACGATATCCTAGACAAGTTTGGTAAAGAAAACGAGAAAATTATAAACGTTAAATAAAAAAAAAGATAAGAATATATGATCGCCAGAAAGAGAGACGGGTAAATGTGTGATCTTTAACTTGTAGACATCAGAATCAAACAGCTACACAAATTTAACTATCTGGCTAATGTAGTTAAAGACGACAGAAAATGTCACACGTAAATCTTAAGGTGCAAAAGAAGATCAAAATATGACCCCCAGAGATGGTGCAAAGTATAAAGAAATAAGAAGATATCATCAGGAAAAATAAAAAGAAAGGATATCTGAATATCTACGTTGCTCTTATCTTCGCGTATGACTTTGAAAGCCGGATATTTACCTTGTTGTTTAACAAGAGACTTGAAGCCATGTAGACGTAGTTTTACCGACGAATGCTAAACATATTATCGGTAGAACACATGAACAATCAAGTAATATTAACAAGAAAATGTATAGATTCCAGGTTATATTATACGGAAATAGACTTGGAGAATTTAGCACTCACAGAACACATAGAATGAAGGCAATCAGTCAGAAATAGCAAGTTTGATGACAGTAACGGTGATTCAATAATGAGTTAGAATCTATCATGCACTTTAAAGATCTACCATTAGCCCGTGCATTGGATATTGCTGCTATATCTTGTATTCGGCCGCTGCTGCATATCTCGGGGTTCTTAACAAAAATCGAAGAATATTCTATAATAATTTTCCCTATTTGGACAGTTATCCCCATCTTTATTGCCATGCTTACGACGTTTCGGTCGTTTTATATTCTGGCCTTCTTCAGGTTCCAAGAAATTTTAACCGAACCCTTTATTTCGATCACTGTGGTATATAATTCTTCTTCCATGTGAAGTAGCACTTCCTCATGTCGTGTAGTTATCTCGCTTTTAACTTAACTCTCTGTTATTTATTCAGCACTGCTGTAGCTAGGAATCGTACTCAGAACAATTTGGTTCAAGTCTCAGGAATTCAACAATGCCTACAAACTCTAGGCTATCTTTCCAAGATGATAAAGAAGACCGGAGAGTAAAACGACCGAAACATCGTAAACAATGCAATACAGATGTGGACAACAGTCTAAACAGTATAAATATTAAAAATACTTCCTTATCTCAGAACAACTACAATTAAGTTCTATACTATTACATGTTCTGACTTAGCGTCTCGACTCGATTGACTTTCCCACCGTCGTCTGGTTTTTCTATGAATATTTTCATGGCGTTCATCCCTTGTACTTTGGGAGAATGAATTGAAGCTTATTATTAAATTAGCAACTAGGTATCATCCTTTTAATTTTGCAGTGTAAATTAGTTACACATAATAGTTCAACGGTAAGAAGATGAGGTACTTCCGCCAATCTAGTAGTAAATCATGTTTTAATAGTTTCTTATTCAAAATTCTTGATCGAAGAAAATTCTTTTCGTTTCTTGTCTTACAACCTTGAAAAGTTCAAATGTAAATCACTGACTTCTTTATATTGAGCTTTTCCTCACGAAATTATTCTTATTCTCTGTTATTATCAAATGCCATCATGGATAAAAAATGACCGGATGTCGGATGGTCAGTGTGTATACCATATATAATCGGAATAAGCGGAGATACATATAAGAAAACAATGATGAAATGAAGTATAGCCATATTTTCGTCAGTATTTTGACTATTTTCAAAAACGTCAGTATTTATATATAGTGACGCAAAATTCAGAATTATCAACAAAGATGCAAAAATATTTTCAAATTTTGAATATTTTTTTCCTTTTCGATAATGGCTGAATCTAGTAAAAAGCTCTCTATTTAAAAAAAAAAAGAACATTTACACCCTCAGCACCAACTTACGGAAATTAATTCGCCAAGATAATATCGTAGTAGCTTGTACGTTCTTTAACAAAACGTCTTTGAAAGAATATTCGACGCCTAAATTTCATACACACATACATATATACATTAATAATGTGAATTTTGGCAAAAAGAAAACTTATGAAAAGTTTCTTAATATAATATCAACAAGTTTTGTCTATTTAATTTTTTCTTGACAGTTTCAACTTTTTCATATGTATCGTGATTTTATCTTATTTCATTTTACCGAATACTTTCGAGTGTTGCTACATGCGTTTTCAAGGATCATACACAAAAATTTTAATTATAAAAAAGCAAACAACCACAGGAGATAAAATATGTAGTGTTTACAACAATGTAGAATTATACTGGCCTCGAAAATTAAATAAATCACCGTTAACCACCTCAAAATCCAGTCTTTACTCAATTAAATTGTCTTGCATTTAATGGCATTATAAGAAAATTCTGTATTAGGAATATTTTCCGCAAGAACTATTTTTTCACATAAAAAGAAAGGCAATAAAGCAACCAAGACGCCAAGTGGTTAATAAAGAGTGAAAGCATATGAGAAAAGAAAATCATTATTAAGGATAGTGAACGTAGATAATGTGTGACATTGAATCTAAATTTTTGAAAATCACAGTTGACTGGGAAGCAAGAAGCCTGAGGAGAGCTCTCCCAACGAGAAGTAATTGAGAAGATATGTTGGCATAGAATTTACAGTTACATCTGCACAATTTAACTCTAAGGGAATAATATATTGCCGCCAATCTAAAAATAAGCATTAATCCATTAAGTCGAGGTACCATAGAGAAAATATCACGGGAAAAATTACCATGAAAATGTACAGAGCTCTAGCGATTAAAGACAGTCGATTAAAAATGCAGACATTGGTAATATGAGGCTAAGACATAGCATTAGAACAACTCATAGCCGGTAGATGTGTAAATCTTTGTTAGTATTACTTATCTTATAAACTCAGACCTTGCACCGAAAATTTTCGTACCCACGTACTTTCAGTGATGAAATATCAGAAACAGTGATATTATATGAATGAAATTTATTATGCTTTCAAACTGTATTTCCGATATGGATGCCTTTGATAGAATTCAAAATGTTTGACCATTCAGTAGCAATTTATTACACCGACCGATATGATATATATATATATATATATATATATATATATATATATATATATATATTAATTGCACCCCAAACAAAGCAGGACTGCCACTGGCGCACTAGGGTTCAAAGATAATATATATAAACATCGTCAGGGAATGCCGAAAAAAGGATAGGCAATTGATGGGATTTAGGGAGGTAGAGATTCAAGGTAGATAACAGGAACACACTACCAGTTATGGCAACAATACTCAATGCAAAGACGAACGGTAGATTTAATAATGTGAAGAATGGATCCTGAGATTTTCAAATCGTTCACTAAAAACTACAAGATTTGCTTGTATTTCCTTATGAATGTCTGTTATAAATAATAGAAAAAAGACGTTGGTGCAAAATGTAAAGAAAAAGAAGCAATTTGTAAAATGAATTAACAAATGATATCTTTAATGTATAATTTAGAAATCAATTAACTTTTGTCAAAGATCTAAATATTAAAGTTGTAATTTCTAAGGTACATAATGAGAAAAGAGGGCTTATAACATTTGAGACTTCGAAGGATTATTGAAAAAAAAACGGAAGATGAAATCAGTGCGTAATCTACCCAACGAAATCATGTAAATGGTTGGTGGAAACGGTTGAGGAGTGATAGGAAAGAGACAATTTACTGAGCCCTACTAAGGACACGAAATTGTGAAGTGTTATCGCAGTCCACGTCCCGAAAGAGCATAACATATAGAAGGTGATCTCAATAACACTTTCTAAGTAGTAATTGATTTATAACAATATGTGAAGCAGTGCATCTATAGTGACAAACAAAAAACATCAATTCTTTATAAATATCACAAGAACCAGATACGAAATAGATAAGAAAATACAATATAAATTGTAATTTCCTTTTACATCTTAATATAAGAATTAATTTATATGAATAATTGATTTTTCTCTATAACTTCAGATTACAAGAGGAAAACTCGCATGTATTTCTTACCGATAATTCTGACGACGCTGTAATCTGATGGAAACACCCTTTTCTGAGAACTAACTCTCAGGACAGACAAGGACATGATAATTTATATAATATTAGTAATGATAACAATAATTAATCATGTAATATTTTTATATAATATTAGTAATAATAATATTTTATATTATAGTATTAACAATAATATAATTTGCGAATCTATTTAATACTACCACATATTGAAAGTAAATAAATATATGAAAATTTGAGAATTGGGATCGAATGATCATTTCTCCGAGCAGAACCCGCTTCATCAGCAATCCATCAAATGACCAAGTGTAACAAGCTAATCTGGATAATAATGATCGGAAGGAAGACATTCTAACTGTTTGGTCTAGTGTTGTAGAAGATATGAAACTTAAGGTCTAAGTTGAGCTAATATTTTTTTGTTATACAGCGAGACAATTCTGAGACCGCTAGAATTCCTGCCAGGAAACTGATAATTAACGTTAGAAAAAAAGACATCTAAAATTTCTGGGAAATGAATTGAAGAAAGAGTGCTTAGAGAATATGTTGCTCAGTAGACGGATAGAGGGAAGGAGAGACAAGGGAAAGTAATGCGTGACATATTTAATGGAATTGAGCAGATGGAGAACGGAGCAGGGTTTCAGTGTGAAAAATGGTTTTAAGAGCTATAATGGTAAAAAGATGTAGAAGGCCTTGTTTGCCTTCGTCTGAAGAGTAATAGCAAATAGAAAAATATGTTCTATCCGGTTGTTATATTGCCCACGTAGCTTCTTTTCTCGCACTTCACGTCTGTGGAATTCCCTTCCATATATTTGCTTCCCCGACAGCTTCAATCTCCAAGAATTTAACTGTAAGGTCAATAGACAACCCTTATCACACTAACTCGGCATTCAGTCGCTCAAACCCTATTCCCATCTACCTAACCCCCATCTTCGGTATCCTTACTCGTCTATCACCCTCCTTTCAACATTTCCTATAACTAACCACTCTTTCTCATCACTTTTCCATATGTAACCTCCTGCGCAATAGTGGTAATGGAATGCCTTGCTTGGGGTGAAAGATTAAAAAAGAGAAGATATTAAACAACTTGACGCTAATCGCGTGGTAATTATTTTTCATTTGGTTATATTGTATTCTTTATTTAACCCTGATCTTTTTGAGTCCTTTCTAATGGCTACTAAATTCAGTTAGTAATTTTGCAATCAGTTTTTTCATTGATGTTTTCTCGAAGATTTTAGTGTTGCTTTCCTAGAATGTTCTTTTGTGCAATTTCTATTGACTCTATTAGGCACACTTTATTCATTCATGTCCCATTTGGTTAGGAACCAACAAATGGTATATATCAATGTAGGCTTTGTATTGTTCTGTTGAACTTTTCTAGAGATAATTTATATAGTTTATTTTCTGAGCAATTTCAGCTTCCTTGAACCATCCTCAAAGTTTTCTTTTTTTTGGGGGGGGGGGAATACATTTTGTACCTTCAAAGGACTTCGAGTATCTCCACCTCACAAATTGGTGAGTCGTATGTTTCAGCTAACTCGTGTTTGCGCATTGGTTTTATGTCTGAGTTGGCGTGATGTTTTTTGTAGCTGTGCAAGTAATATTATGATTTTAAAAATCTGATTAATAGAATTAGTAAAACGTAATTGCTTTTAATATATACTGGATAATAAAAGTATGAAATAAACTGACGTGTCCCAGAAAACTAATCAGAACTTACCTAACCAATTTCTATGAAATATTGCATCTATTTATCATGGCATATTAAATTCAATGGATGAGGCCATTCATATAGTTATTTCTTAGCCATATTTACTAGCTAAAATCAGTTTTTAATGAGGAAAATAGCAGGAACATTTGATTGCAATATACTCGAGGAATAATTTGCCCACAATGGAATGAATATACAAGACAGTATAAATAGTCTAAAAATATTTTACCACTATAAAACACATTGAGTGAATAGTAATTATAATTGTAATAATAGCCGTTACCGTCAAGAAGACATTTCAAATTCACTGAACGAACAGCCAGCACTTCTTTCATTTAAAATATTTAAAATTCTTCTATTAAAACAATTTTTCAGGAAAATAGATTTCTCAATTTCGGTAATTTTTACTGCTTTTTACATAGTGATGGAGGTTTCTTTCCTAAAAGTTTATTGTTTGAGATTTTTTTAACGGCATATCAACATTTGTAGATTATGTAATGCCAAAAAGATAGTTTCAAGGTATTTTTCTATATACGGTTTTATTGAGAAAGTTGATTTAGTCAGATGTTGATGAAAAATGTTTATTTTTAAAAAAACTGAAGATGTTTTCTAGTTTTGTATTCAAAAATGTATATTTTTTTATAAAAGTTGATTTTTTTTATACTTTCATCATGTTTCACCCCAGTTCGGGACGGGTTAACTATTTGCCCATAGATAGGACCATAAAAGGTGCTGCCACTCCGGGTCAGGGTGTACCTGGGAACAACAGCAATTAAGAGGTGGTTTCATGCTCCTCACAAACTCCTAATTAGAGGCATTGCTACTGGATGCAGTTTACAGTCACACGCAGGACATTATTGGTTGTAATGTGGTATATCAACAATTTATCGCATTATTCAGCTTCTAGTTCCATGTGTCATCCGTTTTTGTTTTTTTTTTGTCAGTCCGAACATATTGGTTTCTCTTAATTGGTACAATCTTTGTTTGGGAATCTGTAGCGCCAGTTCACAATATTGAAAGAGGGATGTTCCTTGCCAAGACCCTCAAACTCAAAGCAAATTTTTACCCATTGAAATTAGAAAATGGTTGTAAACAGCTGACTGTATAGTGTTTGTATAGTTTTGTACAGGCCATGCATTACAGCGATATGAAAGCCTCGATATGACAACGCTATTTAAGAATATGACTAGACTTTTCAGTTTGCTGTTTTGGTTCACCAAATATTGCAAAAAATATTGAGTACGATTTCTTTCAGTATTTCTTAAATAGATGATGCAATATCTAAGCAACTTTGCACATTTTATAATCTGTTTTTCAGCGTAAAGTGATACATATATATGTTTATTTTATTTATGTGTTCGAGGTACATATATATACGTATTTTCTGCTTGTAGATTGTGCCCCCAAGGTAGAGTAAAAGAATATCTCTGTTATATGTAGTCGAACTTTTTTTTAGCAATAGGTGATCCTTTATAATTTAGCTCCAACTGTTTGAATTCAGATTTTTTTAAAAGTCTAGATTAGTTAGAAACGAATGTTAGAGATCCCAGTCTCTCCTGTTATTAAGTCGCACGTGTAGAGAAAACAACGGTTTTCACAAGGATGTGTGCACAAAAGCGAACGAAACTCATTTGGGTGTAACTTTTAATCGAAACCTTTATCATAATTTATGCGCCAATCATATGCATATACCTACACACACACACGCATATATATATATATATATATATATATATATATATAGAGAGAGAGAGAGAGAGACTAAAACGACTTGAGAGAAATACAAAGCAAATTGCTTGCGTAATAATGACTCCATGCTGAAATGGTGGGCGAGAATCAGGAGACACTAGTTATTTTGGCAGATTTTTGTACTTCTAAAAATTTCTTTTGAAATGTTAAACGACACCACAAACACACACACACACGCACACACACACATGTACGCTCTCACACCCTTATTGAGCACTCTGGAAGTATGGTAGACTTTGAAAAGCAGTAGCTACTCTAGCATTTACGCATCGTTCATTCAGCAATGAATTAGAACACTCTCAGCTATTGGGCGTGTGTATAATGATAATGTACACGATAAAGAGTTTGCCTCCTTCTACCGAGCGCCCTTAGCTCAGAGGTAGAATTGCCTACTGATGCCAATTTCAATCCCGGGTACTCCACCCACGTCTGGTTCACACTCCACCCATGTCTATTGAACAGGTGTAGAGGCTCATCCCTTCTTCCCTGTTTAGGATGTGGTTTCCGGTTTTCTCTTTTCCAATCTTTTCACTTTCTTTTTTTGCTTCCTTTTTTTTTGTTTTTTTGTTTTTCAATTGGAGTAGATAGACTGGACTATCGCCCGGTTCACACTCCACCCACGTCTATTGAACAGGTGTAGAGGCTCATCCCTTTTTTCCTTGTTAGGACGTGGTTTCCGGTTTTCTCTTTTCCAATCTATTCACTGTTACGTAGCCCCCTGCACACCAGTGGCCTTACCGCTTTGCTTTGGGTGATGTGATTAAAAAAAAAAAAGCAATCGGATATCTAACCGTACTGATGAGCTGTGATACAGTGAAACAGATCTGTCTGCGGATGACTATATATATATATATATATATATATATATATATATATAAAGAGAGAAAGGGGGAATGAACGAGAAAGAAATGGAAAATGACAGAGAAATGGGTCGATAAGGTGAAAAAATATTGTTTCTACCTCATTAGTTCTGACATATTGTTATTTGATCTTATATTCGGAAACGTTTGTTTTTATGCTTTTAAAAATCCTCTCGTAAAATATACGCTATTTTCTTTATTTATGTTTTTTTTAATTTTTTTTATTATTTTGTAAAATTTCCCTTAAAGTCACTTCTCAAACAACTTTTTTCTCATGAGTTTCAGTTCTTTCGCATATTTACATATAGTCCGCGAACTTTAAGAATACTGGCGATCATGAAACTCCACAATTTATTGTTTATTACAAATATTGTCTTTTCGCTATTTCCCCTAAACCCACATTGTTATCACATTTAATCATACTCGTCAGATAGGATGCAAATTGTTTTCATCTCAACCTCATGCTTTCAAAGTGTCATGTGAATATCCAATTTACAAGCGGTCATTACTCATATGTACTAAAAATGTAAATTTTCTCATTCTGATATTAACTTCAAATATATTTTAGGTTCAATTTTCTATAAAAATCAGTTCATTTGGTCTGACAAGACTGAGATATTTACTGTAGAAGGATGTTTTGGAGCTTAGATAATTTTTTATTTCTTTAGGAAGATCCCATTAAAATGTTATTGAGCAAAAAATGACTATTTAACCCATACCTGGTTGAAGTAAATGTTTTTTCTCATGTGTTTATTTCCGCAAAAGTGAATCTTACGAAAACGACTGGAATTCGAAATTCGCTAATCGATTTCAAGGTCTTCCTAGTTATTAGTTACCTTGATAAAGTATTCCATGTCATAATTTCAAGACAATGTTCAATATGCATTTTCAAATACTGACATATCAGAAATACTGTCCCAATGTGATATTGCTACATTCATTACCGATGTTGAAGTTCGAAGCTCGTTTAAGATTGACGATTATGTAACGTTTGCCTAATTACCAAATGTCCATTACATCCTGTATACAACATTATTCCTTTCATCTTCTCTCATAGAATTATAATTCAAATTACTTCTTTGCTGAAAAGGTATTATGAACTCAAAGAAATAAATATCTACCCATCCATGCATCTTAAATGAGGGAGAAAGAGACACATTTGACTCGGCTTTTGCAATAAAACTTAACATTTTCATAAATTACGCAAAACATGAAACGTTGGAACAAGGATGAATATTAGGTAAACACAAAAAAGAAATAATCATTACTCGCAAACCCGAGACAAGAATACGCCCCAAATTAATAATAAAAACCAGCTACGGAATCCTCGAAGAAATTTTGCTTTGATTAATCTATTCAGGTGATATACGGGTAGCAGAACGTTTAACAGTGCGTAAGTTAGGCAGATGATACAGTGCTGATAGCAGACACAGAAAGAAAATTACAAGAATGTAGCTGAAGAGAGTGACAAGAAAACCGAATGCATGGTCATCAGCAAAAAGGGAAGCCCAAAATGCCAATTACAGGTGAGGGACTCTAAAATCAAGCAGGTAAAGAAATTTAAATACCTAGGAAGTGATCTAACAGAACGCGGAAAATGCGACACTGAGATCCGAAGGCGAATTGGCATGGCGAAAGAAGCATTCGAGAAGATGGGTAATATTTGACTAGAAACAAAGTGAAGAGTACTGTATTGCTATGTAATGTCGGTTCTTCAATATGGCAGTGAATATTTGACAATATCTTCGAAGATGAAGGAAAAACTTGAAGCAGCTGAAATGTGGTTCTACAGAAGTGATGCTGAAGATGTCATGGACCGAGTATGTGAGCAATAACGAGGTTTTGGAAAGGATGGATACGAAAAAGAAATTAATAGTGAGCATCAAGAAGAAACAGATGAAGTTCCTGAGACATGCAATGAGGAAGGATTTGGAGAACCTTTTACTAACAAGCCAGATAGGAAAGCAGCGTATAACATATTTAAAGTACCTGATCAGGTGGCTGATGGGTCGAGGGTTGCATGGTGCAACAGGAGAAAGCCTGCTAAAAGCCGACAGGGAGATGTGGAAAGCCATGATCGCCTACGTCCTGAAGGGACAGGCCATATACAAGAAGAAGAAGAAACTGAACCACAGAGCCGATTTCAAGTTTCATCCAATTATGCTGTGTTCACTTCGCATTAATGCTCTTTGGGTAAGCTTGAATTATTTCTCTCGTGTTGTTCTTGTCAATTCAGGACGTAGGCAATCATAGCTTTCCACGTCTCCTTATCTCTCGTGGCTCTTAGCACGCTTTTTCCTGTTAGACCATGCAACGCTTGTTCCATCATTCACCTAATTAGGTCCTTCAAATATGTTATCCGCTGCTTTCCCCTGTCTCTTTTTCTTTCTATCTGGCCTGTTAGTATCAGGTTCTCCAAGCCTTTCTTCCTCACTGCATGATCCAGGAACTTCAACTGACTCTTCCTGATGCTTAGTATTACTTTCCTTTTTGTTTCCATAATTTCTAGGTCCTTATCATTGATCACATGCTCGATCCATGATATTCGCAGCATAGCAATCGTTAATCTAGAAAAAATCTCAACCATATATAGCCTCAGATATACAACAGTGACAGACTTTAAGACGTTTGTTATTTAAAATTTATTCATAGTTTGATTCTAACACAGAGAAAAGATTTACGGAATCGCAATTTATCCGAGTATCCACAAAGGTGGGATGTGGCACAAAGGGCGATTTTTACGTGAGGCATTCCGAGCTAAAGTCTAAACATTATACGACATAAAGATGCAAGTCAAGTGCTGGAAAGCTGTCTTTAAAATAAAATAAAATGAATTTAAATCTTATGAAAAGACTGTTTAGACTAGAAAATCTGTGAACGAAAATCAGGAAAGTGATTAACTCATACTGTTTTCGATCGCAACTCACGGAATCTTTAAAAAGTGTTTCATTATTATATCTCAATTTGATTCAAGTCATGTGAGTGAAAATGAATTGATGAAATGTTCAAAGAGTATTGAGTGTTGTGTTAGCACAAATTCACTAATCATCGGTTATTTCAAATTCTTCTTCTATGTGCCTTGTCCTTTCAGGACGTAGCTCATCATGGCCTTATGCATCTCCCTCTCCCTGATGGCTCTTGCCACACTTTTTCCTGTAACATCGTACAAACCCCGTTCTGTCATCCATCTTCTCAGGCCTTTTAAATATGTTATCTGATGTTTTTCTCTGTCTCTTTTTCCTCTTTCTGGCCTGTTAGTATCAGGTTATCCAAGACGGCATTTATTCAAACTGTACATCACAGTAGATCATGTGCTTTCTTCCAGTATCTGTAACTGAAGTACATTCCGCTGATTTACAAGATAAATATTAGCTTTTCGATGTTAAACAGATGTCTGCAACAAGGATTGGCCAACCGCCTTCCAGACTGGCAACAAAGTTTCACCCATTTACAGTTAGATCAACCAAATACAGAAAACAATTCTACTCAATTAGTTTCTTTTCTCGCACTTCCCGCCTGTGGAACTCCCTTCCATATACTTGATTTCCTGACGGCTACAACCTCCAGGAATCTATATGTCAAAACCCATCTCTTATCCACTCGATGCCAGTTCTTTCTACATCACCCTGTGTATACCTTGTTCTTTTCTTTTCTCTTTACCTTCGCAACTGTATTCACACCTGTGTTTCTATCCGTCTGTTGCCCTTTCTCTGACACCATTTCACTGGTCCGTCTTTCTCTTCATTCTGCTCTTGTTTAAACTTGTTCTTATGTAGCCCCCTGCACATCAGTGGCAGTATTGCTTTGGGTGAAGCGATTAAAAAAAATAAAAAAAACATAACCGCACACACACACACAGATATATATATATATATATAATAGTAAAAGAGGTAATAATTAAACTATCAGTCGGTTGTTCTAAAAAAATAGTGCTCAGTGAATAAACACAAGTACTGAATATGTAGCAAACCCAACAATATGTCTGAGAATTAATGTTCACCACTTACTTGCTACATAAGTTTCAACCAAACCTTTTTCACCATGCTATATATATATATATATCGTTTATAAACTCCGGGGTTTCGCTACTGTTCTCAATTGAAGAATCTATTATAGATTATAGCAAGAATTTCAGAATCTATTTACTCATTTACACGTAAAAAACTAAAGTATTATTTAACAGTCCATCCTATCTTATGCTTTTCACACATTTAATCATTAATACACTGTGTTAGACTCCTTGTAAACGTGTAGGACCTGATTACAAATATATTTTAATTTCCTGTTGCTAATAATATAGGAATTTTAAGTTTGTTTTTTTTTTCGCAGAATGACAGGGGAAGGATAGTGTGCAAGCTTTCAAAAATATGTGAATCTTGTTATTTGAAAATATTTTGAAATCTGAATATTACGATCTTAGCTGTTTATAGTATTCTCTTAAAAGACCCTATAAAACATGAGGAAATAACTAATCGACTTAGGAAGCATTTCTAAAATAAAATATAATATTCAAGACAAGGCAAGATTATTCCGAAAACTTCTCGCTTTACGTTAACCTAAATATAAATGGTAAATCTGCAGAAGTACACAATAATAGAAAGCTGTTAATTCAGATTTTACCTTTGTTTTGTTAATTATTTATAGTATCGCCGTCTTTAAATCAATCTAAAAATGAACGCGTCTGTCAGTTGCTGTTGGATGTGCTTTCAGCAATGAACTGAGCGAAAAAAAAAAACTAAAAATATTACGTCACCCACGTAATCTCTTATTCGGTCACAGTAAGTGTTCCAGCAACACTGTTACTTAGAATCAGTTTAATTTCCAGTATAATCAATTCAGGCACCCCCAGAACGTATCTATTCTTAATTTCGCTCGCAGGTTTGGAATGTTAATGTCCCACGATCACATGCAAAATCTTCAATAATTAAATGAATTCCTCTGTGACATCTTCTCATTTAAGTGTTAATAAGCTGTTACAAAACCTGTCTCCCTGCAGAATTGTATCTATCTATTCTGTTCGTTATTTTCGTAACAGCAATTTATAAAATTAAATATAACCGGGACAATGCCAAATAACCTTGCAACAGCAATTTTTCACGACCTGGGAAGTTGTATTTTAGTAACTCGTTTGTCCTCGTTTTAAATTTATTTTTCCGCATTTGTTCTTAATATAAATGCATTTTTTTTTTTGTGAAAGGAAAATTACAAAATACACAAGAACACTACTTATGACAATTTAAGGCTGCATAAACAAAGCGTAGCCCATTATCTAAGTAATGTTTACTCGTAGATCATTAGCTGTAAATTTGATCCTCACTAGGTGTATGCGATATTTTTTCAAGTATACACAAGTATATCAATGTTGGAATCCTTTCTCATGATGATATTTTTATAAAATGAGCTATGTCTTTGCCATCCTGTCCCATGTCGTTTTCGTAATTTTAGTCGGAGTTACACAAGGATACTTTGTATTATGTTAATAATATTCAAATCATCGGTACATACAGATATATTCGCTATTTAGTGGATATCAAGAGGCTTACTTAGCACAGCAGTAATTTGTAAAAAGATCACATTTATAGTACTAATTTCTATAGAATAGTTTACTTTTTTATTCGCCTTCCTCTCAGCCCTTTGCAGTAGTCGGTACTTACTGATATACCTTATGTTACAGATTTTTATACATAAACACTAAGAAAATAGATTAAGCTACAGTTATGTATAAATGTAAAACCACTTTTATAATACATACATCATGAAGACTTGAGCTAAAAACAAATAACGTTCCTACCGGCAGGACCACAACATTACTTACTTTCATCCTTCGTAAAATGATATCAAATTCTTTAACAACCCGACTGAATTCCCCAAAATCTTAGGTTGTAAATAAATTTTTCCTTAATTAAAAATAAGTAAATAAACATTTAAATAAATCAACAATACTTAACTAGATACCCGATGTCTTTATCGGCTGAGCCACCGTGTCCCTGCACACTTTATTTTTGCAAGCACTCGTTAGTTTTATTGTTGTAGAAAGCCTAATAATTCCTTCCTTTTCTCTTTCTTCTTTTTCCCGACTCCAATTGTAGTTGGTCGAGTCCATTCATAGCGTTTGGAGGTTGAATATAGTGTGTACCTCTTGATGAAAAAGATATTGTCAATGCCAAATGCTGATGGATGTGCGTGGTAATACACGAGCTTGCACACTCTGTTTGCTGCTTAATATCGTCAAACTTTGCTTTCTTTTCGGTTTTCTTAAACTTCTTTCTTTTCAGTTCGTTTGACTAAAGCTCCATTTTGTCTTATCGTCAGCCATCTTATTTCTTCACCTTCCTCTCTTGCGCCTCTTCCCTTTTAGACTCGCTATTTCATACTTAATGTGTTATTCTTTCATTTATTTTTTAGATTCATCTCTTTTTGATTTGTTATTTTTTTTCATACATTACTCCTGTTTTATCTTCATATCGTATCAGCTCGTCTTTTGTGAATACTTTCTGTTTGAATGTTTTTTTTGTTTTTTTTTAATCGTGTCACCCCAAGCAAGGCATTCCACTGCCACTATAGCGCAGTGGGTTACATAGAGCGATTGGGTATAGGAAATGTCAGAAGAAAGGTGGTAGACGACTTAGGCTGTACATAGGGAGCGTGTTGGAGAGAGTGGGTGTGAGTTAGTGTGTTAGGAGGTGTCTATTGACCTTACATTTAAACTCCTGGAGGTTGTAGCCGTCGGGGAAGCAAGCATGCGGTAGGGAATTCCACAGTCGGAAAGTGCGAGGAAAGAAGCAGTTGGAGTAGAAATTGCGGTTACATTTCATCAGTTTCACTGTAAAAGGGTGGGACCTAGTTGCCAATCTAGTATCTCGTGCAAATTCACATCTAGGGGGCACCAATGATTTAAGTTCGTCAGACCAGAAGCCATGAAAGTATTTATAAAAGAGGCACAGGGAAGCCACGTCACGCCGGTGAGAGAGATACTGCAGGCGGTCTGCCAAGTCGGTATCAATCACATTACAGATTCTTCGCTGTATTTTGTCAAGAACCCCGAGGACAACAGAAGGGGCACCCGACCAGATGTGGCAGCAGTATTCAATACACTGGTGGATGGTGGATTTATATAATTGCAGGATAGATTCAGGCGGAAAGAATAGTTATTTTTTTCATCTCTTTGGACAGTTTCTTCTCCCTTTTATTCATTTCTTTTTTTTTTTTTTTCTTACGCTATTTTTCTCTCTTATGCGCCATGTTCATTCAGGACAAAGGAAATCATGGCTTTCCATATCACTTGTCGCTCCTAATAAGCCTTCTCCTATTATCCCACACCATTTACCAGGTATGTAGCGTGTTTCTTTTCCTTGTCTCTTTCCCCCTCTATCCGTTCCGTGATCATGACGTTCTCCAAGCCTTCCGTGCTCATTCAGTCAGTAAAGAGCCATACGTGATACACGCTTAGGCGCTCATGTCTCGAAAGAGACATGACCTACTGGGCAGAAGATTATCTTGCAGGAGGTTGCTATTGCTTTCGGTGTCTATAGAACCCAATCTGTCCTATTATTTAACCCATAACTGGAGGGAAGAGACGGATTAATACCTTTCCCAAGGGTATTTGTGCTTAAGTGAATGCAAGGAATTAAACTAGAATTCGAACTAGGCACCCAGATTTTTCCTTCCGAGTCGATAACCACCGCACCCCAAAGCACATACTTCTCATTACATGTCCCAAAAACGTCAACTGTGTTTCCTTGATGTTAAGTATCAGTTTTCTTTTATGTCCATCTTTTCCAATCTTTTCTTCTATATTTTGTTCCTTTTTATATCCTTGTTGATATTCTTTTCTTCTTTTCTCGTTCTAGTCATCAAACATTCCTACCCGCCCCCATTTACTCATCGCACTCTTACTCTCTTCCGTTACATATTTCTTATTTCTACCTCCTCCACCTCCTTCCTATTTTCTTGCTTTCATTCTTTCTTTATTTTTTGTTCTCCATCTCTCCCTATTTAATTTCTTACGCTCTTTTTCTCTCAATCCTGCCATCATTTTTTAATTCTCTCTTCATAGTTACATTTTTGTTTTTGTTTTTTTGTTTTTTTGCACCCCTTCTCTACTTTTTAGAGCTCTTACGTCTCTCACTATGTGTATTTTTTTTTCGTTTTCCGTACTTTCTTTTTCTTATTCTTTTCTCTCTATACAATCTTTGGTCATTTTCTCCTATTTTTCCTTTCTTACTCTTTTACTTCTGCTTGTCTTCTTTTTTTTTTTTTTTTTAAACTTTCATTATCGTTTACGCATTCAAAATCCCAACGGTTTAATTTGTTCGCAACATTCTCTTCATTTTATCTTTTTTTTTTCTTTTAGAGAGGTTTGTTCTATTCTTTGCTACTAACACGATTATCAACACGCAAGTCTCTTCACTTTCTTCTATGCACTTCCTTCCATGAAATTGTTCCCCCCCCTTTCTTTTCCTAAGAAGTTTTGTTGTAACGCTCCGATTCTTTTATTATTCTCTTTCTAAACGTTACTCTTTATATCATTTCCAATAATTATCCCTTTTGCATTGTTAATTTTTCTAAGTAAGGTGTCTACTCTACACTTTCTTTGTTCGAATTCTTTCTGTATTTTCTTAGTGAAGGGTTTTACTTGACTCAATTTAACCGAAGTATACTGTGTAATTTACAGTAGGTAAGAAAAAAATGAGGTCGTAAATAAGCAGCATTTATGATAATGGTCTAACAGGAGGCTTAAATTACCTTACATATCCAAAGCAACTGTTCCATTCCCCCACCTCTCTCTCTGTGTTGCCCTTCCTGTCCGTTCGTCTGTCTGACAGTTAACATATTGGTTGTCTTCGAATCAGTCAATGCACGTCATTCAAATATTTAACCTCTTTACTGTCTATTCGTTAGCTTATCCCTTTCCTACGAAATGTTCTTCTCTTTTTCTTTTGAATGTATTGATAATTTATATTAAGCTACACCGCTGTCAAGTCTGTCAAAGTATGTTTCTTTACTACACACATACACGTATATATATATATATATATATATATATATATACATCAAATGAGTCGAGTGTTCAATATCCGTACTTTTAACTTTAATATAACGATAAATACCGATTTAAAATGTGTAAAATGATTTAAAATACCATGACTAGGACATCATGAATTTATCGGTGGAGACGATATCAGATCGCGGAATGTACTTGTAAGCCATACCACAAGTTCATTCAAGCTGTGTGAGTAAAATCGGGTAAGGATAACCCTTTTGAAGCCGTCGATGCATGTGTTAGCTCGAAATCGTGACTGAGGGTTTGTGTGAGCTGGGTCATGTTTAGAATGTTGATAACGTTGTCTATCCCAGAAACTAAGATTCGCTTAGCATAGTTTCAGTATAAACCAAAGATAAATTAGAGGGGCGTCCTCGGATACGACAGGTCGTCCATATCTCTAGTAGGGTAAGTTGGGCAACGTCTGTGAGAAAAAAGCACCATGACGCAAATCACGCCCCCAGAAATTTG
This sequence comes from Ascarosepion bandense, assembly GCA_037127315.1. Taxonomy (NCBI): domain Eukaryota; kingdom Metazoa; phylum Mollusca; class Cephalopoda; order Sepiida; family Sepiidae; genus Ascarosepion; species Ascarosepion bandense. Next base: position 517,554 of record JBBBDQ010029185.1, on the reverse strand, counting down.
GGAACGGTGAGTTCGATTCCCCGCCGGCATACAGATATATATAGTTAGGATGTGCCTTGTGGTGCAGTGGATATCGACTCGAAACAATAAATCAGGGTGCCGAGGTCGAATTCCAGTAGGGTTCCTTAAATTCACTTACGTGCAAATGTCCTTGGGAAAGGAATTAATCCGTCTCTTCCCTCCAGGTATGGGTTAAATAACAGGATAGTTTGGGTTCTATAGCCTTGGCTGGCAGCCAGTCTACCGCAGAAAGCAATGGCAACCTAATGCGGGATAATCTTCTGCCAAGATAGTTTTGTCTCTTCTGAGACATGATCACCGAAAGCGTGTATCACGTATGGCACTTAACTGACTGACTGAAAATATAATACGTCTGCATGAATAAAAATAAATAAGATCTGCGTTAATACAAGAATACAGAATTTAAATGGACCCACAAGAAATAGTTGAACTGATCTCACTAAATAGATTGCCTATTCTCTCGTACGCGACGGCTTAATTTGAGGTAAAAAGTAATCGCTTATTTTCTAATTAATTAAAAGAGTAGAAACTGAGTAATAATCAGTTTATCCCAATTTTGATAATAAGCTCAATATGGTAGAAAGCAATAAATCACTAACGTTTTTAAATATTTTTCTCATTGAATCAAGCGAATTTATTTGTACACACAAACAACAAATGTAATAAAATTTTTGAAAAAATAATTATATTAATATACGCGTAAACGTAGACTTGAATGGACATAGATTCATAGATAGATAGATAGAATACTGTTGTCATATTTGTTCGAATCAGTGTTATCGACAGGCTCCAAAGGAGAATCTGTAATGTGATCGGTCCCGACCTGGTAGATCGACTCCGGCCATTTTTACATCGGTGTAATGTGGCTTCCTACTGTCACTTCTATAAACATTTTCATGACTTCTGCTCTGACGAACTTAGGACACTGCTGCCCCCTCCACAGGAACTTTCTCGTGTAACCAGACTGGCACCCTTTTAACTTTACATCAACCAAATGCAGGCGACAATTATACTTTATAGATTCTTTTCTCGCGCTTCCCGCCTGTGGAACTCCCTTCTATATACTTTCTTTCCTGACTGTTACAACCTCCAGGAATTTAAATGTAAAGTCAATTCCCATCTCTTATCCACATATCTCCAGTCCTCTCTACATTACCACTTTGTATCTTGTTCTTTTCTTTTCTCTCTGCCTTAGAAACTGTCTTCACATCCTTCTCTTGCCCTTTCTCTTTCAAGCTCTGTCGCTGGTTCGTCTTTCTCTTCACTCTCCTCCTGTCTAAAACTTTAACTCTATTATGTTGTGCCTTTAACTCTCTTATGCAGTGCCGGTACCTCCTTGTTTGTGGCGAAATGTAAAAAAAAATATAGATAGATAGATAAATTTGAATAGGCTGAAATATGTACACAGAATATGGATTGACTAAGATAGATATAGACTGAGAGAGATAGATAGATAGATAGATAGATAGATAGAGATGAATATGAATAGGCTGAAATATGTACACAGAATATGGATAGAGTAAGATATATATAAATAGACATAGATAGCTAGGTAGGTAGATAGAGATAAATATGAATAGGTTGAAATATGTACACACGGTATGGATAGACTATCATAGATATGAATAGTCTGAGATAGATATAGATAGATATTTTTAAGCTTATCTTTCTTTCCATGAGACCAGTTTTCGAATTTCACCAGGCATGACTTTAAGGAGTTGATTCTTACTTATATGACTGTTTGCAAAACCAATGGTATGTATATGAAAACTTGCCACAGGTTGATCCATAAATAAGATATTGGGCAAATAACTATCAGTTTAGGATGTGCGTTGTGGTGCTGTAGACATCGACTCGGAACGACAAATCGGGGAGCCAAGTTCGAATTCCAGTGAAATTCCTTGGATCCATTTGCGCACTAATACTCTTCGGAATGGTATTAATCCGTCTCTTCCATCCAGTTACGGATTAAGTAACAGGACAGACTGGGTTCTATAGCCTTGGCTGCCAACCAGTCTGCCGCAGAAAAAATAGCAACCTACTGCGGGATAATCTTCTGCCAAGTCAGTCATGTCCCTTTCGTGGCATGATCGCCTAAATCGTGTATCACGTATGGCATTTAACTGAGTGACTGAAACGATCAGTAGATTTTTTTATTATTGTAAAAGTTACTCGAGGTCCTCTCCAAAACTTTCACCTTCTGTAAAAATCAACGTTAAGTCATTTTTCGATTGGTGTTTTGGGTGCCCAAAATCTATAAAAAGATCCGATGTCCGTTAAGAAGGGAATGAAAGAGGAAGGTGTCATTACGGTGAAATGAAAACACAAATCCTGTTTGAAAAAAAAGTTGTTATCAAATCACCCAAAGCAAAGCAGTTTACTGCCACTGGTGTGCAGGTGTTTACATAGGAGGGAAGTTATGAGAAAGATTGGGAGGTTATAAGGGATGTTAGGAATTGGGTAAGAGAAGGATGAGAATATTTATGAGAGTGTAGTAGGAGAAAGGAGCATGAGAGAGAATATGCAAGTCAATGAGATAGAAGATGACTATTGACTTTACACTTAAATTCTTGGAGGTTGTAGCAGTCGGGAAAGAAAGTAAACGGAAGGGAAATCCTCAGGCTGGAAGTACAAAAGAAGCTGTTGGAATAGAATCTGCGTTTACATTTTATTTGTTTGACAGTAATATAGTAGGACCTAGTTGCTAATCTTGTAGCTCGAGAAAATTCATACATAGATGGCACTAGAGTGTTAAGTTCATCGGAGCAGAACCGTGAAAGTATTTGTAAAAGAGACACATTACGACGGTGAGAAAATGACTGTATCTGAGCTGCCCAGTCAGGATTGATCACATTACAGATTCTCCGTTGGATTTGGTCAAGGAACCCTTTGGTAGATAGCAGGGGCACTCGACCAGATTTGGCATCAGTATTCATTGTACTGGCTGTACTGCTTTTCTATTCACGTATTCATTTGAGCCGCCGGGATGTCGATGTTGCTTGTAACAACTTCGGCACTTCTTCCACGACAGACTAACAGATCAAATCTTCCCATAGAATATCGAGAACTACGATTAAATATCTCTTGTTTTAAAATTGTATCTCACAACACTCCGACGGTAGAGTATCACCTATCACCTATCACCTATCACCTATCACCTATCACCTATCACCTATCACCTATCACCTAACTACCCATCTCTACTTCACTACATGTGGCCTCCTTAACTTTCTCAACTCCACCAACGACCCAAGTAGTGGCTTGAAAAACTGGCAGTTGGCCAATTTACATTTATTAATTAAAATATTGATTTCGATTTTCTTTTAGTTGCTTGAGGGTGTTCTGTTTGAAGAATTTGCTTCGGGATTTTACTGTCTTCTCTTTTTATCTGATGTGAAATTTCAAGAAAGAGGTTGATAATTTCTCTCCACAATATCCTATCACTTGTTGCTCTTTGATTGTTTGTTCGTTTGCCAAGCGTCTCGCCTCTCGTTCCTCCAGAGATTCAAACAAATATTATCTTTAAGACAATTCGTCTCTGTGCTGGTAAATAAAAATTCTACTGTATAAAAAAAAAAGATATCGGGAATTTCTTTTTAATATTTGTATAACATTTTATGTAATAAGAAATAACTTTTTATTTGAAAGGCATCCACACACACACATATATATATATATATATATATATATATATATATTTGTTTGAGTATTATTTTAAATCGATAATCGTATTTGAGTAGATATTTTGTTTTTTACTAAAAAGTATATATATAATATTGTTTAATTTAAAAATAGGTAATTACTGAAATATGCGGATTTAGTCAAAATAACCTTTAAACAAATTTGTCGCATTTTATTCCACTTCGTTAATATTCGGAACTTTCTGTAATACATATTACTTATTTATATGTATAATGGAGAAACTTGAGCTGTTACCATGGATATCTCCAAATCACTTGATAAGGTCTGGCAAGCGGGTTTTCTGTCCGAGATATAGGGTTGTGGTATCACTAGACACGAGACATGAAGGTCATTTGAACGGAAACACGTCCAGATCCTATTACACGAACGCAGGTGTCTCTCAAAATTCTAACCTAGGCCCGACACTCTCCCTGATGTGATAAAATCTTAAATAGGTATTTACGCTGACGGCACTAACATTTACTCTTGTCTGAGTAAGAAATCTATCAAGGCCGACAAAGAAAACCTCGCTGTGGTTCTTCAGAAGGGCCTCCAATTTGTGATGAAATGAAATAAGAAATGGTTCGTAAATTTTAATACTAAAACGAAGCTGCTCTTTGTCAACCACCATAAACTGTCTCTTCTGCCCCAGTCAGCATGGATCAAGCTAGACTCCCCGAAAGCAATTCCTTGAGCCTCCTCCACCTCACTGTATCAGCCGACCTCAAGTGGAACGATTAAAATTTACGATTTTTCTTGCCTGAGTCCATCATGCACAATTACAAATCAACCATTCGCCCATGAATTGAATGCTGTTGCCATATATGGTCAGGCGCCCAAGCTATTCATTTTGTGGTTCTCGACAATCTCCAGAAGATAATCTGCAATGTAATCGTTCCCGACCTGGAAGCTGGACTTCAAACACTTTCTCACCGGTAGAATGTGGCTTCCCTCTCTCTCGCTCTCTCTTCTGCAAATATTTTCTTGACTTTTGCTCCGACGAGCTTAGCTCCCTGTTGCCCTCTCTACAAGACTGGCAACAAGGTCTCACCTATTTACAGTCAGAAATCTATATGCAGCCTCCACTTTTACTCCTCAGCGTCTTTTCTCGCACCTCCCGCCTGTTGAATTTCTATCCGTATACTTGCTTTCCTGATAGGTACAATCTCCCAGAATTTAATTGAAACGTCAATAACCATCACTTATTCCCTGAACTCTCACACTTATCCTAATCTTTTCCCAACATCCCCTTAATCTTGTTCTTTCACTCTAATCTCTCACAACTCACTTCACACCAGTATTCTTTTCTTGCTCATTCTCTGACACCCCCAAGTAACCGGTTCTTCCTTCTCTTTGGTCTCCACCTATGTAACCATTCACTCACTTATGTAAACCCCACGTCCACCAGTGGCAGTACTGCCTAGCTTGGGTGACATTATTAATATATAGGTTCCTCCAGTTCAGTAACTGTTACCGTTCTTTCCGGGATCGGTGAAGGTTTTTTTCCTAAGATTTATGTGAAGATATACGGAAGGTTAAATTCTTGATTATGTCATTACTTTTCTTTTCAAGTTATATGCTTTCTATTTTAGTTTTTGTCCCTGTTAGTAGCCTTCCAGTAATGAAGATTCCTGCAATTTTAACATTTTTTTTTCTGTTTTGATTCACAATATTCACGCCAGTTGAAAATGTTGAAAAAATTAAGTTTTTTTTTTTTTTTTTTACCTAGATTAGGTTTACTACTCAAAGTGCAATTTTAACCATTGGTTTTAGAATGTTGTTTTATAAAGCTGACAGTTTAGATATTTCGGAACGGATTTAGCCTAACGCATGACATCCATATACAAGTTTTGATTTGACGAGGCTATTTAAGAACATGACGTTTCAGATCGATGTATTTGTTTTGTAGAAATCTTGTAATGTTGGGCAAAATTACCTCTTGCGAAACCTTCAGTACAATCAATTTTCATTTTCTCTTATACTGAATTTCTTACAACTGATCCATATACCGTGGGTTTAGTATTTATTACGTGCAAAAAAAAAAAAAAAAAAACAACGTTTATCTCTAATTGCTGACTAGTTCTTTGTGGTTAGAAAAAAATGGCGCCCATTTTCTCCGAAAATATTAGCACTACATTTTTCATTTATGATTAATCTATTCCTATAAAAATGTTTTTATGAAGATTTAGAAAATATTAATTACAGATAACATTACACTGATTGGGGATTTGTTGCAAATGAGCTATACGTGTTGTATATATATTCCTCGAAAAAATATTAACCATGGCTCTGACTACGAACACGCATAATTAAAGATTGGTTTTCTTTGACGATATTTTGCAAGATAATTTTATAAGGATACTTGGAAGAAATGAAAATTTAGCATGCGTTTTTGATACTGGAATAAGTGATAGATTTGTTTTTTTACAACTCACCAAACTTTGTAGGTTGGGAACATGGATGTGGTGTAATTATTAAGCAATCTTGTTTCGTTTGAGCAATTATAACTAAATAGTGCTCCATGATATTGGCCTTTTGACATAACTAAGCTTTAATTGGTGAATTATTATAACTTGGCACCTTAAAACGGTGTAATATTTAGCAAGGTTGTTATGCTAGATTGAACTAATTGTGGGTCGTATTTAATCGTCATTGGCTACGTTATAAATTCGGCCTTGTGTAACGTCTAAGCTATGCTTAGTAAATCTCTTGGTCTCTTCGACTTAGTGTAATGGTTATCCAGCTTGTCATTCACGATCAGTTGTGACTGAATAGTGAGTTAGATTCTAACTGGGTCCTCTCTGCGTTTGGGTTAGTGTTAAATCTACGTTATGCATAGTAAATCACTGTCAATATTTGTTTAATTACAACTGAAATATTTTTTCGATTGTAAAATTAATTTTTTTTCCTACTGATTATTGAAAAAAACATTTTCTTTAGATTTTTTACTGTGAAGTCATATTTATTCCATAGCTGGGGAATGAGAAAAAGAAAAAAATAACCTTTTCTAAGTGTATTTGCGCGTATATATATGCAATGATTAAGATATAATTTGAACAGATTCATTCTTTAAAATTCTAAATTGTCCCTTGATGAAGAAATGTTTATAATCACAAGATAATTCTGCAATGAAAATATTTGAACTAAAAACTTGACAAGGATTCAACTTTATATTAATTTAGTATTTCCAAGATTACGATATCGCTCTGCAGTGTAGAGAGGCGGTTTTCTGAAATCCATGCAAAATAAGTAAATCTATAATGTATCTCCAATTATGACAGCTTCTTCAAAATACGAAAATCAAAAAACTGTACCAATCTTTGGCCACTAACGGGAAATAAACTCGATAATACAATAGGTTAGAGGCCGGGGGTTAAAAACCCAACATAACTTGAACAAATGTAGATACATTTGACCAAATCAATAAAGTAAGCTTTTACCTAACTTTGAAATTACAATTACTTTTTAATTAAGAAAGGTAATAAAAAAAGAAAGCAAAATCGTTTTGGAGGAGTTACATTTATCAAAAGCAGGGCCTTCCATTATGTTTATCAAATTGGCCTTATGCCAAACATAAATGAACTATAGCAATTGATAGAACTGAAGGTGCAAATTATTTAAAAGGCACCAAAGAATAAAAAACATCTCTTCCTTTTATAATAAAATAATTTACTCATCATATTTTAATAATAAAAATTTATAATTGAGTGTAAAAAGTTCATCGGAAAGTTTTTTCTGCAACAATATTTCTAAATTTTTCTTTTATTGAACAAAGCAGGAAATGTTTTTGAGGAATCTTTTATTGTAATTGTTTATGCATGCACGAATTCCACGTTGATTTTTTTGTTCCTCTCTTTTTCGTTATTGTTGTTGCTTACAAGTTTTGAGGGAAATAAATGTTAAAGTGAAAAGGAGAGAACTTGCTATGATAAATTAGTCGTCTGATATTTGAAAGCTAATACAGATAACTCTTCACTGCTTTCTTTTGTTGCAAGAGGGAAAATGAGTGGGTGAGAAAATACGTGTCAGACGTCCAGCCAAGAGTCGAGATTCTCTAAAGGGGTAATTCAAAATTAATGCGTATATATGAGTTTTAAAAACAAACAAAATGATAAATTTTGTATATTTTTGGTGTCCTTTGGTTGGTAAATAAATAAATTGTATCTTTCCTCTTTGGTTTTCTACTACGTCTGTAAATAGAAATTAAACATGTACTAGAAATCTTGTCTGGTGCTCTAGGTATATATATTTATAGATTCTTGATAAAATACAACTTATCTGAACCCGGTATCTCATCTTTTGTCAGTTTGCAATCGTAGTAACATAGTTTTGCTGTGACTTTTATACAAATATTTGCATGGCAATTGTTCTGATGTGCTTCCTTTTGGTTACTTGATTTTATGTGCTTAAGCGCAGTACTAAATTAGTGGCCATTTGAAATGGATATACGCAACCATAATTACTATGTTATCATTTCTTGCTTATGAAATGCTTGCTCTTCTGTGTTTTTTGCTTCCAGTCAATTTGAAAATTTAAATACAATATCAGTAATTATCTTCTGTCTTTTTATTTATTGTCCTTTTATTTTTCTCTCTGCTTAATATTGTCTAATATTTTTCATATTCTTAGAAATCCCCTCTTTTCTTAGCGGTTTCTTTGCCTTGCTTGTGTTGCAATGATTAAAAATTGTTAATTTAAAAATGACTGAATTTAAATTAAATATACACACTTTTCTTGATAACAAAATCAACTAAAAGAAATAGACAAAAGGCACCTAAAGATAAGCGTAGACAAATTTAGCAAGGTGTGTAATACTCAGTTATAATTTGAGTATAATACGTAGAACTAATCTAAAACACATAACCTCAGCTCACCTGTAAATACTATAACATAGCCAAATATTAGTTAATATGTCACGGTATTCCTTTTTAAAAATGTTGATGCACAATAACTAAAAGATTAAATAAGCTCATGGCGAACTCTATGGTAATAAAATATCCGAAGAAATTCTCCTGTCGCAACTTTAATACTTGAGCTTAAAAACTTTAACAAAACATTCAAAAACAATCACAAATATAAATGCTAGAAATTAATTTAATACGCAAGTGGATACAAATAAAAATATATCAAGTAGAAATTTTTTTTTCCACCGAAATAGTCGTAAAACATTTCTAGCTTTCTTAGTTTAATTCATTTAATCAATTGAACTAAGTAGTATCTTTGATATGAATGGTTTATTTGTCGACGAGATCAAAAAGGAAGTGCATAATAGATGTACTGTCAAGGGTCAAGGTTAATTATAAGATTTTTGGACCATTGTTTGCAAACATATACACAATATATTTCATATTAAAATCCGTACATTTGCCTTGATAACATCCATCAAAGATCGAAATTCCTCGGATCAGAAAATTTATTTTTGACTTACATGTGTGTGTGTTAAACTTTTGGACATAGGGCGGTTGAATATCGCAAAATATAATAACCCTGGCAGTTACTTATCAAATGGTTCAGAGTAGAATTGTCAGCTTGTCTAAATGAACAACTCTCAATTCAAAATTAATAGGCAACTTAATAAATACATGCTTGCTATAACCAGTCACACTTAACGTGATGAAGTTGTAATCATGACTGTTTAAGTTTTGGCTATATATTTCAAGAAAAAAATCTAATGTTATTAAGAGGGGATGAAGAATCAATTGGTTATAAGTATAAGATTATGAGTGATAATCCAATATTTAATACAGTGTGTGAGAAACCTGTAGGAGTGGATAGATTCGACTGTCACCCAGTTTAAGCTCATTTCCATTTTTTTAACAGAAATAGGAATTTAGAGTTGTTTCCTGTTTAGAAGGGGATTTCCGTTTTGTATTCCGAATACTTGATCATTCCTAAGTGCAAAAAACTAACCTTATACTTTGAGCGGTACTTTTGCCTTATATTGATTTAACGTCAGTCACAAAAACAGATAAATTTGAAAAGGTAAAACTACGTGATGCACCGAGAACGTCCGCTGCTTTCGGCCGCATTGGGTTAGAATGAAAGTGCAATTGGGTGTAAGGGAAATTTTTTAGGATCTCTGAAGAAGCATATTTCTTGTACACAGTTTTGTCTTTCATTAAAAGTTAAAGAATCCGAGGGCAGGAGTAATCGATGTCAACCGCGTCGTTTATAATTGTGCCAATCTACTTATTATCTTCACATTAGTTTCAGAATCTTTTAATCAATCTACAAACAAACAAATATAAATGTGTGTAATACATATGTATATATATATATATATATATATATATATATATATATATATATATATAAACATATCATCCCGAGCAAGGTGGTAACGCTACTGATGTTCAGGGGGCTACGCAAGAGTGAAAAGATTTGGAAAAGAGAAAGCCGGAAACCACATCCTAAACAGGGAACAAGGGATGAGCCTCTACACCTGTACAATAGACGTGGGTAGAGTGTGAACCGGGTGAATGTTTAGTCTATCTACTCTAATTGAAAAAAAAAATAAGAAGGAAAATTTATTGTAAGGTACAAAACATTAAAAACAGTGTTAAATATAATAATCAAGAAATGAATATATATATATATATATATGTATTATTAAGTATCTTTTATTTTCAGTTCTATGTAGAATATATATGTTTGCGCATGTAAACATATATATTTCAATATATTTTGAAATCCAATGTTTCAGTCTCAACATTGTAACATACGTAAATATTTGTCTGCAATAGATTTCCACCCTAATTTGAATTCTATTGACATTCTAATTCTTCTGAATATTGATTTTGTCATTGTGTTTTTTTTTTTCATGATCCCCGTCATATTGTCTTCAATTTTATTACATCTTACTTTAATTATTAAATCAAAACATATTATAAGAAAAAATTTAAAACGATTAAATGATTTTTTTAACATGATCTTTGATCGATACCCGTATTTAAGTAGATATACTGTACATAATAAAAAAGTTTTATATATTTATTTCTACCGGCCTTAATATTTACGATAAGTTGCTGACCATGGTCGAGAGATCTAAGACGCGCCACATCATATGGTGGTTTTCCTATGTGAATAGGAGTCGTAGATTCCAATTCTGCCGAATGACACACATTATTGTAAGAAAAGTTTATCGTAAATAATCGTACCGGTACAAATAAATATATATGTAATGTGTTTCAGTAAATATACACGTATACATATATATGTATTTATACATATATATGCGGATTTCTGTATGTATATATGCAAGTAAAACATGCATATATACACACATATATATCTTTGTATTTATGTACATATATATTTTATTTACTTATATATATATAACATATATAAATATATAAGCCCATACATATATATGGTCATACATACATAAATATATATGTATATACATTTATATATAATTATTAGTATACAACAATATATATATATATATATATATATATATATATACGTTTATATATTTTAAAAATATATATATGGACATATACGTATATAAATATATAAACATATGCATAAGTATATACATATATATATATATATATATATATGTGTGTTTATATTTCTGTTTATATATATGTATGTTCATATGTATAGACAAAAATTCTTTAACATTTGTGTAATTTTTTTTATTAAGTTTGTTCTAAGCTTTCGGATCACATCAAATTTTGGAAATATACACATTTTTACTTGGATTTACAGAGATATTTTTGCGTTGTCATGCATATGTATTATGTATATATAATTCATACTTAATTATATAGTGGCCATTGACGCATTTCATGCATCTTGTATTTTTTTATAAACACATTGTATTTATATAGGTTAAAATAATTATATATATTCTCCATGTCTTACATCATCACTCACCTTGCTTTTGTTTGTGACTATTGCCTGATTTTTATCTCAAGAGAGTAATTTTGCGATGCTCAATTGTTCATTAATCCCATGTTTGTTCTGACATGTATAATGATTTTTGCCTTGTCTTGTAATTATTACTTCGCTGGACAATACCAGTTCAACGGCTTTCTTGCGTAGTCATAAATAATAATTTGTTTTCCTATCGTTCTTAATCTTTAAATAATATATACCAGAAAATTCTAGCAAAAAATATTCATAGCATCGCCCGTAACATAATCTATTATATTTTCATTAATGTTTTCTATGCTGGTTAGTTCATCTTTAATACGATAGGCCGTTTCTGCTTATTTACTAAAGAAATATTTCTGTCCCAATCCAGCTTATCAGATTAGGTTATACGAAACATATTTTGATTTATCTGAACGCCTATCGTTTCTAACGTTTGATACAATTATCTATTTGAATATGACAATCTGATAGTCATAAAAACCATGTCAATATATCCCAGTTGGAATACATTTCAGCTAAAACGTATCTGATATCGGCCTCTATTTTAAAGCGAAACTAAGATAGATTTAAAACATTATCATCACTCAATGGCATTTTATTCAACGGTGAATGTCCTGTTATTTCATTTACGATTATTCAGTAGTATTAAATCTCGAAACCAAATGCACAAATAAGTCATTACACGTAAGCAAAATGCTCTTTCAAAGATATTTTTTATTTTCCTAATGGAATATTTGCCCTTATACTTCCAAGATTTTTATCTAAACTCGTAATGAAGTTCGTCTTGAATGAGCATGCCTCCACATCCTGCCGCAAGAATGCTGGTGTCCTCCATGGCTCTATCGTAGACCCGACGCACTTTCTGATTTTCATAAATGATTAACCAAACATCATTTGATCAAATCCCAAAAATGCATCTCCGGAGATGACACCACTTACTCATGTCTCAGTAAGGAAAAATGGCAAGGCGGACATCATTACCTCGCTGCTGATCCTGAGAAGGACTTTCACTCAGTGGATAAGAAGTGGTTTGTAAATTTCAATGCTTCTAAAACGAGGCTTCTCTCAACCATCACAAGTAATCTCTCCTCGACCCCCATAAACATGGACCAAGAGAGACTCCCTGAAAGCAATACACTGCGCCTCCTTTTACATGTCCTGTCTTCCGACCTCACGTGGAATTATTACATTGAATCAATAGCTGAATCTACTGCTAGGAAGGTTAGGTCAATGTATCGGGCCAGGAATTTTTTTTCTGCCTGAATGCATCTTGCACATATAAAATCAACCATCCAACAGTGCATAGAATTCTGTTTTCATATCTGGTCAGGCACCCCTGCTGTTCATTGTGGGATTCTCGACAGGCTCCAAAGGACCCCAGCCACTTTCTCACCGGTGGAATGTGGCTTCCCTCTGTCTCTCCTACAAATATTTTCATGACTTCTGCTCCGACGAACTTAGTTCCCTGATGATCCCTCCTCATGAATTTACTCTTGCATCCAGACTGACAACAAGGTCCCACACACATTCAGTTAAATCAACCCAATTACAAACGATAACTCCATTCCAGCAGCTTCCTTTTTCAAACTTACCTCCTGTGAAACTCCCTTCTACATACTTGCTTTCCTGACCGCTACATCCTCCTGGAGTGTAAATGCAATAACAATTCCCATCTCTTATCCACTTGATTCCAGTCCTTTCTACTTCACCCTGTGTATCTTTTTCTTTTCCTTTTTCTCTAACTTTGCAAACTGTCTTTTCCCATACCTGCCTTTTCTCTGACACCCCCAATAACTGCGGTAACGCCTTGTTTGGAGTAAAACGATTAAAAACATATATATAATAAAACCATATATTTCATGCCTATAAACGTCTAGAACATTCAAGGTTTTATAAAATTCCCTATTATAATTCAATTTTAGGTTACACATGCTAAATTATTAAATTAGTAAATAATTCAAATTTAGAAATATATGTCCATGTCTGTATACAAAAATACATACAGGATTTGTGTGTATAGACGACAGGATATATGACGAAAATCGGAAGACGTCTAAGAAAAGAAATAGATGAAAATCAGAAATTACGTAAAGCCCCAGGAAAATAATATTAGAAGTAAATCGAATAGCAATATCAAATCACGTATATAGCAGTTAATACTTGGCAAAAAAATTGGAGTGAAGCCCATGTGGTTCTGCCGTCGAATACTGACAATATCAAAGAGAGTACATGTAACAATGATTCTTAAGAAAAGTTAGTAATACATGTTATTCTATACTTACAAGAAAACAGGCACACTCACACAAATATATATGGATAATTATTCCTTGAAATATATAAATTAAGAGGTAATCAGAAAGATTAATTAAAAACTGATGCACCAACAATGTAACTAATTTTCATCAACGACCTTCCATTCTAAACTCGGTAACTATCCTGGTAGTACAATTATTAACTCCGGTCACAACTGAAAGTCTGTTCAGTTTGATAAAATCAGATTTGTCTGAAAAAAGACCCCAATCTAATGTTAACTGGCCCAAGGAATGGCTTGCTAATTTTAACGCCTCCAAAAGAAAACAGTTCTTCTAATTGTTTTTCCATCGGCATGGCTGATGCTAAACACCACGAGAGTAACACATTGTTTCTTCTTGGACTAACGTAGTAGAAAAATTATTTTGAATCATTTACTAGGTCTTTTGTAAAGAATGCTGAGTCACCGTTTGGTTCTAGACATTTCTCTCGCCTTACATATTTATAAGTTAACTATTTTTATTTGCGTCGAATCTTACAACAAAATCTGATATGGTGTTCCTGTAATACATTTAGAAATTCTTGATAAAATCTAAAGAAGAATCCGCAATGTTAATAATCATAACCTAGCATTTTGGCGTAAACCATTTTCCACTGCCATAATTTCCAATTGCCTTTTCTACAAATTAAACATTTTGCATTGAATGGTTAGACAAAACTAAGTTCTATGCTAATTGTTTCTTCGCACTTCTTGCTTGAAGAAAGCCCTTTCAATTACTTGCTTTCCAGTAAAATGTGAAATTTACATGCGATGTCAATTGTTAACTTCTATATTCTTAATTCATGTGCTTTTACTGGTCTCTCTCTCCTTAAAAATATTATATATTTTCTCGTATTCTTACGCATTCAGTAACGCCTTGCTTCTTAGTTACTGTATTGCTTTGATTTAAGTGAAATGAACAAGATATTTTTGAGAATACCTTCGACATTTAAAATATTTTTGGTTCGCATTTTTTTCAGTAATGAGGTAAGAGTAGAACGGGAATTCGGAAAATAAACCCTTGTGCAAATTAATTGAAACAAAACGAATAATGTCTTCCTATTGTCTTTCAAACTTTCCCTGAACACGAATACGTCGTCGCTTCACGTTGAATTTCTCTTCCGACAGCATTCTCTTTTACGTTTTGGATTGATGGTTCCTTTCTTCACCTTTCATCAGACAACCCGAAAATAGATTCATATTACTGCATACGACTGCAATTAAACTAATATGAGAAAATATTTGAATCGATTACACTCAGTCATTCCAGTAGGTCTAAAACTGACCGTGTGGTGAAAGAAAGGAAACGAAAGCAGCTGTTTCATTAATTTGAACAAAGGTGTACAAATTACAACTCAGTACAAAAAATATCTTATAAAAAATCTGTATAAAATATCACGGTTACAAAATACACATTAAATAGCCGATAAAAATCACTCATAAAAAAGTAGACATTAAATATAACAGAAAAGGCAATTCATTTGTAAATATCCATGAAATCAAGTAAAAGAAAAAAAAGTTAATCACGCAATACACCCCAGCTGATTCAGAACGATTTGCAAAATTAAAAGTTAAATTTCTTCCATAAACGCGTGAAAGAAAAAAGAAACAAAAAAAAAAAGAAAACATTAACATACCAACCAATTAGTTAAGTGTTATAGGTGATACACGCTTTGGGCGATCATGTCTCTTTCGAGACATGACTGACTGGGCAGAAGATTATCCCGCAGTAGTGTGCCATTACTTTCTGCGGTAGACTGGTTAACAGCTAAGGCTATAAACCCAATATGTCCTGTTATTTGACCCATAGCTGGAGGAAAGGGGCGAATTAATACCTTTCCCAAGGGTATTTATGCGTAAGTGAATGCTAGGAATTCAACTGGAATTCGAACTCGACTCCCTGATTTTTCGTTCCGAACCGATAACAACTGCACCAGTACAGATCATAAATGTACGGTTTATATATTTCAATGCAAGAGCTATTCATAAGACAAATACATGAGCCAAACTATAAGATAATGGCCCGATAAAAAAAGGCATGTAGTTTTCTCGATAGATCAACTATGATTAAGCAACGAGTTCGATCCTCACTAGATGCATTGCATACTCTTGCCATATCTGCTTGGATGCTACTGCTATTTATCTTGAGGTTCTCTGAAAATTCCAAAGGAGGATCTGCAGTTTAACCGATCCTGACTTCAGTCACTTTCTCACCAAAAGGATATGGCTTCTCTGTGTGTTTTTGTAAAAATATTTTCACGACTTCTGCATTGATTAGCTTAATTCCATTTGACCACGAATGCATAAAATTACTCGCGCTACTTGATTGGTATTAGGTCTCACCTGTTTACCGTGAAAATAGTCAAATATAACCGCCACTTCTGCTCTAACAATATTTTTTCTTGCGCTTCCTGTCAGTGGAACTAACTTCCGTACCCTTATTTCCCTGATGGCTACGATCTCCAAAAATTTAAATGAAACGCCAACGGCCATTACTTGTATACTTTATTCCCATCATTCCTTTGTCTATTCTTTGACTGTACCTATATCTTTTTACCCCACTTTTCTCCCCACACAGTAACCTTTAGAGAACCAGGGGTAGTACTTTCTTGCATGGATAAAACGATTGATAAAACCAAAACAAAACAGAAACATACCCATTTACTTTTTATATAATTGCATAATATAAAATCATAAAGTAATTATACTCCTTGTAAATTAGAGAATAGTAAAGTATAACGATATATTAGTCTGCTATTTAGTGACTGTTATCGTTGCCTCGCATGTTTTATGTCAACACAAGATATAATAATTTTGACGGTGGATTTCTTTGTTAACGTCCATGTAAACTCTCTGAAGTTGATACATGTGAGTCGAAGGCTTAGATCCAGCAAAATAAAAAAATTTCTAAATGTTAGATTTTTTTGTCTTTATTTTCATCTGAAATTAAAGCCAAAATGCAATATTTAGAAAGGGCTCATGATTAAGCATAATTGATATTCAGTTTGTTTTTATTTAACTATATATTTAGAAAAAATACACACACACACACACACATATATATATATATATATGCGTGTGCGTATGTAGATATAGAATATTATGATATGCAATATTTAGAGATTAAAGTGCTCTATATCAGCGATAGTATAAATATAAATGTGAACATTGAAGACAACACCCAGAAGTGACAATCTGTTTCATGCTTAACGCAATCATGACGGTGTAGTATTTATTTTTGTATGATTACGAAAATTTAGCACAAAGCCAAATGTGTGGAGGGGAATGCTGAATTTATCTGTTTATCATAATGATTTAGCGAGGTAGAATCACTGACCCAAACAAACTATAAAGTATGCTTTGCATTAAAACACACATTTTTATTTACCATTCTATGCAATATAAAACATAAAATAAAACTCGAGCATTTTCTAACTAGTCCATAATGTACAACTTTTAAAAATGAAACACCGATGAATATTTGCGCTATATAAAAGAGCTAAACAAAGATTTTTAGCAATACTGCTGTATCGTGGAATGAAGAAATACACCGAGAAATGTAGATAAACTACTTTATTAACAGAGTGGTACAACCAAGATGTATATACAATATTTACGGTCTCTCGTAGTAGTAGTAGTCCGTGATAATGACACACTTCTCCCGTGCTAAACGCACATTTTCTTTTATACATCCGGGCGACCGTATGTCATATGGTACGAGCCACGACACAACAAATACCAACACGACTTATTACAGAAATATTAGTTAACTGAACAAAATTAATGCGTTACTTGCATAAATTAAAACGAATCATCCAAGCAACCGTACACACAATTACACACTCATTCATACACGACAACAAATACATAAAATACGAGAAACGAAAAGTGTTCTGCATACAAAAGGGAACTTACATTTCCGATAAACTAACGGGGATGTGTATGGGGAGTTAAAATAAGTCGGGACAAAAATAAAGAGACCAATGAGATTACAACTCCTACACATGTTAAATTGGCCTAAAACAAGTCTAAACTAGCCTAATTTAAGTGTTGGTTGTCAGTGTTTAATAAAGTGTTCCCAATAAACCGATGCCTAACTGGCATTAAATTACCACTATAAGTCGGCTCTTTTCACGAGACAGATTGTTAAAACTCGCGAAAGTTTTGACAAATTGTGATAAAGAGATTCGTCGCATTCCTGTCCTGATCTTGACTTTAATCTGGTGCTTAAAGAACAAGATTAGTTAGGAAGAGTTTAACTTCTCATCTCAAAAGAATTCTTTCTGTCGTGTCGTCCATATCAAGATTCGCATCACATTTACCGAGCAAAAAGACGCATAGTTTTAGCTAAGAAAGATACTACATTTCTACAAGCAAAACTGACTTCAAAGACAAATAAATTTCTGCGCAGTATGCGAACCATGATGTCTTCAACTTCATCAGCTTCTTTTCTCGCACTTCCCGCCTGTGGAATTCCCTTCCGCATACTTGCTTTCCCGACAGCTACAATATTCAAGCATTCAAATGTAAAGTCAAGTTATCTCTTGTCTCACTAACTTACATCCTCTCTCTCATGCATTTTTCCGTCCACCCCACTCATCAGTATTATCTTTCTTTTCATACTCTCTTCCTGACACCCCCGGTAACCTGTCACTCTTTCTCATAACGTTCATTCTATGTAACCCGCTGCACAAGACTGGTAGCAAAATGCCTTGCTTGGGAGTTACACGATTATAAAAAAAAACCTTGCAGTAGAAGAACTTTGCCAACCCAGAAACCTTGCATTTAGGAACTGAGTGTTTTTTCACATCATTATTGAATCGTTTCCAACTGTAATGCCTTAAAACATATCGAGCGAGCCGTTTCGTCTCCTTCTCGAACGAGTTCACACTTTTTAGTGTCAAGAATTTCTTACTGTCGACATCTTAACAGAATTCGCACTTCCTATAAGCCTGCGAACGCATTCGATCTAGGAATGCTATTCGAAGCATATGTTGATGAATCTCAATACTAGGCTTATCCAGAAAGTCTTCAGAAAACTTAAGGTAGCAGATCTCCCGACATACCTTGGGAGTCATACTCCTCACAAGAAGGAGAACAAAACCCTAATATTTAATTAGCATTGCATACGTAAGTAGAAGCATGAAGAATTGGTAAAAGATAATTAGGTAGATAGGCGAAAAATATTAAAGCCTTCCATATTAAGAAAAGATTAATCTGAGACCTAGGACCAATTGCAACCTCGAACTCCTTCTCCACTTCCAAACAATATATTTACAGTCAGAGATCGGGATTGAAACAAACTCCCTTCCACGCGTCCAACCGCAAGCCAACGGAGTTATAGTCATTGATCTTGACATTTGTCACTGCCTCGTACCCTCTGATCTCTTTATCAACTGCATCAATCTCGACATACGAACCAAAACTTCATCAGCATAGGCTGAGTAACTGACCGAGGTAGTAGCATCAAGTAAAAAGCTTCCAAGTAGAACAGGATTCGCTTTTAACTAGCAAAGAATGCGTTCCAACACAAAAATGTAAAGCAAAGGTTAAATCGGATAACATTGGCGAATGGAGCGTGACAAGTCCTTGATCGTACTCTATTTACTTTCTCCAGCGAGGATGCGTCCAGACGCTGGATTCCTTTGCGAAATTACGACCCGAAAACGGTGACCGAAAAGACATCCATTAACAAACGATGGTCAACACTAACAAATACTTTGACCGATCTAAATTGATCAGCGCGTCTTAACTGTCTGCTAGTTCGATGATTAAGCCTACAAAATTTGAATAGTCATACCCTTCACAGCACAAATCTACTCGGAGTCAACCAAACTAGAAAGAATTTTCTACAAACAGCTGGTTAAGATATTGGCTAAAACCTTCAACTCTGTATCTTGCATCGACATAGGCCGAAAGTATACTATCCCAACTCAAACGTTCTTGTTTTTGCGTAGTAATTAGGTCCCATACTCAGTAAACCGTTGAGATATATACACCTGCATCATCCAGTTGTTGTAAATCAGTTCCAGCAAAAGAACAAAAATGAAGCACTGCCTCAAGTTCTCTTCGTAAGTAAGACCATCCAATCCTTCAGTTTTGCCCCGGACAAACTGATTTAGCAGTTCTTAGATTTTAGTCTCTATAACGCGAACAAAGACCTAGCAATTTAAGCCGCCTTGATGCGAAACAAATCGTCTAAATAGGCATCGAACTGAGCTCCCTGGTGAAAAGAATCTGAAAATAGTCCAGAAAAGCTTTGCATATATGTTTGAAGTCACGGTCCGGTTATCCGGCAACGTGAAGCACGTGGCATGCTTACTGGATGCATTTTTAACGTTTTCTCAACGCAGTTCAGCAATCGTTGGTTGGCTCCGGAAATATTACTTTTAATCTAGCCCTAAATACAAGAGAGAGATTCTTCTTGAAATTCAAGAACAACCCCACCCTTGCTATATTTAATCCCAATATTTGCATGTCGTTTGTACTGCTAAATTATATAGATTAAGTTGACGAAAATAGACACTCAACAAAACACCTTCATTTAGATTTCAATAAATCCCACAATTTATTTCCAAACACAGTTCCTGTTGTAGCATTAGCAATAACTGATCTTAGTAAATTTTCTCACAAAATAATGCTGCGTTAAACTTTTCAGTACCAAATCATCGTACACATAGGCTTATCTAAGTTTACACAAACCTGGGCGAGCCTATGATCCGAGTAAACTATAAAAGGTAAATTGGACAGCCTAAGAGCTTATCTAGAAATAGGTCAAGGTATCTAGAACACAGCACGGAATCCAAACTAGTCTACACTAAATCCCGGAGTGCTCGTTACGATACTTTTCGAACTTGTCTATACAGTCCCTAAATAACTAAGCATCCTGGTTGATAGTACTTGATCTATCCCCTATACGATCTATGTCGGGGTCAAGAACGGTATTCCAATCGCCCAGTACAACTACCCGACGTGACGTCTTGAAAAATGCTCGATCCACCGAAACAACTCAGTCCGCTCTACATGGCCATAAGGCACATAAACACATGTGAGACGAATATATTTATCCCGTATTGTAATATCCAGATTTTTTAAAAATAATCATTTCATCTCAAGCAAGGCAGTTTTACTGCCACTGGTGAGCAGGGTGTTACTTAGCAGGAGAGTGAGGAGTAAGAAGTTGTGGGAGATATCAGACAATGGGTAAGAAAAGGATGAGAATACTTGTGTAAAGAGAGCTGATGAGAGTAGAGTGGACAGAGAAAAGAACATGAGGGAAAGGATGTGTCAGAGATATAAGAGATGACAATTGACCTTAAATTTAAATTCTTAGAGATTGTAGCTATCGGGAAAGCAAGGAAAGGGAAATATGCAAGAAAAGAAGCTGATAGAGTAAAAGTTGCGGTTACTTTTTATTGGTTTGACTGTAAAAGGGTGGTACTTAGTTGCTAGCCTAGTAGGACGAGCAAATTCATGCAGTAAGGACACCAGTGAGTTAAGCTTGTCGGAACAGAAGCCATGAAATTATTTGTGGAAGAGACATTACGCCGGAGAGAAAGTGATTGCAGCTGAGCTACAAATTCGGGATCGATCACATTGCAGATTCTCTGTTGGATTTTGTCAAGGACCCCGAGATGAATAGCAGAGAATTTCCTTCTGCTTTTAATCCGGAGTTTTCTGAGGACAAAAAGGAAAATTTATATATTCCCAAAGTGTGAACAGGTACATTAATCTGGTGAAAGCGCTTTAATTTCTTCGACGATAAACCTCACGCTATTTGAACATTTTGTATTAGACACTGATATTACAACTTAAATTATTATTATTAATAATTATTATTGATCGTTTCTCTAATTTTAGTACGCCTTTTATACTTACAACGAATTATATGATTGATGTCGTTCATAAGTTCATTTTAAAGTCAATATTTATATCCTAACAATTGACTTGTGAGATCATATTCTTGCAATTTTCACAGTTCCATAAATATCAGCTGTCACATATAAATATATATACTCTCTAGGTAACTTTTCTTAATTTTCATGTTTTGTGTCCGGAATCAGTAGGAGAGCTGCATGAAGATCAACATGGTTTTCCGATCCAGCATTTGCAAGGATCCGAAGTTAAATTCCACCATTTCCCCTCGCTTAAATAAATTTCTTAACTTTGGCATTTAGTAAACACGGCAGAACTCACATCGCGCTTATACGGGTCGACGTTTTAGCTGATTCTTTGTTTTAATTAGACAATTGAATTTCGCTGATTCGTGCCAATTTTGAGTAGGCAGTTCGGTAGTTATATTTTACATAATTGAAACGTAATGATAACTAAAATCAATGAAAATTAACTACCTATTTCTAGCTGATAGGGTCATAATCTGCATTCATAATATATGTAAGCAGGGTAAGAACCAAATACACACATACATTTATATTACCTACATACACGCACACTACGTAGAAACACTAGATAAGATATATATATATATATATATATATATATATAAATTATATACACAATTTATATCAGAATAAAATATTGACCTTGCACGTGTTAAATGTATTAAATAAGTGTAAATAATTGTCCTTTACAATTCCTGCCCAAAAGACAGTCATTGTTTTTTTCTTTCTTTTATCTATTGATGACAAACTGCCATTAGTAAATTTCATTAACACTTCCAGTCAATTTTAAATACAAGACCAGAACATCAAGCTATATATATATATATTCAGAAAATTATAACATGGATATGTTATAATATTACTAGAAAAGTACCTATTTTGTTTCGATATTTCTTGTGTCTTTTCAAGTGATGTGGTTTATTCGATGTTTTACTAATATATAAAATAAATATTTATTGGAATCAGAGTGTTATATTTGCTGAACCATTTATTTTTGCATGAAACGAAAATGGTTTCATTTTTCGCCGACGTCAGTAAGCCTCAGCCATTTATATAAAGAAATCCACAGTCACAAATTAACATTTAATTTGTCAATTTGAAACTGTATTATCACTCAGATGAATGATTTAACCATTGAAAAAGTTTATAAGATGCAAATACCCTAAGCAAAGGTATTAATCCCACTTTTCTCTTTAAATAGCAGAACAGAATGAGTTTTATAACTTTTGTTGGCAACGGTTCTAAATCAGAAAGAAATGGCAACCTACTGAGAAAAAGATCTTCAGTCCTGTCAGTCATGTATCTTTCAAGCGTGTATTACGTTTAGCACTTAACTGACTGACCATTGAAAATGGTGCAGTTTTTTTGAAGATTCTGAACAATTCCAAGGTAACTGTAAAGAGGACATGCAAAAGATATATGTCACTGTTTGATAATTACAGTTAAAAAGAGAACAGTATAATTCCAAGTACATATAATGAAGAAAAAGATTCTGGAAATATTAACAGGTACATATTTAACGCAAGAAAACATGGCAAAACAGCAAATAAATTGCTTATCCTAAATTTCAATGAATGATTGAACAAGAACAATGTAGAATGTCAATGGGGCAAGTCTTACTTAAAGCGAGTGGAATTTATGGGGGCCCTTTATTGTCCAGTAGATGAAATAACAAGCCGAATAAAAGAAAAAAGCTCAGTCGATATTTGCATATTTAGACCTCGTTTGATCTGAAATCATTAATTCCACCATGGCAATATTTTCTCCAAATTCGCAGTTGGAGAATTAACCCTCAAATTATTGGAGGCTAGAACTAAATTGAAGTTATATATATATATATATATATACACACACACACACACGTGTGTGTTGTGGTAGAGGTTGATATATTAAGTTGATGAAAGAGATAAAAACAACAATAATAATAATGATGATTAATGATATTAATAGCAATAATAATATTTTGTTTATTATTAGACCTTCAGGCAAAATAAAATGATAAGAAAAAGCATAAATCAGAATTTTCAGAAACATCTGTAATTTCTCAACAAGAAATAAGATGGCGTTTGAATTTTGCCTTATATTAACGGATAAAATATAGATGTTTAGCTCTGTTTGACTGGATTAAGCTTGTAGAGGAATTGTAGCGGTTTTTAAAGTAAAGTTCATTCTGTTCAAGTTCCAAAAGTAACTCGACGTAGAGGGTGAGTTTAGGATATAGTTTATATGGATAGGAGTGGAAGATAACTGTTAAAACTAAACGCGAACATAGTAAGATTGTAGTGATTCGGGGAAATAGCCTCTTGAGTGTCTGTTCAACAGGGCTGAAGTTGGCAGGAAGAAGCTGTTTGAGTGAAATTTATCGACGATGGAATACGTAGAGAATGTGGATGGGTTTCTATTATGTAAGTGGAATGGTGTGTCCTTGTCGTGGCGATTAGAATTTAGTTCTGGATTTTGAGCAAACTCTATTCATTAAGTTAAATTCTATTTGAACATAAAACGTGGGAAATTGTTTGAAAATGTATTTTAACTCATATTTTCGGTGTTAAATGACATTTGAATGAATAAAACAGAATGAAACATCGAACGTTATCAGTAATGTGGTTGAGATGTGTCGCTCCGTTAAAATTGATAATGTTGACTTTGATAGCTTTATTGTGGTTATTAAAACGAAGACATAATTCCGTACCTGTTTGATGGATATAATTTCCTGTTCTGCATAAAAGTAAAGATATTACATTCTAAGTGTCCCAGGCGATAGGAGAATGTATTATATATAGTTTGCTATCAAACGCAAACATATATATATATATATATGTGTGTGTTTGTGTGTGTCATAGAAAGATAAGAAATGTAATTAACTGAAATATTTCTAATTCATTATTTTATTTTTAATGGATACGCTGATAATTGAGTAGATACGCTATTTTCATTGAAGGCTTCTCTTAGGTCTGTAGGAGTCGTAGTTTTGAATCCTGCAAGAAGATGCATATTTTTCCTAAAAATATTTATCGGTTAATATATACAAAATATGCTGGTTAATTATACAAAACAGAATATCTAAACAAATACTAATATCCATTAAATATAAGGTTCAAATTTATATATATATAATTATGAATTAAATGTACATTGCGACACGGCAATTTCTATGTTTCGAGATAGAATCACGTCATCAGGCAATGTTGAATGTTGGATCCAACATTGCCTGATGACGAGATTCTATCTTGAAACATCGAAATTTCCGTATCGCAACGTACATTTAATTCAAAATTATAAGATTATATTAAGCTCTAAACTATTTATTGTATTGAGCACTCTTTATAAAAAATAAATGCCAGGGGACTGAAATCCGTAAAACTTTGGATCCTCTTCTCCTGGATATATATATATATATATATATATATATATAGAAGTAGAGAGAGACACCTAGAGAAAAGATGCGTTGTTTTGTGAGAAAGTGTTTATCGTTATAGGCTCATGCGGAAAAAAACTTGTTTTGAGAAGATACAGAAATTTAAATACATCTGAAATGTTCAAACAGTGGACTGAAATGGTGGCACTTAAATATGATGGCATATTTGGATGACCAAAGATGCATTGGAAAAACTAAACAGAATACTGATAAGATTACAGAGAGGACAGGGCTAGTATCTTATGCATTACTTATCATCTTATATACTGGTGAATGCTCTATAATCTCCTGAAGAATGAAGAAGAGACTCGCAGCAACAAGAATGTGTTTCTACAAAAGAATGCAGAGGAATCTATGAACCTAATATTTGAGCAAAAACGAAGTTTAGAGAAAATGGAAATAAAAGGGAAACTTATATTTAGCATCAAGAAGAAAAGTTTTACGTTTCTTGGACGTGTAAGGAGGAAAGAAGTCGTGGAGAACCTGATACTCAGCGAGCGGATAAAAGGGAAAAAACGGAAAACATACCAGAAAATCTTTAGCAAATGGATGCCAGTGCAGGGTTTGGAGGAAATAACAACACAAAATATATTAAGATCTGCAATATACCGAAGGTTGAGGAGGGTCTTGATCACCTAGATATTAATGAAATTTCCGGAGAATTAAGAATTGATTAACAACTGACATAATTTATATGGTTGAACATTAGTTTTAATATATACTCATATTTCAGTAGATACTCTGTTTTTGATTAAGCAGTATATATATATATATATATATATATATATATATATATATATATATATATATAGCAGCCTGAGTATTCGGCAGGATTCTAACGTGCGACCCTAACAACACAGTTATGAATATTACGAGGAATCGGAAATTCGTGTTTACAAGACATGATTCGGTTTCGTTTAGACAGTAAAATCATCTTTGTTTGAACGGCCTAAGACGCGTCTGTCAATTGACGGCGTCCCCTGTATTTTTAAGAGACACAGGTTCGAATCCTGCCGAAATATGTTTAATTAGGAAACAAAATAGCTACTCAAATACGAATACCTATTAAAACTTTGTTCCAAGCAGTAAAAGAACTAAGACAGAGCGTGAATAAATAAGAAAGATGATAAACACTGGGGAGCCGGAACAATAATAGTGGAATTAAGAGAACAGTTGTTAACAAATGACTTTGCATTTAAATATTAAACATCAAATTCGACTGGAAAGTATGGAGCCGACGGTGAAGTCTAAAAGGTTGAAATGCTAGAAAAATAATTGTTAGCATGTACCTATTGCAACTGTGAAATAATGAGATATTGTCGCCAATACACAGTGGTGTTTACATTCAAAAAGTTCAGGTAGCGAATAGTTCATTGGAACAAATACCATTAAAGTATTTATATTAACGACGCTGGAATATTACATTAACCTGGTGAGAAAGTGCCTGAATCTGAGAAGTCAGGTCAGAATCAATTATAATGCAGATCCTTCTTTGAATTTTATCAAGAATCTCTAATTATGCAACAGGCGCATTGAGCTATAGGTTGCAGCAAAATTCCAAGTATGAATGAATGAGTTATAAATATGTAAGATAGATTCTGTCGATAGAAATTATTGAGCACGACAAAAAAAAGCCAACATTGAAACATACGAATCGGTCCTTCTCCTGTGTGTAAATATTTAAAGGCTTACATACTGGGTTCTGTAAACTTGTTTAGTGACCATTCAAGAGGTTTTGATTCGATAAAATCACCTATCTTCTCTTAAGTGCAGCTCACTACAGGGGATACATCCACCGATAAAACGCACATTAACTGAAAACATTCAGTCGAGTAAGAAGCCCATTCTGCCACGGAAGGTGAAGGCGATTACTTTTTAATAACATATAAAAAAATAGTACACGATTTGCTATTCTGTTATATATATGTGTGTGTGTGTGTATTATAATCTTTTAAATTTATGGAAGTCTTGAATGTCAGCCCGAGCAACGCATCACTTTCTTAGATGTCAATATCAGCCACGCTGATTGGAAGCAGAAAGGGGTTTACGAGATGATTCATATAGATAAGTTTCGTTTTGGAGGCGTTAAAAACCGACTGTACATCATTTGTTTTTAAACCAACTGCCAATTTGAGCTATTCGAGATAGAAGTAAATAAATGTTTTATCTGTATTGATACCAGTTTGGTCACTGATATCATCAGGACAGTCATTGATAAAAATTAAAGTACAAATAATGTCAAAGGACAGATCCCTGAAAGACGCTTGCATTAGCATAAACATATCTAGAGCAGTAGCTTCTAAGAACATCATTCATTTCCCGATTTGATAGGAAGGACTGAATTAATAATACATCCGGGAATATCTTTCAATATGTGAAGAAACCGGTAGGCCAAATCCTGACTAACCATTTCAAGATGTCTAAAGCAGCAGCCCAAATTTCTACGTTTTTATCCAAAAATTGAAAAATGCTTTAAGTAATACTATTTTGATACATCAGTAGTTGTTCTAGAGAAGCAAAACCGGTGCTACCGGTTTGAAGACACACCCTAATAATGGAAAAAAATTCAAAGAAAAAATTATTCTTACAACAACACATTCAAAATGCATCCCACACATAGTGTAGCCAGGTATTGTTTATATGAATCACCTGTCCAATGACAATGACATAATAGTTTGTGTTTATGAAATAAGCTCACTGGTACTACCCATATATGAATTTACTCGAGCAACTCGATAAGCAAATACGTCCCACACTTTTACTGTGAAACCAACAAAATATAATCGCAAATTCTACTCTATTCTTTTCTCGCACTACACACCTGTGGAATTCCCTTCTGTTTACTTGCTTCCCTGACAGCTCGAATATCAAAGAATTTAATGTAAAATCACTAGTCATCTCCTATCTCAGTGACTTGCATCCTCTCTCTCTCTCTCTCTTGCTCTTTTCCCCGGTCACTCCGCCCTCAACACATTAGTATTCTAATCCTTCTCTTACTCACTTCATGAAACCTCCTATGAAATGTCCCTCTTCCTCATAACTTTCTCCTATGTAACCCCCCTGCGCACCAGTGGCAGTAAATTGCCTTGCTTTGTTCGATATGATTATAATATATACAAACTCAAATCCCCAAATCTGGTCCCTGTTGTGTTGGTGTATAAGCTCTCAACTATCATCTGCATAGTCATCATTTACTATCTGTTATGTACAATAAGTAATTCTCACTATCATCCATGTCATTTTTATATCTCACTATTTGAAAGACATTACATTAATTTTAGTATTAATAGCATATCAAGATTATCAAAATATTTTCTTACTGTCTACAACCCCCAAGTTTCTGTGTTCCATTCTCTTTGCACACAATTATCTCTCTAACTGTAGCCATTTTCCTGGTCTTCTTTATCTACCGTGTCGTTTCAGAACGTAACGAATCATGGATTTGCACTAGTCCACAAAACTTGTAGCTCGTGATTTTATTCCTCTTAGTTTTGCCTGTACTTAAATTGTGCTTTTTTTTCCCTGCTTCACTCAAACTTTTTTCTTGTTTCTTCCACTACCGAATCATTTTTTCTGTAGACAGTGATCCAAAGTATCTTTCTGCTGCTCTATTAGCATATTCTTTAGTAGATCGCATCACTTGTAAGCGATAGTATATATATATATATATATATATATATATATATAAGCGTTTCACCCCGAGCAATGCATGTCACTGCTACTACTGCGCAGGGGGCTACATAGAGTGGAGAAATGATGATTAAATATAGGAAATGTCAGAGGGTGGGTGATAGGCGGGTAGGGATACCGAGAATGGTTAAATATAGGAAATGTCAGAGGGTGGGTGATAGGTGCGTAAGGATACCGAGAATGAGGGTTGGGTAAATGAGAGTGTTCTGAGAATAATTGGGAGTTAGTGTGATAGGAGGTGTCTATTGACCCTACATTTAAACACCTGGAGATTGTAGCTGTCGGGAAAGCAGACTTGTGAAAGGGAGTTCCACAGGCGGGACGCGCGAGAAAAGAAGCTGCTGGAGTAGAATTTACGGTTACATCTTATTTGTTTCACTGTAAAAGGGTGGGACCTAGTTGCTAATCTAGTATCTCGTGTAAATTCGTGCTTAGGCAGCACCAGTGGTCTAAGCTCATCGGAGCAGAAGCCATGAAAGTACTTGTAGAAGAGGCACAGGGAAGCCACATCACGCCGGTGAGAGAGTGGTTGCAGCCGGTCTGCCAAGTCAGTATCAACCACGTTACAGATCCTCCTTTGTATTTTGTCAAGAAGCCCAAGGAAAGCAGCAGGGGCACCCGACCAGATATGGCAGCAATATTCAATACACGGGCGGATGGTAGATTTGTATATGTGCAGAATAGATTCAGGTGAGAAAAACTTCCGGGCCCTGCACAGAGAGCCGACTTTCATAGCAGCAGATTTGGCAATGGATTCGATGTAGTCATTCCATTTGAGGTCCGCCGAAAGTGTAAGGCCAAGGAGGCGTAGTATTTTACTCTCTGGGAGGCTAGTCTGTCCCATGCTAATGGGAGATAGATGCGATTGTCTATGGTGGTTAGTTGATAACAGCTTCGTTTTAGAGGCATTGAAATTTACTAGCCATTTCCTACCCCAGACCACTACGGATTGGAGATCCTTTTCAAGTACGGCAGCGAGGTTCACTTTGGATCTAATCGTTTTTATAAACTGTCCATCGGTGACAATTTCCAGGCCAAAAAAAACAAAAAAACTTGTGATACATGTGAAAACCTAGTGGTAAATGATACATTCCTCTTGGAAGACGCACAATACGGTAATACTTAAATGTATATTGAAATAGGAGAAAGAAATGAACACGTTCAAATTATGCAAACAGAAAATTACTTTTCAATAAAACTGTCAGGGTCGACGGTGCACTTGATGCAGACATGGAAGCTACTTAATTTTCGGATTACTCACTTCTACCACATTTTGGTGTTAACATCCATGCTAGTGAGCTTCATAAGCTCCTCAGATTGTGAGACTTCTTTTGCACTTCGTTTGAACAACGCTCCAGATGAACGAGATAAGATTTATATCATAAATGAGCTCGGAGATGAGATGATCCACGTAATTTCCAAACGATTGCAGCTAGGTCTAATGCGTCATGGGAAAAATTCTACTATATCTTTGCCTCATGAATAAAATCCTTTGCCCGGGGTCTAGATATTGGATCCAGATTGACTGATATAGCTTTCGTCTATCATGGCCCACATATACCACAAAAGGACGATTTGAATTTCTAGGGTATCGGTTTCAGTACATCGGAAGTGTCAACGCGAAACTACCTGCACTAGCGTATATTTGCGTGATCCGTTTCAAGATCCTCCTCTAGCTCCGCCAATATGGTCCGTGGACAAGGCGAAATCAACAGCTAGACTCTCCCTTCCTCTTTCAGAAAGATATATTTATCTAAAAGAGAATAAGAATATAATTTTGTGTGGATTACATGTATCATTACATTGTATTTAAATGTATAGCTCTCAAGGGGATGTTCTATCATACAAACTTGCCAAAAACACACACACACAAACAAAATATCCGTAGAGAGAATGCTTCCATTGCAGCCGATATGCTAAGTCACACTGTGTTTAAAATGGGACAGCGTCCCCGTGAATGTTTCTTTCGTGTTGGTGACCATCTCATGGATGTCATTCAAATTTTTGATATTATGAATTCTTTTATATCAGTCACAAATATATTTGGTACTCTGTCAGATTTATAATCATAGATACTTACATTTAAAATAACTACCATCGTTATAGAACACTCTATATACATTCACAGGCTTAGTATAATTATATAGACTCATTTATAATCACACACACACAAATACACACACACATGTATACATATGATTAATCTGGAAAGATCTGTCACTTAACTGAGCAGTCATTCATAACTTTTCTCAATAAAATGACAATCTTCTACACATCAATATTATTAACACTCTTTCACTATATCTAGCAATTTTCAACAAAATGCCGGCTTACCAAATTAACTACTTTTCAGAGAACGACAGAGAAAACAACAATCTTGGCACAAAGCTTCATCCAGGTTAACCATATATATATATATATATAGAGAGAGAGAGAGAGAGGAGCGGGCAGTAGCTTTTGATTATGTTATTCGAATTCACTTACTTTTCCTAAGGTTTTTGAGCGTATCAATCCGACTCTTCTCTCCAGCTATGGGTTAAATAGCAGAATAGAATGGGTTCTATAGCATTGGCAAGCAACCAGTCCATCACAGATATTAAGGCAACGTACGCGGGATAATCTTCTGTCATGTCACTTTCAAGACATGATCGGACAAGCGTGTATTACTTTTGGCACTTAACTGACTGATTGGCTTCACCCTCATCTGTATAACAGATGAGTGCCTCTGAGTACAAAAGCTACTCGAAAGCACTTAGTAATAAGGAATTTTTTTTGAAACTTTTCTCTGAAAAACAAAATGTAACATTGAAAAAAGTTAAAATATAGATGCCAAAGATATTTCATTGGTATTTAACCACATTAAATATTTGTTTGTGCGTTTACAACATAGGCATAAAGATATGTTGCTCCCTCACCGCTCGATGCAACTTTGAGATTCAGGCAAATTTTATATATATATATATATATATATGGTGTGATGATGCAATTTGCAAATTTATCTTTGTTTGAGAGACAACTTGGATCTAAAAGAAATAAATTAAGACATGCAAGATAATCAGTTACATTTTTATTAGTGCCTTCCTATAAATAAAAACATAAATCGTATACAATTTCAGCATAAAGAAAAGCGAAACCACATGGTAAAATTCCTAATACGTCTCTCTTTCTTACTTTCTTTTTTTGGTTTTTTGCGATAATCTTTCGAATTATTTTAGCATACATAAGCACACCACATGGTTTCCTTTTCTTTGAGTCTTATAGATCAGACTGAGGAGCAATAAAATCGTATGCCCATTTTTTGTCTATATGTTTTCACCCTTCACAATGTTGGCGATCATGGATCTTCACATTTTCATTTTCCTTCTAGCACTTAGGATTTTTTTCTTTTAAATTACATTTAGAAATCCATGTCCTGGCAGACATTTACATTAGATCTTTAGGTTAGTCATACTATGCTTTAGGTGAGTCATACTCTGCTTTCCTCTGTCTCTTGCCTTAATAATCTGTGAATGTCAATTTTTAAACCCTTTTTCCTTATCACGTAACCTTTTTCTGATTCATTTTGGTCACAATTACTCTACAATTGTGTGATTGTTCATTTCATGGCATTGTCAGTAAATTTTGTTATATCTCAAATCAAATTTCGAGCCAATATACTCACAGAGATTAACATGTAAATGTTTAGGAAAATATATCTTGAAATATTCAATCACAGCATATTGCTGTTCAAAGTTCTCCTTCCTCGGTTAAATATATAAAACCCTACATACAAGCCGGGAATCACAAAACTTCTTTATGTGCCCTGTCCTTTCAAGACGTAGGCGATCATGACTTTCCACATCTCCTTATCCCTGGTGGCTCTTAGCACGTTTTCTCCTGTTATACCACGCAACACTCGTTCCGTCATCTGCCTGATTAGGTCCTTCAAATATGTTATCCGCTGCTTTCCCTTGTCTCTTTTTCCCTCTATCTGGCCTGTTAGTTTCACGTTCTCCAAAGGACCTCTCTGCATTTTTTTAAAAAACACTTAGTATAAGATATATTTTTATTTTTGAAGTAAAAGATGAAATGTCAGTAATTACAGTGTTTGCTTGTATTTTGACATGAAATAAACACTTGTAATAACCAAAATATCATAACAGCATTTTATTTTGTTATCAACTATAAAAACATTTCCTACCTTAAATAGCCATATTTTTGCCATTTTTCTTTTATAAAATATTGTAGATGGTAAACTTTTCTCAGCATTATTCGTGCTCTGAAAAAACTCACACTTCCTCTTTGAATTTTCTTTTCGGACACGCGTATCTAATTCAAGCCGAACTAATTCAATGAGAAAGAAATCAAATAAAAACATAATTTTTAAAATTCTGTCTCTATATTTTAAACCGAGGTAATTTTTGCATCAGTACATTTTTTCGCTGTTTCAGAGTACAGTTCTTGTCTAACAATTATTTTTCCGTCACAGGGCTTCCCCAAGAGCACCCATGAGCCTCGCTGATTTATGGAGATTTTTCGCATTACAACGACACTGGTTGCTGTCGATAAAGAGTTCCTCTTCGACTTTGAGACACTCTCCGGTCTATATTATTTTGTTCTCAATAATCAAGTGTTTATCTTTAACTATGGTTGTCATTTTGTGTGCTTTGGCTGTATTTTATCAAAATTTGCGCCAGTTTGTGTCTACCTTCGTAACGAGTATGTCAGCCCATGAAAAAGTTTATTATGGGTTGATCTGAGCTTTTCAAAATTGCTCAGTTTTGTCTAATATACAAGAAACTGTAGGGATTTGCTTGTGTTTACATAGATTTGAATATGGTCACAATTATTAACAGCATATTATAAATATTTACAAATCGTTTTTACTCAATTCTGACATCTGAATAGGAAAAAAAACAAGAATTATTCGGTTAATAGAATATCATCTTCAAAATAAGCGTTTTTCATCAATACCACTTTTCCGCATTCTTTATTATAAGAACATAAATACTCATAGAGAACAAATAGTGAGAAGGAAAACATCAGTTAATATAATGCTGAAGAATTAGAATAGAAAACTATGTTCAAAATTCTGCTCATGCTGTGCATTGGTTTTATGGTATTTCAAAATAACATGTGCATTACAACGTAAGCAAACATTTTTTTAATCATCTCACCCCAAGCAAGACATTCCACTGCCACTATTGCGCATGGGGCTACATAGGGGAAGGTAAAGAGAAGGAGTGGTTAGACATAGGGAATGTCAGAAGGAAGGTGACAGATGAGTAAGGATACCGAGGATGAGGGTAGGGCAGATGGGAAGAGTGTTTGATAGAATGAGAGCAGGTTAGTGTGTTAGGAGGTGTCTATTGACCTTACATTTAAACTCCTGGAGATTGTAGCCGTCGGGGAAGAAATCGTGTGGAAGAGAATTCCACAGTCGGGAAGTGCGAGGAGAGAAACTGTTGGAGTAGAAGTTACGGTTGTATTTTATCGGTTTCACTGTAAAAGGGTGGGATCTAGTTGCTAATCTAGTATCTCGTTAAAATTCGTATTTAGGGGGCACTAGTGATCTAAGTTCATCGGAGCAGAAGCCGTGAAAGTATTTATAGAAGAGACACAGGGAAGCCATGTCGCGCCGGTGGGAGAGAGACTGCAGGCGGTCGGCCAAGTCGGTATCTATCACATTACAGATCCTCCTCTGAACATTATCGAGAAGCCCGAGGAGAATAGCAGGGGCACCCGACCAGATATGGCAGCAGTATTCAATGCACGGGCGGATGGTAGATTTATATATGTGCAGGATAGATTTAGACAGAGAACCGACTTTCATAGCAGCGGATTTAGCAATGGATTAGATATAGTCATTCCATTTGAGGTCCGCTGAAAGTGTGAGACATCGCATTCATATATAAATTACAACCAAAACAAACTAAATACTGACAATACTTATTAAAAATACTAGCATATATATATATATATATATATATATATAATGAACATTTATGTCCACAAGCAGAAGAATCTGTTTCATGAATGAAATTGTCGATTGACCTGACTATTGCGTTTAGCACGAAACAGTGCCACGGCAGTGTGTTGAGTTTTATGATCTTTTTTAAATATTTACCTCAGTTTTACCTCAGATCCTGAGAACCTTAACTTATAAACATACTATACATTGCAACTATATTTGATCATTCATATATATATATATATATATATATATATATATAACACAAATATTTTCATAGCTTCTGCTCCAAGGAATTTAAGACACTAGTGCCCCCACCACAAGAGATTACACGTGTAACTAGACTGTACATCCATTTCTTACCCATTTCCAGTTAGATCAACCAAATGCGGCCGACAATTCTACTCAATCAGATTCTTTTCTCTTACTTCTCGCCTGTGAAACTTCCTTCCCTATACTTGCTTTCTTGATGGCTACAACCTCCAGGAATTTAAATGCAATGCCAATATATATCTCTTATGCACTTCACTCAATTTCTTTCTACATCACACTGTATATCTTTTCCTTTCTCTCTACCTTCGTAAGTCTTCACACCTGTGTTCCCATCTTTCTCATGTTCTTTTTCTGACACCCCCTGTAACTGGTCCGTCTTTCTCTTCCCTCTTTTCCTATATAAACTTTTTCTCTTGTGTAGCTCTCTGTGCCTCAGTGGCAGTAACATATTGCTTGGGGTGAAACAATTACTATATATATATATATATATATTGAGATGAAAACTCAACACATCATTAAAGGGTTATAAATGCAGAATGCATTTAGGCAGTCGTAAATATTGCAATCTGCTTCTTTCAGACCGTGGAAGATTAAATAAATTTTAATTTCACTCGTAGTATTCAAAAACGACTTTTAACAGTGGTGAAATAGATTAGGTAAAGGGAACATTGTGTATAAATTTTAGCTGCAGGTGTCATAAATTTGAGAATACATACATACATACATACATATATATATTAGTCATCCACATACAAGCCCGTTTTGCTGTATCACAGCTCATCAGTGTGGCTAGACATATCCACTTGCTTATGGCCGGGATCGAAACTCGACCGATTTTGTGTCAGTCTAAGTCTCTACTCATAGACTACAAATCTATAGGATAAATAATACATACGTCAAATAACACAAGCGCACCAAAAATTACGGAGAGAGTATAAACAGGCCTAAAAGGGAGAATAGTTATGCATGCACACAGACATAAACATATATGAGGATATATAAGCACACAATAAAAACACATACAAAAACAGGAGGGAAAAAGAAAAGGGGAAAGACACCATATTTACATTCCCAAATATATAGCTATCACTATTTGTTTTAGAAATTCTTTAAATGATTTAAAAACATAAGTTTTGCAAGAGAATATATTTTACACAAATAAAGAGATTCGTAAAAAAGGAATCGATACAGTAAAAACAAAAATACTGTCACAAGTGATTACCATCACAAAAGCAAATAGGAAGATATAAGTATAAAAAAGAATACGTATAGATAAAAAATATAATAACAACAATAATAAAATTGTTACACATAAGAAAAAATGAGGAAATATGTAAATTAAAAATAGTTTTAAAAAAAAGTATCAGATTCGTGATAGAAACCTAAATAATAGTTGAATTTGCTAGAAAAAAAATTAAACCTACGAAACAGGCAATTTAAAATTATTCCTGCGACGGCATTTAAAAATCATTTCATTTCGTTGGCTTAAATGCTGGTTATTAACACAAAATTTAATTATTTTAATTTTTTTCTTCATCTTTTAAAGCTAACAGGAGTTAATGATTTAGCAACTATCTTCCATTCTATTTATGGTGAGAGTTTTTTTTTATTTTTTAATTCCGAGAAATGTTTAAATAGAGCTGTCTTGTTTTTAAAGTTGAGCCTAGAGAAGTAATATTTATGATTATAGAATCTTCCTTTCCAAGGTCTGACAGAAATTACAAAACATACTTTACTTTCTTTAACATAATCCTTAGTAAAACTAGTAGATTCGTATATGACTTCTGCAGATATGCATATACCTCTACTTAGAGGTGGAATATATATTTATTTACTAATTATTATAAAAATTGTCTAGTATTTTATTATGATGAGAAATAATGATTTTATGATCATATATATATATATATATATATATATATATATATATATATATCGTGTGTGTGTGTGTTTAAGGGCACAATATTCGATGCAAAAGTAAACATTTTTGTTCGTTCGGATATTACAGGCAGAAACGCGACGCATAAAATATTACTACTTGATTATGGACTTTTTCTCTAAATTGTTCTTCATATGTCATGAGTAGACATATCTGCATACATGATTTTTAACAATACAAACATTGTATTTTGCACAATAGACATATATCCATTTCGCTCTCATTATATATATATATATATATATATATATATATATATGAGAGAGAGAGAGCATACATAACTACCATGAACAACGCGAAAAACAAAAAATTCTAAACAAGCATCTGATTATTGCATAAAACCTGAAACTCTGAATCTTGCTATACAAGAAGGATAATTATATATATATATTGTGTGTGTGTGTATACATTAAGTAATTTCTGGCCTTAAGATTGTATTCAATAAGAAAACTGGCCGTCGTCAATTGCTTACTTTTAACATTCCGTATCCCGGATTACCGATACCTACACATACGCTCGGTCACTAATCTTGATCATTTCTAACACACACGTGTGTGTTTGTATAAATTAGTTCATGCTGTCAAAATTATATTTTTGTTCTCAACCAATATCTTTGCTTTCTTAGCTAAGAATGTTCAGCCTGTCTAAATCACCTGCTTTTGGCATATTTGTTATTTAAAAAAAAAATGACTACGTTTATCCCTAATATACGTTTAAACATTTTGTCAGATTAAATATGTGATTCCCTAAGCCTTCCATTATTTTATATTTTACGGCCATACAAAATTCAATATTCAGTTAACTGTTCATACAAAAACAAACAATTTATTGTAGGAGGGGCAAACATCATCTAAGTGGAAGTCATATCCGCACACATTAATTTCATATAGGAATACATCAGCTAAGAAATATATGTAAGACAATTGGAGTAGATAGATTAAACTGTCGCCCGGTTCACACTCCACTCACGTCTATTGAACAGGTGGAGAGGCTCATCCCTTCTTTCCTGCTTAGGATGCGGTTTTCGCTTTTCTCTTTTTCAATCTTTTCACTCCTATCTAGCTCCCTGCACATCAGTGGTGGTGCCGCCTTGCTCGGGGTGATATGATTAAATTAAAAGAAGTTTTCAATATTTAATTGTGGAAGAAAAGAAAATTTTGCGTACACAATCTGGTAAAAGAAATTCTTTACGTGGCTTTTCTTCTGAATCTTATCATATCCTAAAGTAGCGACAAAAAAGAAAACGAAATGTTCGTATATGACTTGTAAACAAATTTTCGCAAACGATAAGACATGGAATGAAATAAAAGCAATAACAACAATGGATTTCAGCTGCATTTAAACTTTCTCAAGTTTAGAAAGGAATGTAGATTTCCTTGCTTAAGACTCTTACAGTCACCTTAATTTACGTCAACCGCCCTTGAGTGAAAGGATAAAAGCATTTTGCAGTCAATACAGCTCTTCCTTAAGGTATTTGAATAGTGTAACGTGGTCTCAACTGATACTGCTTTATTCAGCCTTTTCCACTGATCGGCTTATGTAGCTTTTCGGACGAGATAAATTTCAAGTTATGCTGTGTATTACCAAATATAAAAAATCTTTAGAAACATAGTAAAGATTACTGTATTTTTACGTGATAGACGTCCTCTTTTTTGATAACAAAAGCTGCAAAATACTGAAGTAACAGAAATGTTTCTACAGAAAGATACTGAGGGTACTATGAACTAAACATGTGTGCTACAATGAGGTTTTGAAGGAAATAGAAAGATAAAGGAAATTTATACTTAACATCAGGCAGTTGAAATTTCTGGGGCAAATTAGGAAGAAAGGCTTAAAAAAGCTGGTATTTTCTTAGCTGATATATTCCTATATGAAATTAATGTGTGCTGATATGACTTCCACTTAAATGTAAGTTTGAACTAAAGAGAGAAAAATGAAACCAACGCGTAACTAACATGATGAGCTCTAAGAAAATTGATGATAGAACAGGGTTTGGGAGAAGTAAATAAAAGACAAAACATTAAGAGCTACAAGGGACAGGAAGATGCGGAAGATCATAATTACCTACGCCCTGAGAGCACACGACACATGAAAGAAAAGCTAAAATATAATGAAAGCATTGTATCACGAAACCCATGAACACAAAAAAGTTGTTTTCTCATCTTCATAGGTATATCTCGAAATAATCAACTCCAAGCTGAATTTGAACACGTTATTCTAATTCCGGATGTGCTGTTGTGGTACAGTGGATATCGACTCGGAACGAGAAGCCGAGTTCGAATTCCAGTTGAATCCATTGTATTCACTTACGTGCAAATACCCTTGGGAAAGGTATTAATCCGTCTCTTCCTTCCAGTTATGGGTTAAATAGCAAGATAGATTGGGTTCTATAGTTCTATAGTTGGGTTCTTGGTCGGCAACCTGTCTACCGCAGAAAGCAATGGCAACCTACTGCGGGATAATCTTCTGCGCAGTCAGTCATGTCTCTTTCGAGACATGATGGCCCAAGCGTGTATCACGTATGGCACGTAACTGATTCTAATTCCATTTCTTTCCCTGATAGCCTTCATTACAAACGCTGTATTTAATAAAACATTATAAGACAGGACTTGTATATTTTATGAGCGATCCAGAAAAATATTTCACATTCTAAAGAATAATATACTTAGTAGAACTGCGTAAATAGTGAATGAGATTAATTCAGAGAGAAATGCAATAATATGTCTTCTTTGTCATTCTGATGATGTTAAACCTCTCCATCTCTTGTAACTACATAACTTCCTGTGTTTTTGCTGTTCTAAACAATTATTCCCTCATTACGAATCTTTTTGACTTCATGTTCTACTTTTAGCTATCCTGTCATTTTAACTCGTCAAAATTAATTGTTCTAACTTTAACTTATGCATATTAATTTCATCAAGCATTTTATTCTTAATATGCGTTCAAAATATCTCCGCACTTCCTTTCTGATTATGAACAGCTGTTTCCTTGCAGTTTAAATTCTGCTTATATCGCAGACTCTGTGGATTATATCTTTATCATTCGTACATCGAAGCAAATTCCTTGAGAATTCATTTTTAGCTGTGAGGAACATGTCAAAAATCCCTTTACAAATGCATTATATATTACGCTGAATTTAGGTTTAGTTTCTTGTTGAGTACATATTCAGACTCCTTAATATACTCCTCATCTTCGCTATTTCGTTGCATTTTCAATTTATGTGTCAAATTTCTTCTTTGTTACTATAGTACTCACATATTTAAGATTAATTTTGAAGTCTCCGATATGTAACTCGCACTTTAAGTTGTCTACTTTACTGGCAACCGTGTATTTTTAAAAAAATAAAGTTTAATATAATTATCATTTATTCGTCCTGTTCTATTAAAATTATATTTCGGTTTTCTTTCTGAATCTGCCTTCAGCACAATGTCATCTGTTTAGCATATGATTTTAAATTTAAGCATGCTTAAATTAAATCCATGATAGTTTTTACTTCCCCAAACAGGTTAGATAAACCCGGCGAGGAAATACGTTTATATTTCTCACAGAAAAATTAAATGGTAGGAATATTGTTAATACATTAACAGTCAAATCAAATTTGGGTTATTTGTAATTTCATTGCCGCCAGGAACTTATTTTAATCTTTTATCTCTTTAATACATCATCAAGTTATTCCTCTCTAAATAGTAATATATAAGTTAGTTCGATATCTGGAATGAATTGACAATGGACAATCAGTTGGAATATTTCAATAAAAGGATTTTTTTTTAATCGTATCGCCCCAAGCAAGGCAGTCTAATGCCACTGGTAAAAAAGATGTTACATATGAGGAAAGTCACGAGAAAAAGTTATAGGTTAAAGTGGGTGTCAGGAAGTGGGTAAAAGGAAGATGAGAATACTGATGAGTGGAGTGGACGGAGAAAGAATCGTTAGAGGAAGGATGTAAGTTAGTGAAATAGAAGATGGTTCTTACCTTTTCTTATTAAGAAACAAAACACCCTCCAGCTGGGAAAATAAATACAGGACATGAGTACGAAAATATTTTTGTTAAATACTTCCAAAATCCTGGTAAAACAGTGTTTCATTAAAAGCAATTACTGCAAATATTTTGGCTCATTTTATCATATCTCCCCAAGCAACGTGATGAAGTCATTAAGACATATCGATGTTACTGAGAGGGAAAGAGTTTCAGAAAAAAAATCATTATTAGCAGAAAGAAAAATTTTAAAAAAACTGGATTCAAGATGATTATGACGACCGGTATTGCATTTCAATTTCCGAAGGTCAAAGTTGACAATGAAGCAAAAAATCTAAAAACGTTTTCCACAACAAAAATCCGGAGAAAGCTCTTATCATTGTATTTATGGTTACCTGTTGCAATTTCAACTCTAGAATGAAAAATCCTAACTGATATTCTCGTACTACATTTAAATTTGTAAAATCGGTTTGCTGAATTGGAAAGCTTACTACAACAGTTAGCATAAAATGTTATATTTAAACAAAAAGCGAAATCTACATTACAGAGTAGGGAAAAGAAAAAAAAGCCGAGATACCTTGTAAAGACGCATAATATTGCATTTTATCAAGACTATCTAGATATGTAACAGAAAGAACAGACCAGATGTGACATCGATATTCAATTCATGGACGAAAGGCAGACATAGTGGTGAAAATATGTATAATGTTGTACTCGAATATAAGCCTACCCAATATTATTATTAATCTTTCGACACATATTTCTCGTTTTATATAGGGGTATATAAGCTATGCAACGTGGTCATCGGGAAACTGGTCTTGTCACCCATTATGTCATTTTATAGGGAAATTTCGAATTTTTCTGTACATTCTTAAACAAAATATTCGTACATATTTGTATGAGTTTCCTTTTAAGGAGACAGGCACGAGAATATTTGTAACAGTGGCTTACATCGAGCGATTGCGTTGAAACTTGTAGGTTATGAAATAAATGCAACAAATACGCGAAGAAATTCCAAACATGTGACGCCAAAATTTTATGACTTCGGCAGTTTACGGGGACTTTTATGCGAACAGTTTGTTAAATGAAGCAGGACATGTCCAATGGTTATCGAAGCATGTAACATGCACAATTTCGCTGTAGCTACAGTAATAGCGAGCAAAGGTGCATGATAAATCTATTTTCGCTTCTGTTTATAACCACGTTTTATTACTATTTAATAAGTATTGTAGATTAAGGTCAAATGAGGAACGAGTTCGCATTGTAATATTATTTGAAGTGCTAAAATTTGATCTATGTTGAAAATAATAAATTGTCAATTTAAGATTGAACTAAGGATCGGACAATTACCAGTACACAGCTGCTTAATACGCAACTGATTCAAGGACAAGAAAAATTTTCACGGTATTAAATGAACTAATAAATACAAAATAAAGGAAGAAATTTTTAAATTTTCAGTAGTCAGAATGAATAAAACTAATAACATTTCTGAAAATGACAAAACTACAATCCTTTGATAAATTTTTAAATAATT